>VWZV01001707.1:512903-613920 GCA_013397155.1 Irena cyanogastra | reverse complement strand
AGAAGAAAAAAGAAAAAAAGAAGACTCGATAACGATCTGTTTACATGAAGCAGAATTAAAGGTGGAGGTGACACCGAAATCAAAGAAACGTTGATCTCTCCGCGGGCAAGTGGGAGACCAGAGAGCTCCTACACTGTGAAACACATTCGCTTTGATGTCCCGAAGTGAGGGGACTTCTTTATGAAATAGCCTGCTCTTCACCCATATTTTTGACTATCCCGGTCTTACAGAGCAAAAGTGTAGCTTACATTTCTGGAAAAGTGCCAAAAAACTTGTAGTAACATGAACAGTCTGCTCCCACCTCCTCTTTTATTCTTATTTTCTTCTCCTCTCTCTCTTTTTTTCCGCACTTGTTGTCTTTTGCTTTTTCATTCTTTTTAGATTTTTTTTTTAATCTAACAGAGCTGCTCTAGTAAAAACCAAAAAACTGCGGGTGCAATGGGTGATACTATAACCTGACTGCATTTGTCCTTGGTTTGTGCCTTGTTCTTTATTGGGTAAATCAAAAGAGAATTTTTTAAATGTTTTCAAGAGAGAATTTGCGCATATTCTCATAGTAGATTTCTGCTTATATATTCCATATGAAGTGTTTTCCAAGGATACAAAGAAAGAAAGAGGGATAAACTTCACTTGCAATAGCCTGTTTAATGTTTGAGAGATCTAGAGCTACCTAGACAGAGAAATGGACATGGAGCCATTGTGATGGAGTGAAACAGACATTTCCAGGTACCTGGACGAGAGGACAAGAGTGTTTTCTGTGCACTTTGTCCTCAGGGTCACCAGCTGAGGCATTTGTGCTGTGGCGTGGACATGCTTAGCTAACTAAATAAAAGTATATCCCCGTTAGAGCAACAAAACACTCTAGTTGGTTCAACAGACCTAAATAGTTTAGCAAAAAAAAAAAAACAAAACAACAAACCACCAACCAAAAACCCCCCAACAAAACAAAACAAGCCCCAGAAAATAGAAAGAATGAAAAAAAGGGGAAAGGGAGGATACTAGAGAATATAATGTGTGCATTTTTCAATCAGTCACTATCAGAAATGTATCCAATTGAAAAAAAAAAAGTCACAATCTCTTATTCTGGGTCATTGCAGTGGAATTCCTCTAAGGTTTGAGTCTCTCTTCCTGCTGCTGATTTATGTAAAGCAGAGTGAAAGGTGGGCCTGGAGTTTGGAGCTGCTCAGAGTGAGCTTCTCCCTCTCACACCCTCCCAGCCGCAGCTCCTCTTTCCAGGCAATAGCACACATATAAATCAGATTTGTTTCCCTGGTCTTTAGACCTCTTCCACCACCAGTTTCCACACTCCCAGACTTCCAGCTCAGAGGGACAATTACTGCTCTGCTCTTCTTTGCTGCCTCTATTTCTCCAAAGGGGCTTTACTCTTCACATGGGGATGAACTCCAATCTGGATACTGTGAGGACTCTGCTGGAGTCCCCCGTGGAGATCTTGTGGGGGAACCCGCCGTGACTCAGCAGGAACCCTGTCAGGATCTTAGAGAGACCCTGAGTGGATCCTGTGGGAATCCTGCAGCAAACCTGGGGATTCTGGCAGAAAATAGCCCCACTGAAGGCAAATCCCAGAACTCATTGAGGCAAAAGGGAGTATGAGCTGAGGACTGTGGAGTAAGGACAAGGCTCTCTGGGCTGCAGGGATCTGATGCTTCCAAAAGCCATGGGTGCTCTCCCACACCCACAAAGGGAGGAAGCTGTGTCCCCACCAACAACCCTCGGGAGGCATCTCCTGCCAAATGGTTGACAGCAGCCAGGGCTGAATTTTCAGACTGGGCCAGATGTGCCTCAATGCTGCTGCCTCGTAGCATTTTCCCCTCCTTCTCTTGTGGGGTGGGACGGGTAGGGATCTGGCCCAGAAGAGAGGCTAGGGGCTTGGCAGGACCCTGAAACACAGACCAAAGTGGTGGCACCCAGCCCAGGGAAGGGCTGAGGCCCTGCAGCTGCTGCTCTGGGTGCCCCAAGGGAAGGGTCTCGCCAGTCCTTGTCTTTTAGCCTTTTGAAGGGCTCTAATTAAGCAGTTGCTTAGATTAGTATGTGGGCTTGAAGCCATGCCCTTCTCCCTGGGAAGAGCAAATGGCACTTCAGGTTTGTCACCCAAATTCAGCATTTTCCTGTTTCTTTTTGCAGTACACAAGAGGCAGGAGTTTGGCAGGTATTTTTCCCATAATGTTTTTTTCACCAAAATTATTTTATTTTTCTGAAAGAGGGAGAGCATGCAGTTCTGACATCCAAGTGCCCCCATAATCTCAGAGGCTTGGCTGAGGCCAGACCACAGGGAGCTGAGCAGCCCAGGGGCAGCAAGCTCCACACCCTTCCCCGTGTCACCTCAAGAGTCAGGGCTAAATGCAGTTTCTGTGGGCAGTACCTCACTATTTTCTAAAGGCTGAGGTCACCCAGAAAGGGATTTTAAATTACTGGGAGATGACTGAGCTTTTTGGGCCAAAAATGGCATCTCGGCTGTCCCCGTGTACAGGATCATTTATCCAATTGACAGCAGGGGATGCTGCTGGGAAGTGAATGATTGTGGATGCAGTACATTTCTGTGCAAGAGAGAGATGGGGAGAGGCAGAATTTGGGGATACACCCACAGCGAAGACCTGGTGAGGCCTCTCTAACTCCAAGGCAACCTCCTCCTGTGGCTTTGGAGAGGGATATTGATGAGGGGTGATATTAGGTGCTTTTGTTTTCATGTAAATCTGCCTCTTCCTCTTCCCCCTTCCATCTTTATTTTCCAGATATTTTCCTCCCCTGTTCCGAAGATCCTCCTCCTGAGCGGCCACCATGGGAAGTAAAACCCTGCCGGCCCCTGTGCCTATCCATCCTTCCCTCCAGCTTACCAACTACTCCTTCCTGCAAGCATTCAACGGGCTGCCTGCCGTGCCCTCTGACCACCTCTCCAACCTCTACGGCTTCAGCGCCCTGCACGCCGTGCACCTGCACCAGTGGACTCTGGGCTACCCGGCCATGCACCTGCCCCGCTCCTCCTTCTCCAAAGTGCCCAGCGTCTCAAGCCTGGTGGATGCACGGTTCCAGCTGCCGACCTTCCCACTCTTCCCTCATGTCATCCAGCCCAAGCAAGAGGCTGCCAACATGACCCTCAAAGCCAAACCCCGCTTTGACTTTGCCAACTTAGCAGTGGCTGCCACACAAGAGGACCACTCTAAACTGGGACAGGCAGACAGTCAGGGCTCACCTGCAGGGCTGGGGTCTTTGCTTGAGGTGACTAAACTCTCTCCAGAAAAGAAACCCACACGAGGAAGGTTACCGTCCAAAACCAAGAAGGAGTTTGTGTGTAAATTCTGTGGCAGGCACTTCACCAAGTCCTACAACCTTCTGATCCATGAAAGAACCCACACCGACGAACGGCCCTACACATGTGATATTTGTCACAAGGCTTTCAGAAGACAGGATCACCTGAGAGATCACAGGTAACTATTTTTCTTTCCCTGTTCTTTTTCCCTTGTGTATTTGTACTCTACCAGTTCTACACTCAAGGTTTTAATAAGAAAAGTTAAGTACCCATCCAACCAAGAGTATTCTCTCTAGTTTTTCCTCTGCCCACTGTTGGTGGAAGAGCCCAGGTAACTCACAGTGGAAGACATACCTCACTCACTCCATAAAGACAACTTTCACAACCTCCTTTTTAGCTTCCACAGATGTTTTCACCCCCCATTTGCATAATGTGTCCTCTGTCTCTATGATCATTCAGAAGTGTCATGAAGATGCACAGTCTGATGACCCCAAAGTAAAAGAGAAGTTCTTTATCTCTAAGAAAGGCCCCCTATAACCCTCTGATGCCCCCCTCTCTTGCACACGTGCATCCCCACAATTGCCCAAGAACCGCACTCCAGTGCTCTCAATCTCAGCAGTAGATGTAAGATTATCTCCAGCATATTCTCCCTCAGGTGGCTCACTGCTGAGTTTAGGCCAGTTATTTCTGACATCTTGATTGTTTCTCTCTCTCTAGATATATCCACTCTAAAGAAAAGCCTTTTAAGTGTCAAGAATGCGGGAAAGGATTTTGCCAGTCCAGAACACTAGCAGTCCACAAGACACTGCACACGCAAGTAAAGGAACTGAAACCTGCCAAACTTAAGTGTTGAATCTCCAGCTTCTATGAACTTTTCCTCCCTTTCAGACTTTACACCAAAACTAGAGCAGAAACAAAACTTTCAGGATGGGAGCACTGGACTTTGTGCTTTGTTTTTGTTTCTACTTTAAAAAGGGCAAAATCTGCACCCCTTCAGTCCCCTGTCCAAGCAATCAACTTCCTAAGTCGTGGGTGAAAAGATTATTTTGAATTCAAAAGACACGTGAATGATACAGAGAGTGCTAGCTGACTTGTGTGGCTTTGATAAACTTTATGCCAAAAGGTGGTGCTCACGTGTTGGACAGGAATCTCTTTAAAACCAAACAAAAACCCACAAGACACCCCCAACCAACCTCCCCCACCCAAAAAAAACCCAAAAAACAAACCAAAATCGTAGCTTCCAAAAGTATTATTAAGAAAATCCAAACTCTTATTTTATACTTTTTTTTTTTGACTGTATAAAGCTTCATATTTCTACACTTCAGGAAATACAAAGAATTCCAGAAGACTATTAAGAACTGAAATGGTGGTTTCTCATCACAGCACCATTAAGACAAGGAGAGGGGCAACTTGCAAATCTCATTTGCTAGTTTTTTTTCAGAAAAGAAGAAGAAAATTAATGTTTGGAAATGATCTAAGTCTCTCAAGTGGGGAGTCCTGTCATGCGTTAGAAAATGCATTCAGATCTCAGACCCACGGGTTCCTGGTGTTGGGACAGATCAGTGTTCATGGGACATGGAGAACTTTTTTATTACCTTGTGGTCTAGTGTGCTGTGAGGAAGTTTGTAACTTCTGGACTTATTTAAAAAACCCAGAGGAAAGAAAGATGGCAATACGTCAAACTGACGGTATGCACAACGTGGTTTTAGTGGTACTTAAAGTCTTCGTGTGTCCTGGTGTGAGAGAACAAATCTCAACTTGAGAGCGTATTTTTTTAAATGCTGGCTTTCTGAACAGTGTATTCAAATTAAGAGACATTCCAATAAGTTCTGTTTATTAAAAAAAAAAAAAAAAGTTGTATGGCTGTTTGGCACTTTATGCTGATTATTGGTAATTGACATTTATCACTGGATTGTGTGTGGTTTTTAAGTATTAAAATAAATTGTTATTTTACAGGCAAGTCTGCATGGAATACATATGTGTTCATTTTGTTTCTGATCTCTTCCCTAGTAACCCTTCTTTGCCAATATTCAGAACTTATTTATTTTTTGATTCTTTTTTTCTTAGTTAAGTTTTTTCCTCAGTGGTTGTTTCTACCGTTCTACCAGTCTTAGAAAGTCTAGATCTTTTTCCTATGCATTAGCTTTCCCCCTTCTAATTTTCCTTTTCTTCTCCCTTTTTTTTAAATTTTTTTTTTATTCTATTTTATTGCTGACGAAAGTAAACATCTGCGGAGAGTCAAATAATTTTGCTGCTAGTGAGGAAAAATATCGTCTTGGGTAACTAAATCGTGGGTATTAGCTGATAAGATTAGGTGTCAGAAGTGTTATAAAACAAATCAGATGAGTAATGAGTGAACTGCTGCTGCTCTCGGTGCCTGGAGGCGCTGCGAGAAGAGACGACTTCGCACCCCCATTCCTGCGTTTGTCAAGAGCGGGCGTTTTTCAGTCACATCTTCGGCCGGTTCCGCGCTGATTGGGGCGGCCTTTGATTCCCAGCAGCTGTCTTAGATCAGAGATGTTTATTCCACTGCGAAACCTCTTTGGATCGAGACGGGGGAGAGAGCGCAGCGCCGGGGCATCCGCTTGAGCCTTTGAAGCGCCTCTTGCCGCCGTCCTTTCTCGTCCTCTCGGCAAACCCTAAACCTTCCTCCTCCCGTCACAAGTCAGTGCCCCTGCGATAAGAGAAGCCTCTTTTTTTTTGCAAATTAGCGATGCGGTAGAGGTGACCTCGGAGCTGCCGGCGGCTCCTGAGCGGCCGCGGCGCGGATGCTCGGCCGGAGCGCGGATGCCCAGCGACGCCAGCCGCTCGGTCCAGTGCGGCTTTTTCACCTTCGCCCTGCCGCTTTTAGCAATTATTTCTTTATTTGATCAAAGAATCCTATCAAGGACAGGAAAAAAGGTGCGGTTGTAACTCGTTTAGTGTAAAGGGAGGGAGCAGAAACCTCTCCCCCCTTTTTATTTATTGGACACCCATTCCAGCGCACCGTGATGAATGAAAAGGCACTTGCAGGACGGGCTGCGGACCCACCTCCAACGTGGGAAGGTCCTTGGGGAGTTTGGGATGCGAAGTGCCGCCTATGCCTGCATCCAGCTCCGGGGGCTGGGAGCATGGGCAGAGTTTGAAGCCTGCTTGCTTTGGCTTAGCTTCCCACCCGCCACTCGCTTCTCATGCCGCGTGAAGACTTTTGGTTTTGGCATCGGAAAAGCAGCGAGTGAGGGGCGCGGGGTGAAGTCCGCAGTAACCTGCAGGCAGCCGGGGCTGGCCCTACGCGGGAGGAGGGCGGGACGAGCGCGGAGCCCTGCGCGCCGCTCCGCCGGCATCTCATGCGCGGAGCCCGGCCGGAGCGCGGAGCATCCATCGCGGCGCTGGCCCCGCGCGGCCGAGCCGGGCCGGGATGTTTGCTCGGCAGCTTTTCTCGGAGGCAATTTGCAGCTGTCTCCCGCGCCTCTCCCCGATCCTCCGTGGGGGCTTAGAGGGATTGCCTTGCACAAACCCCGCAGGAGCGGCCGCCTTTCCCCGGCGTGGGTCCCTGCCCAGGAGCGCTCCATGGGACACACCAGCCGCCCTCGGCGGGCCCCGCTGCCCGGTCAGGGGCACCGCACCCCGCGCCACGCTGAGGGCAGACCAGCAGCCCCGAGCATTGACACGGCGTAAAGGGGCAGCCTGAAGGCTGGCTGGTTCACCCTCCTCCGTGCCCTTCTAAAGGGAGAATCAGAGAGAAAATCCCCGATGGACGTCCCCGGTGGTGTCGCTCCTGGCACCAAGTAAGGGAACAAGGATGCGCGCGGGATCCTGCCGCCGAGCGAGAAAGTGAAGGGCACTGTCGCTTGGAACCGGGTTTTCAGGGGTCGTAACTACGAGGCAGAAACCCGAGTCGGGTCCACAGGGAGGGAGGAAGGGACTCAGGTCACTCCACCGAGGCTTTCCCACGGTCGCTTCACCGTCTCCTTAACACTGGGAAACCGAAACACCCGTGGCGAGGTAAGAAACCGTGTCAGTAACTGGTTCCTGGGAACCATTAGAGCTGCGGGGTCGCAAAGGTGGAGAAACCACTCCTCCCAGCTGGGCATGAGGAGCGTTTCATTTGAAAAGCCGAAGCTTGGTAATCTGACTGCCAAGAATTTATTAGGACCTGCATTTTTATGTGCAATTAGAAAGAAAACCTTCAGAGCTGACATAATTAGAAATACAGATGTATTAAAACTACGTGGGCATGCCGAGCACAGGATGCACATACAACCTCTTAATGCCACTCGTACTGCACTTCAATATGTGTGTATTTCCTCCTCCCAGAAGGCCACTTTTGCCCTGGTGCTAACAAAGGCTATCTATCTGGTCATGCTCCCAGCTGCATGGGGGAACAGTTTGCCTCTTCCCTCCCGCGTTTTGAAATTTGCTAGGCAGTATCAGTTCAGCGATTCCAAGGAAAGCAAAGTAAAGATGAAATCACGAGAGTCAGAAGAGATAAGTTGTACTAAACCTCAAAATAAAGGAATTTGATTGGAAATGTGCCTTTTGAATCAGGATCACAATTTAAATGATTAATTGCCTTCCCTCTCTTTCTTTTTCTTTTCTATCTTTGCATGTGTTTTAATCTGACATTCATGCAGTGAATAAAACTTACTTAGGCCTCTGTCTGCCAATCGAGAGCTGATTCTGTTTTCACAGTTGCTTTAAATTTTGCATTTTCATCATAAAAACATCACTGGATGGGAGTTTGCAAGTGTAAAAAACAGGGCACCTGACTCTAGTTGCCTCTTCCTGCAAGATTTATAAGGGAAATACAGATTTTTTAATTTTAATTCTTTTTTTTTAACCATTTCCAGTTACAGAAGGAAAACATAAAGATGTATTGGCACATCTCTTGCTCTCTTTCCCCCCCTTTGCATTCCAGTCATTCTTTTTCTGCCCATAAACTGTTAGTACTCTGCAAGAGCCTGATTCTGCACAGCCTACTAAGCCTGTTTTTTTTTGTTGGATGCAGGAAGAAATCCTGTCAGATGGGGTCTTCAGTGTACATTCATGAAACTGAGCAAAAGCCTCTCTCAGAGTGTGCACTGGAACAGCAAATAGTTACTTTTCAGCTGTGGATTGCATGTGCCTCTGAAAAGGGGACCACAAATCATTGGGTTTTTAAAGGTTCCGCATGAGTTGTATATTAATCCCAGTTTCCCTAGGGATGGATTAATCCCAGCTTCCCAGTTGTGTGGCTAGAGACAATGTGCATGGTGTTGGGGGCAGGGGAGAAGCGAGATGGGGAAAGGAGAAAGAAAATAATAGATAAATCACAGGAATACATGGCCTAAGTGGCGAAGAGCCCTAAGTAGTTTTGATACCTTTTCTACCTCTGTCACCACATGTAAGCTGAAGCAAATCAGTTCAGCTCCCTGTTTCGGTTTCTTCGTCCATAAATTCGGGGTACTGCTGCTGATTTTGCTCCCAGGAGACTTGGCACACTCATGCAGAAACTCCTGCTCAACCCTCAGTAGTGAAAGGAGAAACTCCAATTTGTATGAGGGCAACTGAAAGCAGGGGCTGATCTGGGTGATCTAATGGAGTGTGTACGACAAATTTATATTCACGTGTAATTCTTTTCCAGCCCTGGCAGTTTTGTTGAGAGATGGAGTCCTAGAGCCCCGTATGCTTTTCTTCTCTACATTCCTATCCAGTGACTACACAGGAGGAATGGCATGGGCCAAATTCATCCCTTGTGGGACTCCAATGACATCAGTCATCTTTATAGGAGTTTTTTGAATGAAGTCAATTGGGTTTTACAAGGACCAAGTTTGGCCCCATGCATATTTAACTGCTCAGAGAGCTGCAGCAGTGAATGAAGCTTCCCCTCCCTTAGGAAGAATCACTTCTCAGTCTGTAAGACACAAGCACAGCCATTGATTTGTTTTGCACAGTCAGGTTTACCTTATTTAAACCCAATGAGCAGCTGAAGTGTGCTCAGCATCCAGCAGAACTCCAAAGAAACACCGGCCTAGCTGCTCTAAGATGTTCCCAGCTTTTGATGGAGCTCTGCCTTTGTCCGAGGCTCAGTGCAGGTCGCACTGATCCCCAGCAGACTTGTTTCCATGGCAGAGGGCAGTGCCCTGCAGGAGCACCAGCAGGAGGCCGGTGAGCAAAGCAGCACCTTCAGCACGGGGCTGTGTCGGGGCTGTCCCCTCTGCCCTTTATCAGACCTGGCTGTTCCAGGCTCCCTGTCATGCTCACACTCTCTGCCACATCTCCCTCTCTGCTGCTCTCTGGGGCTGTAATTCCACTACCAGCTACACCTGGTGAGAATGTGGTAGATCACTAAGAAGGGACATTCTGTCCTCCAGCTGTGACTTGGCTGCAGGTGCTGACTCCTCCTGCACCTTACTCCTATGCTTTACTGGAATCTGACATTGCACCAAACATATACAAAATTTATAGTAGCATTACAGTTCCTGACTCAGTGGCTACTGAAAAATAAACCAACAGTCTGATTGGTTGACAAGCTTACCAAAAGTTTGTCTACAGAGTTTGTCATCACTAATCAGTTAAATTATTTGCAAGGTCAGTTCATTCTGTTTTCTTATTGCATCTTCTAAGGAACAAGTCAATTTTAACAACTAGAGAACTGTATTGTTGAGTCCGAGTAGAAGAAAGTGTTCTGGTCATATGAGGGACCTCAACTGTTTCCCAAGGGATGAATGCCATGCCTCTTTTCCTGATTTCTAATGTGCCTTCTGTCTTTACTAGATCTTTGAGTGATGGAAGTCACATTTAATTTTCAATATTTTTTACATTATTTGTGTGTAATAATGAAATCTGAGTTTATGGGCTTGTTCATCTCTTTTACATCAACTTGACTGAACCAAAAGGAGTTATTCTAATTTTACAGCTGAAGTTGTGAATTAGGTCTAGTAATGATTTTGCTGCAGCCACAAAACCCATACTATTGAGACCAACTATCACTTTTTTGTCTACTTTCAATTTTCCTAAGTTTTAATTTACCACTTTGTCTTCTGTCCTTATTATTCTGTAAGTCTCTTAGGAGAGAGAAAAAAAAAAGTGTTACTAGCTTTTCAACAGGATACATCAACTTGTACTAGAGACCTGATACTCTTTTTTTTTTTTTTTTCCTTCCTTCTTCAATCTTTATTTCTCAGGTAATTTTGATTTTTTTTTAAGTTCACATTTCTAATACTTCTTTCTCTTACCTTTTTTCTTCCTCAGTGTTGATAGAATTATTGTCCTGTCCATTTTTATCTGTGTTTCTGCCGTTTATTCAGCTCCATTTTAATTTGCCTACATGCTGCTGAAACTTTATTTTTATTTGCCACATCACTGGATCTGATGACTCTATTTCAATCTGGCCTTTTTCTTGCTACCCTCTGATCTTCTTCATTAAGCTCAAGTTAGTGTCTTCCAGAATGAAATTCACTACAAATATTTCTTTTTCCAAATCTCTGAATTAATTAATCCCTTCATCCTCTTGCTTTCTTCACTTGATTCAAACAACCTCATAATTTCCAGCCATCTCCCACCATGACACCTTTTCTCTTTCTGGCCTTTTGGTTTCAAACTGGAGCTGCTCAAATCACATTTTATGAGTGAATGATTAATCTATTTAACAACTTTTTTATCTTTTCAAGGATTGTCCAGACACAACATGGCTTTCTTCCAAATGTATGTAAAGATATTTCAGTTTATGTATGTCTTGGAAATTCTTTTGAGGCTTGGTTTTTATCTATTCATTTTCCAGGATTTCAGTACTAGGCTAAAAAAAAGAAGTCTCAGGTACATTTTCAGAGAAGAGAGGAGAGAACTTCCCAGTCAGGAAATATAAAAACAAGTAAAAGCAGATCTCATCTAGGGTAATATGAGGTAGGAGAGGTCTGTGTGGTCAATGGTACCCTTTTGGGAACCATCTGTCTTGATGAGAGTGTTCCTGACCCTGCTGTCCTTCCTCACATGCCACAGCCCTCGAGGCTGGTCAGACACGGGTCCAGAGGGAGGACTGCACTGCATGTCAGAGATCAAAGCAGGGTGTCAGCAACACACAGCTATACAGGGCTGTGGGACTCTTCCTCTGCTCAGGAAAAGTCTCTTTTCAGGCTCTTCCCTCTCATATTAGTCAAACTCTCAAACATCAAGAATAACAATTCCCCATGTTTCTTCCCATACTTACACAGACTTCTGAGGCCACTTCAGTGTTTCAGGCACAGCCACCTCTGTTCTGCACGTTTTCCTCTTCCCTGGATGTCTCTGCTGCATGCAGAGAGCACCTGCAGCCTCATGCTGGTGCCTCTTCCAGTCTGACGTTCAGCTGGTCTCACTGGGATCTGCTCAAGGGTTACTGTAGCTGGCCATGCTGTCACAAAGGCTGAAGGATGCACTTCTTCTTGTGAGTTGCATTTTGTTGTAACTGAGCACAGTGATAGGACAGCTAATTACACAATTTTATTTTTGTTTTGGAATTGTTTGATCTGAAATTTAACAAAATTCTTTATTTTTTCCCAAGATTATTTTTTTTTCCACTTCAGATGACAAATTTTGTATTATGAGTGAAACTGTATTGGCTACAGGCTGGCAGGTTCTTTTCCCTATATCTCTGCATGTGTGAAACTGGGTTTATGTAAGTGTTCTGAAAAGGGACATGAGAAATAACATCATCTGTGGCAGAAGGAGAAATCATAGACTGTCAAGAATGTGCCACTTTCCATGACTTCCCTTTGAACTGTCAGTTAATTCATTTGGTGCCTATTGTGTACTTATTTCTGTGTTCTTCCTTAAAATGCACTTCACTTGGAAAATGACTTCTCTAACACTTTACAAACATCTCTGGCTTTCACCACCCCTCAAGTGCATTGCTGGATGTCTACTGAACATCCAGTGAGTTGCTGGATGCTGCTGGTATGCCAAATTTAGACTATGTGGTGAAGGCTGCCCTGGACGACTCTGAGCACAGTGTTGGCTGCTGGTCTTAGCAACCAATAAATAATTAAGAAGCTGGATATTTGATGATCCTTAAAGAAGAATGACTCACTCAGCCCTCTACTGTTGATTTCTTCATTAGCATAGACTTAGATGCAGGCCAAGAATTGGTTTTCCCTTATGCTTTTATTTGGTGACCACTTGGATATGGCTTAGGAAACATTTAGTGTCTCTTCAGCAGTTGGGAAATGTTTATTTCCAGCTGTTTATTTCCCTCAGTGGATTAATAAGTCTATTTCAAAGTGCTGCAAAAATGAAAACTAGATTTTCAAAATGGGGAAGGAAGAAAATTCACAGAGACACAGTGTTTTCATCAAACTCCCTTTTCCCTGCACCTGAGTGTTTAAAAGAATGGCTCAGTTTCCTTAGCTTTCCAATGTACCTAATTAAGCATATAAATATATGAAGGGTAATAAAAGTAATTCCCTCCACTGGAGAGAATAGAAGGGGAAATCAGAGTTGCTAGTATTCTGAAACACAACTTTTCCACTGAAATGGTATCAGCTTGGTTATCACAACATGGAAACAACATTAAGTTCCTGCAAAGATTTCACTCTGTATAAAACAGTCAGCCAGAAGGACTCAGTGCTTGATGCCTTTTACTCAGAAACTGTGATCCCCAAAGTCTCATTCTCTTTTCCTCTGCCACAGAGTTTAAGGCTTAATCATAGCTTAAGACTTTTTGTCTGGTTTACTGATGTCTTGTATTCCTTACTAGGTGGGGATATTTTTTTCTTCTGAGTTCGGGAGAAATATCTCTTATACATTTATCATAATTTTAGTAAGGTAGCCATTTTATCCCTGGGTGGATGGAACATACTGTCCTGTTCTCCTGGGGTGCAGGAGTCTTCCCAAGTTCCCTTCAGCAGCGATCTTGCAAAAGTAGAATGAGCACGGATAAAGCTGATCATAAGGACAAAGCTCTCATTACTGCTGGCACTCCTGTGAGAGCAATGAGATGCATCAGAAGGGACTGGATGGTGAATGAGAGAACAAGCCCCTCTTCTGGGCAATTCCATGGCCAGACAAAGAAGCAGAAATGATGAGTACAAGTCTGTCTGGCCTTGGCATGTTTCTCAGAGCAATACCTGCTACCGTGGACAATATGGAAGAAAAAGATCAAGAGAGGCCTGACCAAACCTGGAGGTGGGAACATGGATTTGAAAGTCAGAATTCCAAAGCCAAACTTCTAAAATTAACATATAAGCACCAAACTCATGGTGTCCCAATTTTCACAGATACAAAGTGCCAGAAAGTCCCAACTAAAATCCTTGTTGACTGCAAGTGTTTAGCACTCTACAGCATTGGTTTTGGAACTTAAATTCATGATGGTTGGTTTCAGTAGAGTACCCAGTTTATAAATCACTCCTTGCATTTGGACCAGTGTTTGTAGATCTCCAGATGGAGAAGAGTGTGACTCAAAGGTGGATTTGGCAACTCCAATATGCTTTAGGTCAAACATCTGTAGGGAACATGTGTCTGATTTCATTACAACTTCATTGTTTCAGTAGATGGTGTATCCAGTGCAATGTTATATCTGCTACTGAAATAGCTGAACGCAAATACCAGGAACCTCTGGGAAATTTTAGTTAATAGGAAAATAATCTAAAACAAATTCATCTGGTTATACAGCCAGGAGAAAAGAAATGAAAATAAAAGGAATTACTGATCCAACCAAGTAGGCACAGAAATGAAACCCCTCTAGGATTTTCTTTTTAGTTTCTCCAACTTCCATTAATTTAACAAGCAAATTAGGTCAGCAGCACAGTCTTGTTATGCTAATAAATCTCTTTCATAGATTCACTAATGTTAAAATGTCCAGGCATTCAGCATCATTTGCTGCTTTGCAGAGGGAGCTGTGGCACAGCAACTCTGTCTTTGGCTCAAATCCTAATTCAGACACTGAGCCCTATGAGTCAATGTAGCAACTGCAGTAATGAAATCTCAGCTATGGAGAAAGCAAGCTGCAGTACCACAAAACATCAATTAGTCCTTTTCTAGCCAGGGTAAGAGAAGTCATGTAAACTGAATTTTAAGTTCCTACATTTGGATTTTATGCTGATAAAAGACTGGGAGGTCAGCCTGAGATGTGGAAAGTTTTATATCAGGATCTCATTACAACACTGATGTATTTTCTTGTACTCTTCAGTAAACTTCAATAGTGAAACATTTTAAAATCTAAAGTAAGTTCTGAGATGCTATTTTCTCCATGTGCTGTCTCTTTGTGGAAGGAAAGTTTATTAACTGTTAAACTGGTTATCAAAAATCTCAGTGGACCAAAAACTGATAATAGTTCTTCATGTGATAGTATTTTATTTCTCATGTGGTAGGTGGAGAGCTCCATGGGGAATTCCGTGTTTCCCCTTATTTTTGTTTTTTTTTTGCTGTCAAGATACAAAACAAGGAAAAAATGCAAATAAACACATTTGACTTAATAAAACTATAAATCAACTTAGTCCTTAAAAAGGCTGTTTTCCTGATCTGGATTAAAAAACTTATTGCAGAATAATTTCTTGGAACACAGGTAGAAAGTTTTATGTAACAGATTGAAAGTGAACAGTTTACAAGAAGTTCAAAAGTTGGAGCACCTTTGCAAGAAAAATTGGCATATTTATATAAACAAAAATGCATCACATAAATGAAAAAAACATGTAGAAATATAGCTTAAATATATTTAGGGTGAAATTATTCACTGTATGGTGATATTTCAACACTATCTAGAATACTGTAGTGCTTCTTCTGCCTAGTTTTATAGGCATAAAAAGGACTTTCAAAACAGCACATCCTGAATTTATAACCTGTACTTTTGATTGAAAAAATAATAAATTGGGTACCGAAAGGTGGTTAAGACATGCTAAATCTGGCTCTATTCCAAAATAGTACGCATCCATCTTTGGGGTTTTTTTGTGTTGCTGCTCTTAGAAGCAAGAGCTACCAAATCCTGTTGAGAATATGAACTACTCTTGAGTTTGGCATTGCTGAGGGCAGTAATTACTGTCTGAACATGCATGTATGAATAGGCACATGCATGGCTCCTTGGCTGCTTTTATGTACCATTTTTGACCTGTGGGGAACTTCTCGTCTGGATGGTAGAGCTTACAGTTTTTCTCAACTGTTTCAAGTTTCAAGACTTTCTTAGGTTTAAATCTTCCACCTTTTCTGCTGATGTGAAGTGAGGATTGAAATGCCAAAAGGAAATTTGCTACAAAAGGGGCATTGGCTTTAAAACTGTGAGTTGGTTGTACCAAAGGTTTATCTGATCACTTTATGGTATACACCACCTCATAATATTTCAGTTTGAGAACTTTTTCCTGTATTCTTTTAATCTCTTTGTCATGGAAACAGCCAACAGTGACAACTCAACCATCCCATATCCACCCACGTGAAGTCAACGTTTTAGGCAGCATGCCTTGAAGAGATACCAAAATCAATAGCATTTGTGATCTAGGATGAAGCAGAAAATGAATCAAAACACTTTAATCAAACCAGCCACTCCTCTTACTTAGCATTGATGCTTCTATGTGCACAGCGTAGGAAGCCACATAGTATGTGGCTTTGTGTTAAAGTCTGTAACTTAGATACAGCAATCTGTAACAGAAGTTTGGCGAAAGTGGAGAAAATAAAAATATATTCAGAATGTTTGTTTAAAGCATAATACAAAATTAGTCAAATTAATGAGCAAATATTTACTATATGAGAGTATTTTAGTGTTTATGTTGTCCAAATGATCTTTGCTACGTAAATTGTGTTGGGACAGCCAATATTTGCTTTCAAACTGTCGCTGGCTGGACTGGCTGCCTGGCAATATTCGTTTTTCCTGATTAGATGTGTGAGTAATATTTCCAATTAATATTTTTACAATTCTGAGTTCCACGAATACTCATATGACTCCTTTAAATCTGTTGTCTGAATCCATTATGCCAGCAAAATTCATGGAAATTGTGACTTGGTGATATTAATTAATGAAAACAGCAAAAGGATATTTCTACACAAAATGAATTGCAGTGTTTTCCCCAGCCTAACACCCAGACGCCCATCCTCTGGTAAGAGACAATGCAGCTACTTATAAAGAAATAAATATACATAAATAAGACAATTGAATTTTGTTTCCTGCTTGCAAACTGTGTGTGGGTGGCAGTTTATTCTCTTCTCTTATTCCAACTGGGTCAGATTCAAGTTGGACTCGAACACAGTTTGCATCTTGCCCCTTTTCTTGTGAAACTTGGGAACTTGTAGAAAGGGGTCATTTGGCAGGAGAAAGAGTAGTGTTTAGAATTAGACTTTGCAGCAGAGGTGAAGCTTAACTTATTGTACTCATATGGTGGCTGGATGGTGCTTGGTCGTTCCTCTCATGTCGGCGAATCAGAAGCCAGATGTCTTTTTTTTTTTTCCCTCTTTAATTCCAGACAGAGTAGTGTCTTGCCAGGGTCAAACAAATATCCATGTATTCAGAAGCAAAAATCATGATCATGCTGAAGGGTTTACAGTCAAGTTGGAATGTCTCAGAATCTTTTTTTGAGTCAATGTCCACACCCAGGCTTTTGTTGCAAAAATCAATTTGAAGACGAGGATAAAATACTTTTACTTAAATATTTTGATATTTTCATCTACATTATATGCAAATACAAACTGTTCTACTTAATTTTTTATAGGTGTTCTGTAGACACGATGTCTGTGTAGGTTGGCATGAGTTATATGTTGCATGTGTAAGTTTATTATTTCTTTCTATTGCAAAGGTTGAATGGAAGTCTGAGCTCTAGAAAGCCCAGCTTCAGCGTCCTATATTGTCTTAAGGGCAGCATCCAAGCTGCTCATGGCTGTTAGCTCTTTAGATGACATACTTCTGAAGCTACAAAAGTGCCAGCTGGTGAAGTGGGTCAGGAGTGGGTCTCTTGACTCTGAGACCTATGAAGTTAAAATGAACACTTAAAGTCTTCGTTTACACAACAAAACCATCTCACATGTTGTTAAAAAACTACCAATCTTAGGGATGCAATAATTTCAACCTTTTGTGATGTCTGTAGGACAATGTTTAAAATCGGGAATTATAGATGTTGTATCATGAACTTATGCCTTAGAAAGAAGAGCAATGCTTTTTATACCCTCCTGCTAAAAGGAAGTCTGGTGGAAGCTTAATTTGGAGTCCTGTCTGTGATGGTTTGGTGTGGTTGGGGAGCCAGGCCAATGCAGTGAGCAGGAGTGCAGGCTTCCAGAAGTGATGGGATAGAGAGGAAAACAGGCAAGGTCATTTTAGAATAAAGAACATAAAACCAGCAACAGGTATGATATTTTCTTAATGAAAATATTGCCCAGCAGTTTGATAATCACCACAGTTTCTCGGGCAAAGGACTTGCCTCACTCTGCTAGGCAGAATTCCTTTCACTACTCCCAAGGGCTAGAAGACTTGGGTTAGGGAAATGTCACCTCCTCCTCCTTCCCAAGGAAAAGTGCTGTCAGAAGCTGTCCTGCATTTAACAGTAGTTTGACTTGGACCCTAATATTAGTTTCTTGTCTCTTCTGTATTTTTCTACACCAAGGAGCTAGATAGCAACAATCTGGGTCTGAACCCTCCTTTGAGAGCCCATTTTGGGATTTTTGTTTCCTCCTATGTGTGGTCCTGGGACACTAGCAAATGAATTTGGAAGTTCCTTGCTTGATCAAAACTGTACAACCACATGAACTCTGAAGTCCATCTGAAACCTGTAGGTTTTGCTCTGTTTCTAGGAGTTTTAGTGCTAAGGGACTGGATAAGAGAGTAGAAGGGGAGGCATCTCTTGTTTCTAGAGAGTCAGAAATAATCTTTGAATGATATTTCCCTATTCATGTGGGCTGTTAAAACATGACTGAGCCCAGACTTAAAAAAACTTCTGCAAAATTTATCCTTAGAACGTTCACCCGTTGGGAGAGAGAAAGACCTCCTCCCTAGAAAGACATCATACACCATTGTAATTGGCAACATGTGCATTAGGCACACAACCTAAAATTAAATTGACATGTCTCAGGGATTCCATCTGCTGTCAGATCTAACCTACCACAAACTGAGCAGCAGAGCTAGACTCACTCAGAGCCTTTGTCTCTCCCCTCAAGCTTCAATGATATGATAAAACAGGAGTCAAGGCACAAGATTTGTCACCAGCTTTCTGTTAAGTATTCTGAAGAAAGATATGATAATCAAGATGAGTATATGATAAGTAATAATAATTAATGAGTAATTAATAATTGATGAGAAATAATAATGGCTGAAAACCTAGAAGTCCACTGTGTCTTGTGTGATGATTTCTCACCGTTTCTTACATCTGATTCATCTTGTGCCACTCATTGCTGATGAAGGTTATTGGATGAGTGATTCACCAATTGACATGACTTTCCATGTAAATTCTTTCTAGAAATGGACTTGACAATGAAATGAAATGAGATGGGTTATTAATGAGAATTAAAAGGATGGCTGAAGTCTAAAGGAATGTACAAGTCTGTAAGCCAACAGAATGACTTCCAAACCAAATATGACAAGACACAGTTGATCTGTTAAACTCAGGGATTAAAAACCAAAGAAACCTCATTGGCCTCAATCATTCCTTCCTTATGGCTAAAATGGCTTATGGTCCTGGGCACTGTGATGCCCACTAGATCTTGATTTTGCTGTGTATTGTCAAAAAGGTGTTGTCCACATGCATAGAGACTGAAATACCGATTTTAAAGTGAACAGGAGCAGGCATTTGCAGTTCATCTGTCACTAACAGACAGAAAAAAATTCTTGACTTAGCAGATACTTACATTTAAATTATTTTTAGCTGTAATAGTAATCTCGAACTATTAAAAAAACCCCAAAAACCCAACAACCCAAACTAATTGGAAAGAACTGTTTATCGCAGCCAAACATTCCCAGAAGGGGAATCAATTTATATAAACATGCTAAAACTGACCTATTTATGAAAAGTTATGGAGAGCTGAGAAGAGAACCACAACAGATCTTTATCTTATGTTCACTGTTTTAAAAGATCAACGGTTGGGTGAAGTCTCAGGCTGGCTATTGCATGTGTTTTAGATGTGAATGTCAAGGTCATCTAAAATCTGTTGCCAAAGTCACTGTGATTGCCAGCAAAATGTAAACTAATGTTCCAGGGCTCTTATTATATGCTTAATATGAATGTGCTTCCCTTTGCACATAAATCACAATGAATGCAGCAATCAGTTGCTCCTGTGAAAGTCACAAAACACAAATGCAAATGAAAGAAACCATCATAAATAGTAGATGTAACCCCTAAGGGGAAAAAAAAAACAAAATCAAAAGAAGGATATATTTGTAATTTAATATGTGGTAATACTCTATTTCAAAGGTTACATTAGTATATATGTAGGCTGATTTATTTTTAATGCAGTTTAATCTAGTAAATTAGTATGCATGTCAGAAAAATATTTGAAAAGCCCAAATATGGTCTGCAAGTTCTATTTTGTCCATAAAATGTCTGTCACCTTCAGAGAACTTTCCACAGATCTCATTTATCTTAACCAAAGAAGAAAATCCTCATGCAGTTGAGATCAATTGCAAAATTACCACAGAAACCATCAGAGCAGCAGTTTCTCCCAGCCTTAATTTTACTAGGCATTTACTAGGATTCTTTACATAAGGACAGCAGTATTTCTCTTTCACTGGGTGAGAGTTAACTATGCACGCTCATGTACTCTTAAGAAAGACTGGGAAGGTGCAAAACAGCCTCCTTCTGTCAGGACTTTTGTGTAAGAGGTTGGCAAAGCTCAGTTACATCATTTTCTCCTCTCCATTAATACCCAGATGCAAGAGCTGCATGCAGAGCTCCTCGGGAGCTTGGGCACGTACTGCAGAATGCTCCATGTTGGGAGTGGAGCTGCCTCAAGTATCATTCAGCAGCTTCTGGTCTGTCTGCACTGGTGTTCCTGATGTTGACACAGATGTTTCTTCTGAGCACCTAGTTACCACAGAAAATTTTAGGTCATATAGGAGTACTTTATCATTGCTGGAAATTGCAGTGCTCAGTCTCGAATTCTAAAGTTTCCCTAAAATCAGCGCAACAGTGAGGCAAAGCCTTAAGCAGCATCATTCCAAACCTACAAAATTAGAACAGTTGGAAACATTGACAAGGAGTAAAACAATTTTCCAAATGAGAGAAACACATACAAGTTTGGGAAAGAGCAAGATATGGATTGTCTAACAATCCTGCAACAGTGTTTTATTTATGATGTTGCCCAGTAGCACTGCTCTAAGCTAAGACAATCACTGTATAAACATGGATATTTCTAAGAGTGTTAGCTTTCTTCACTGAGGAGCTGAGTGAGAGATAGGGGGAAGGCAGACATAGCAAGGAGGAAGGGAGGCGAAAGGCTGACAGAAAAAACAAGGAGAGTGCCAAGGCAAGGAAGATAGTGTTTGTGTTTAAAAGTAGAAATTGAAGCTGTGCCAAATCAGAATTTTCTTCAGGAGCTTGAGAGCTGAAAACTTCATGAGCATGCGCAGACCACGGGCAGAGGGACACACTGCAAATTCACTGTAATGTGCTGCTATGAGGCTGGGGGGAGAAAATGGAGAAAAAAAAGAAAGAACTGGCCTTTGGCTGCTACTGTAATGAACTGAGGAAGGATAGAACACAAGCCTTAGCAATTCTTTAGTAAGCCTGGCTCAAGCAGATGGTGTTTAACAAAATCTAGTAGCAGGCAGGGTATTTCATACCCTTTCTATTCTAGGACCAATAAATAAATAAATGATACATATACATAAATAAATACATAAACAGATGGGATTCAGCTGGTGGATTTGGTTTAGCTCTGAATTTGCAGGGGGAAAGTTGAAACTCTGAAACTCAGGCTTAGATGGCTGAACAAACATGAGCTTGAAGAAATTCTCCACAAGTTCATATGTCATTGGAATAGCACAAATTCATATTGATGGGAAGTACTCTAGAGTTGAGTTCAGCCAGGGGGTTCACAGCTTTTAGTTTTGGTGCTCTGAGATCACGTTTACATGAGGTACCCTTGTTGGGAAAATACACTTCATTTGGAAGATTATTTTGAAATTTTATTTCTGGCTCAACACAGTTCCGGATAGTTTTGTGTGGACTGTAACTTTATAAACAAAGTTGCAAGAAAAAAATTGCTTTCACTGCCATCAGAGAATAAAATTTTAATCTTTTTAAATATAGACTTTAAAATATGGCATCTCATCTATAGGATTTGTAAGGTAGGTAAGATTTATAAGGTAGGTATATAATGAATTCTAAACTACACTTTAGAAGATAAAATGTGGAATTTAGACAGAATCTAGGGCTCCTCTCCCCATGAAGGGAAATAATGACATCCATGGCTCATCATGGGTCTCAGTGTCAAGGGTTTCAAACATTCAATAAGGTGTGTTAACTCACTACAATTAATGTTCTTATTGTCTTTGAAAATGCTCATTTCCAACCGGAGAAAGAATAGAAGAGTCAAGCCATCATTTCTGCCTTGTCTGTCTTCTCCAAAATGGGGCAGTATGGTGTATGACAGTGAAAGGAACTAAATGGACTGGAAAAAGCTGGTAGAATCTTGTGAAGCAAGGAAAAAGGCAACAAGGAATTGTTCACTGTGCTCTCTGCTCCTCTGTGGGTATCTTTCTACTGGTCACTGCTGGAGTCCATGTACTGGACCAGCTGAAGGTTTTACAGACTTAGTCCTGTGGCTTTCTCTCCTGTAGAAATCATCACTTTTCAAAAAAGCTGGATGGCAGTGTTCTGTTCCTACATTTCAGGGAACTGAAGAAAAAACCCAAGAGGTCTTGGTCAAACCTTGTTGCTTTCTTTAATGAGAAAAATGGTAATGACATTTTCTCCAATATGCAACTGGATGAACTTTACAGACAACATTCTGATGAAAACTCAGAGCTCCCATTTCCTCCTCCAAGCACCAGCACAAGAACTGCTTACAGAATCACAGAGCTGGAAATAATCTCAAGGAACTACCCACATTTCTCCTGCCTTAAAGGGTTGTACTTCTGTAATTTCTGACACAAGTCATTCTAATCTATTTTAGAGACCCTCAATAATGAAGAGTTTACGACTTCCCCAGAAATTTCACTTCTGTTTGAATGTGATTGCCTAAGGCCCAAAATGGTTCTTCCATATTTCAGTTTCATCATACTACTATTTTTGGTCTCTTCAGCCTCAGTAGAAAGTGTATTATTCTCATTTTCTTTGATGCAGTCTTTTATTTGTTATTATGTCCTTCTTTTAGGGTTTTATTTATGTGTACATGAATAAAATATGGGATAACCCAAATGGATACCCCGTTCTATCCTAAATAAAAGACATTTATGCCATCTAAGCGATGAAAACATCTGTATAAAAAGCAATAACAACAGCAAAAACTTGTGTGTGTGCAGCACTTTATCCATGCAGACCATTGCTTTGGATTGGATTCCACGATTCTGTGTAACCACAATGTTCTAGAGCTCGTAAAAGAGCCCCATGGCAGGAGTAGACTTTACTATTCTGTATTTTATTTAAATACTTTATCAAATATTTAGAAATGTCATAC
The DNA here is from genome assembly GCA_013397155.1 of Irena cyanogastra. Classification (NCBI taxonomy): domain Eukaryota; kingdom Metazoa; phylum Chordata; class Aves; order Passeriformes; family Irenidae; genus Irena; species Irena cyanogastra. Next base: position 591,140 of record VWZV01001707.1, on the reverse strand, counting down.
TCACATGGAAGTCCATATTACACCTGATCTGCTACTACATTCACGTTGCATCAAAACAGAGAAATAAAGTAGTGGATAAATTATTCTTGCTATTAAAATCTACAGCAATTTTTTTTCCTGCAGAGATAGTATTAACCTCCATGAGTAACTATGTATCTCAGGCCTGATTGATTAAATGAGGAATTTGTTTCAAAAAGGTAGATTTTTCTTAGGTGTTTTTTTTTGAGTATACAAATTTTAATAAAAACACATCTTTTCATGCTGTGATAAATTTGATCTGTGCAAGTGATCTTCATGCTCTCAAAATAATTCAGAGTTAAAGCTCACTCTAGCTTGCTTCACTGGATATCTGTTTATTCTTAGGAATACTGAAGATTTTAAACAGTATGACTCTGTCCCTTGTCCCTGATTAGTAATTCAGTAGAAGTGTCATAAAAAAAATCATCAAAGAAATGAAAATAAGTGGCACGACACTGGAGACCCCATTCGAGCAATGTTGCAGCTCATGCTGGAAATGGAATCTCCAGTTTCATTTGTTTTGATGTACTGTATAAATATTTAAAGAATGCAAGCTGCAATTTTATCCAGCCTTTGCTGAATTTCAGTGTCATGTCTTGGTGGGGGTCTTAGTGCTGATACTAATTGCTCTTAGAATTGCTGGTTCAGCAACCAATGGGGGATGTATGTAAGCCCATTTTGCTCAGAAAAACAACACAGAACCAGTTTGACTTGAAGCAATTGTTCAAGTCTTATTGAAATACCACAGAAGACGGTGAGCCTTATATATATGTTATGAAATTCAATGCATGAATGATGAATCTCATCTCTCCCTACTGTGCACATATGCCTGTACTGCATTTCAGGGCTTTTTGGTGTAGAAAGGCCGTTTTCATACACAAGAAAGAAATTTAAGAGTGACTAAAATAGCCAAATACCTTCATGTAAGTAACAGCATCATTAGAGAATGCTTTGTGTTACTTTTATTTAGAACATTCATATGAAATTCTCATAATCTTCTTATTGAGAAATCAGATCCTTGTAAGATTAGAGAGCCAGAACACTCTGTCTCAGAAAATAACGGTGGTGTAAGATCAACAGGTGAAGATTAATATATTAAAGTGACACTATGATGCTCTGTGCATTAAACTGAGGACTATCAGAGCTAAAAATATGAAATGAAGACCCTGGAATTTCTGTCATGGGTTAATAACAGAATCAAATTCACCAATAAAATATGCCTGATGGATACACATAACCTAACCTGGAGGATGAAAACCTGCCACCTAAAAAATCTGTCAGACTCACAGGGTAATTGATATGAGCTGCAACATGAAAACTTGTGGGAAACCACAAAATACCATCAGCCATTGGCTGTCAGTTCATCCTGCTTTCCAACTGAATTTGCTGAAGAGTGCTCAGAGCATCTGAACAGAAGTATGGAAGGATATTCCTGTAGGATTGTTCATCTAACCACTATGACATCCATACTCTCAAATAAAATAAGGCAGAACTGCTGTTTGGTCCTGAAGCTAAGTGACAAATTCCTGTCCACAACACCCCTTGAAGAGGGCAGCTCTGTCCAGGATGGGAATGTTGCTTGGTTTGTGCTTTTGTGCTCTCTCCAAGCTGTGTTCAGGCACTGTGAGTCACTGTATCCAGAGCTGTACCTTGAAGCACCTTAGGAATTCAGTGTCAGGGAAAACCACAGGACTGTGCCTAGCTGCTCCTGTATCCAGCCTTGTTTTGTTAGGAATACAGTCAAAATTCATGGATGAGAACTTCATCCAGCATATCTACTGGTGCTGATACTAATAAAGGAAAGGGAGTGTGTGTGACCAGCTGCTGGATGGCTTATTGTTGGTTCAGAGAAAAGGTCCAAAAGTTAAGTAGAGAAAGCCTTGGTTAGTTCTGAATTTCACCAGCCTGCATAGTTCATCAAAAATCTCGCAGACTAATATTTTCAAGCCTTTAGTCTCTAAATCTAGTCCTGAGAGAGAAAGTGTCAGCTTTCCCTATAAAAAGAAGGATTTTTATTTAAATGGTAGCCCACAGAAAGATATTTTTAAATATTACTGAGATATTTCTGAGAGTCTCAAGACTTTATTCTTCCCTGGGTGAGGATTATTCATGAAAGCATCATTTAAAATTACAAAGACTTTCATACTGCAGCACAGAAGCTTACTGAGCAGACAAAATAGGGGCAGCACCAAAAAATGTCACTTGGTTTTGGAGCCTGAGGAGCTGGAATGCAGCTGGCATCAGAACTGCTGGTTTTTGAGCTCCCCAAAACCATTTCAGAGGCAGTGTTTTCTAAAGTTTTGTTTTGTTTCTGGAGCTAAAGAAGCATTTGTTCAACCCACTCAGGCACATGTTGTGATTCTTGGGATGTCCTGCGCAGGGCCAGGAGTTGAACTTTGATGATTCTTGTGGATCCTTTTCAACTCAGTATATTCTATGGTTCTATGATTCTGCTTGATTTCCTTAAAAAAATAGATGGAAAACGTTTTGTTGTCATTCATCTTGTCCAAGAGAAATGATCTCTCCAAAATATATTCATGCTCATTTCAGACAGAACGCATCTTATATGATCCACTCTCCAAGGATGCAGTCCCATATCTAAATATACCTCTACAAAAATACGGGGAGTCAACTTATTTCAGTTGCTTTATATGTAGGTGAATGTAACACTAACCTCAAATTGTTAATCTCACTTCAAAGCAAAATTGTCTTTTCCCCACATGATAGAACTGTTCTTTCTGGAGCTTGCAAAAAGTACTGGTTTGTGTTTTGGGCCTGTCTGTCTTTAAGGCAAGGAAACACATCACACTGCAGTTTTCTCATTCCACTCCATGAGACTTAGATAATTCACAGTGCTGTGTAAATAGCTCTTGAAATTTGCCCTGTGGAAGATACACAGTTCCAATAATTTCCTACCTTTGTTACGTCTGAACTGTAATTTACTTCCTTTAAGGAGACTTCTGTTTTCAAACACAGGTCTCTATTTTGGTTTTGGTGCAATGAAGTCTTGCAAAGAAAGCATGCAATGTTCTCTCTTGTAGCCTTCACTGTCAGTTTTTCTAATTTTGCAAAGTCGTGCTAAATTTTTCCATGCTTTGTAATTCTGATAAGAGCACCAGGAGTAACCAAGAGAAAGTTCAGAGTGAAGAAGAGGAGAAGAAGCTTCCTGATTAGCAAGAAAAATAAGTATGAAAGGGCCAATATTATCACAATTACATTTCATAATTACATTTGTCCTAAACCATTGTTTTTAAGCCTGTTCATAGAAGATAGTTTATGAACCTGGTTTGGGATTCTTCTGGTTGAAAGGGAGTACATAAATATAAAGTGCAACCATGGTTGCACTTAGGCAAACCTAAGTATGTCAGATGATTGAAGAAATTAAAAACATGATGGACTGTGGAGTGTTCTGTGAAATAGAAATTAATGAACAAATGTGCTAACAAGTAAATGACATATTAAATATATTATGAAGCATAATTTGTAGTAGAAAACAAATGACTGTTTGCAGATGACCTAGGTTTTTTACTTGGAAAGCAGAATCTCAAAGTAAAGCAGGTGGAGATTAATTCCTTGTCTTGTACCCAAGTCAATTAATTTTTTCTTTCTACAGTGTTGAGGGAGGAACCCAAGATTAGTTTTCAGAGTGCTACATGAATAAGTAAAATTAATGTGGTATCTCTATCTCCAGAGTGCGTTTTTACATGTGAGGATAAATTACTTTCGTGTCACTTTCAAACCTAAATAGTCTCTGTCAAAAGAATAAAATATCCATTAAAAAGATATTTTTAATGCTTATCAGAGGTGGTTCTGTGCCAAATGTACACTATCCTGTGAAGTACAGAATAGTGTGCTGGTTACTCCTTTGATCTCAATATCCTTCATCCTGGTCTGCTGCCAAGGATCATTCACTCTCTGTACACATCAGCTGGGACAGGGAAAAATGAATGCAACTGCATTCACATCTCACTTTCCCTATTTCTCTGACTCTGATGTCCTCAGGGAAGCTATTCCTCCCTAGTGTGGCATGAACAACACCACCTACAGCTGTACCTTCAGCACAGACAGATGGCATCTTCCTTGCTTAGTCAAATAACAAAGTGCCCCTCTTTAAAGCCTGGAGCCAGCCATGTTATGATGACTTCTCTGAGGAAGGACAGCCTGTGGCACAAATACATTACAAAGTATAATGCAGAACTACTGATCTAACTTTGCCCACATCAGGATGTGATCACCTCAGCATGGCACTGTTAGTTCAGGTGCCAGCACTATTAGTTCAGGTGCAGCAATGTGCTAACATGGCTCTGCTACTTCCAACATCCACATAATTTTTCCTGCAAAGCCTTGCCATGCCTTGCTCAGCTCTGCTGTGAGGTGATACAAGGACTTAGAAAAATGCCCTATCTACATGATGCCTCCTGTTAGACACCATTTACACAGACCTCTTTATAAGATTTACAAAAAATCAATAAATTTCCATATAGGATATAAATTCTTTAATATTGGTTAGGCACTGGAACATGTTGCCAAGAGAAGCTGTGGATGGCCCATTCCTGGAAGTGTTCAAGGCCAAGATGAGGCTCTGAGCGAGCTATTCTATGTCAGGGAAGCTGGAATGGGATGATCTTTAAGGTCTCTTCCAACCCAAGCCATCCTATGATTCTGTGATTCTACTCTATGAACTTAGGTGGCAAATGGATGTCTAGTAAAAGACTTTGCCTTGAATAGTTCACCATCCTAATAGAGCAGGAGCAAGAGGAGTTTGCCTAAGGCAGCAGATTGATGTGTGGCACGCTGGGGTTTGAATTTTCACTGAACCAGCTCCCCCATACCTCTGGTGATGCCTAAAGACTTTTAGCTGTTTTGGTAAGACCTGTGTTTTATTCCAGACACCACTGGATGCTGCCACTCAGAGGTGCTCTGTGCAGGGTACGTACAACAAGGGAAGCCAGGACACATCTGTTGTGTTCTGTGCCCAGCTGTGCCCATCAAACTACAGGCATCAAATAGTGATGTGGGGACTAGTCTGTGGCTCTGTGGCCAAGTGTGACTGCTCACAGCCACCAAGACAAGTTCTTGGCAACACAGCCTATGGCTGTGAGGGTACAGGTGGCCTGGCCACTGCAAAAGGCAGTGCAGGCTGACAGGGGAAAAAGAGCCAAGCACTGTTCTTTCATGCCTACACTGTGACAAGCACAAGGTGTGAAAATATTTACAGCACCTCAGGGAACAAATAACTTGGGATTCACCTGAAAACACAACATGGAGATGTCTGAAGTCACATGTGGGAGATTTTAGAAAATGGTTTCCTCGTGACAGTACTGTGGTATCAGACATCATAAAGCCTCAGAGTATCTTAAAGTAAATACACAATGTTTACTTAGACTAGACTGATTTTTCTCTGTAATTTTTTCACTATTTGTTCTGATTTCTACCATGCTTTTAGGGTAGTCTTAAAACTTTACTGTATCATGAGTTTGGATCTGGCTGTATATAGCTTCCATCGATTTGTATTTTTTCCTACATGCCATAGAATAGAATATTTCAGTTGGAGGACACCCACAATTATCATCTGGTCCAATTGGCTGACAGCTACAGGGATGACCAAAAGTTGAAGTGTTCAGGGCATTGTCCAAAGGTCTCTTAAACACTGACAGCCATTGGGCATTGATAATCTCTTTAGGAAATAGAAGCCTATTTCTGTATTTAATTTGATATGGTGAAGCTGTGAAGAATCATCAAAGTACTTTGCCCTGAAATGCTGTTATCAAAGAAACAACAGCAATGGGTTGAAAAAGCCAGTGCTTTACACACATAATTCTTCTCAGCCTAAACTTTCATTTTTGCACTAAAGCAACATAAATGTCCCTTGGAGAGGGATTGATTAGGATTACTGGATTACTTATATCCATTTTAAGGCATTTTTGTGCTGCAAGGGTGGTGGGAGTCCTCCAATTGTGAATTAAAATAAGGCCTTTTCAGTCAAAATTGCTTTGAATTTCTGTAATCATTAATTTAATAATGGTAATTATGATCAAGTGTTCCATGCCTGCAACACTCATGACACAGCTCACAGTGGTAAACCGTGCAGAGCCAGGTATAGTGATGTGTGTCAGACATCACTTCAGTTGTTTTTCAAAGGAAAGTGTTTTACTGCATGTGTGTCTGTGGGCATTGGACTTTGGTACTGACACAGACCTCGTGGCACATGGTACCCACACAAGTGGCTCCTGTTCCTGTCTGAGGACAGCCAGAGCATCACCTCCTCTTGCACTAACAGAGATTGCACAGGGTTACAGCCAGGGGATAGATGTCACTATCCTGGAACAGTCAGCTTGGAAATGTCTATCCTGGAACTGCAGACACCAGATGACCCATAACCTGCTTGTAGAAGTTCCTTATGTGTTGGAAATTCTTTTGTTTCCTTTTGAATTATTTGAACTTTCTCCAAAAATCCTGTCTGTTTTGAATTTATTTTGTGATCTTTCTCATTCTAATGCAAGATTAACAAATTTTGCATACCTTCTCATTTACATGCTAATATCTGATCAGGGGAAGAATTTCTCATTCAATAAACCTTAAGAAAGTAATACAAGACAAAAGTTCAGCTTCTACACAAAATGCAATGAGTTTTCAGGCTCTTGTGCCTCAAGTTGGTGACCAGGCAAGTGCAAAGCAAGTGTAAATATATACCACTAAAGGAGGTGATAGATGAGAGAGAGAGAGAACTTATTTTAACATGCTTTCATACTGCCTTGTTGATTAGAACGATGTTAAAAAAAAATCAAGTCTATACATTGCTAGATAAGAGTGAAACCCCTGAGCTTTGAACTCATATGGCACAGGTGGAAGTGATTACTCCAAATTATGTGAACAGAGGCAGCACATGCCGATATTTGGGCATGAGAGGCTTGATATTTGCATATACATCTTCTGTGGGTGCAGCCTAAGAACAGAGGCAGATTTTCCACTTTCCATATCTGCAAGCCAGAACTTGATGAGACAGTGATGCTCAGGAGAGGCAGTGAGAATTAGATGGCAAAGTGGATTAGGTAAGGATAATGAAAAGATTTTAGGAACCCATGTAATAGGAAAGGATCTCAATTCTAATTATCTTACTTTGGTTCCTAAAAGAACACAAGCTACAAAGTTTTGGCCTGTGCATGCACTTAAGACATTGGAACTCTGAATTAAGATGTATTCTTTCAAATCCCTTTTACTGTAAAAGAAGATCATACGCTCCACATCACTCTCACCATTGGAGTTTAAAAAAATACATTCATGGCCATGATTTGGATGATGGACCACACTCATGCGGATCCATGAAACTGCCTTTCACCAACAGTCACCTGCTTTTTTAGGGGTAATTTTAAATTTTGGTGAAAAAAGAATGGGTGAAAGCAGAACAAAAGAAAAAACAAAACCCAACTGACTGAAAACTCCTGGAATAAGCCAAGTGAAAACTGATTCCTGTGCTGTTTCATGACACATCTAAGCAAAACTCAGAGGAACAAAACCTCTTTGAAGCTCTTAAATGTTCAGTGTTTGCTGAGGTGCGTTGCCTTGCACCTGTGTCTGTGAAATAAGATGTATTTTGAAGGGGGCAGGGTTGATTCTGGAAGGTGAGATGGCTCACTTTGTTGTGCAAGTCAAGTGCAATGGCAGCACTCCACAGATGTCTGCCACATGTTGCACACATTTTAATATTCAGTAGCAAATGTTCTTATTATATGAGAGCAAGAAGAGTAAGGCTCATTTCATGAAAGCAGGTGAAGTAAACCCCATTGAGATGCGTGTCATATGGAATGCATAATGGATGATGGTCCAGATGCATCCAAAAAAGAAATGTGCTTTGTGTGCAGCCAAGATAGGGAAGCTTGTGGTAAATTCTGCCCTTTGTCTATGAGGCTTTGGCTCTGGACAGGGATTTTTGTCATGTGTTTCTGCCAAATATTTTAGTATTTAACTCATATGTTTTACCATATATGGGTATCTACTTCAGCACTTTTGTGTTTACCATTTGCATATTTTTTTACTTCTTGTTCTTGCAGAACTCCTTAGTTAAACATTCAGTGGGCCCAATGATTACTGATTTTACACTAACTCAAAACAAGACTCACTCTTTTATTTTGCAGTAAATAGAGCACAAGGAAGAAAACAAAACAGAAAAACCCTAACCAAAAAAAAAAACCTAAATGAAAAAATTGAAACTAATTGAAATTCTTAGTAAGAGAACATTACAAGAAAATTCTGACCCCAAAAATATACTCAGCTACCTGACCCTCTCTGGAATAAGTTGCATAGGTAACCAGAAAAGCTGAATTTTCATCCAGTGGGAGGTATGGTTCCTTTTTACAATGGGCATTTAGAAGATGAAAGACCTAAATAAAATGTTGTCTGTTTGTCCAATTGTAATGTTCTCAGGGATCTCATTCCAGTCTAATTGTCATAATGGTGGTCATAACAGTTAGTGCACAGTCTCTCCTATGAGATGGAGTTTGAATTCTTAATAAGTCTGACAGAATTCAGATGACAGGGGTCAGGAAATAAAACACAGGCTTTTACCAGAATGCTAATGTGTCAAATCAGGCTGCTTATTTAGGTGCCTAAATATGGATTTATTGCCTGATGTTTGTGTTTTACATTAGATTTGCATGAATAACATCTGAAACCTTACATTCTTGCCCTGAACAAATGAGTAATGTTTCTTTAAGGAAAAAATAAATAAAGCCAAAAAGCTAAAAACCCCAGAGCCTTCATTAGTTTTTGTGCTAACCAACATTCTTATGTTTTATATTCAAACCAACATATTAACATGAAACAATCATTCCAGATGGAAGAAAATATCACTTCTAGGGTCAGGAAAGGGGTACACAAAATTCTGGCAAATTAGAAGGAAAAATCTACAGGGGCTAAAAAGCTCATTAATATATGCTTTAATCCCCTTGTGGATCGTTGTGGTTTGGACCTGCAAAAAATGAAATGAGAAAATGCTACCATAAGCTGACCAGCTTTAGTGCTGAAAGGCAATATCCAAAATGTTCCTCATGCTTCCAGAGAATGAAAAGCCTTGAATGGATATTTCTATATTGTTCTTCTGAGCAGCTGACTGGATAGACGCCTACCCTAAATTAAGGTGTCTCAGGTTATGGTGTGAACTCCAGCAGAAAGCATGTACCTAGCCAAAAGTCAGGATAATTTAGAAGGTATAACACTTTATAAGCAAGATATTTTTAAAGTTGTGGGATTTTTTTTTTTTTGAGGAAAACAACATCAACAAAAAAACCCAAAACATTGAGCATTTTTGTTTTGCCTTGGGGATAGAATTTCAAGAAACTACAGTTTATGCCATGATTTAGCTAATCTACCTAAATACAGCATCTGTAACTCCTTTGTGTGGTAATTAGTATTTTGACAAGAAAATTTTACTAGTTTTCTGTCACAAAACATTACCAGACTATGTTAGTACATGCTCTAAATTTGAGTTTTAATAGCAGAATCAGTTGTCTCTTCCTTTTACGTATTTCACCTGGTAAGACCAGCAAACAAGTCACATCTCCTTTTCCTGTCTTTTCTTCCAACTGTGGGTTTGGTTCCTTGCAGCTGCAGGAGCCACGTCAAGGGGCACCAACTCACAGAACAAGAGGCAACATTTTTAAACCATATTCAGCTGCAGCACTTGATTCTTGGTTCCTTTCATGTGAGCCAGACATTAATTATCTCCATGTTGAGAAGTGGGACTCATTTCACATGAGTGCTGACTGAATTTGACCAAAAACCAAGACTTGAAGTCCCAACACGAGGCTGCAAAGCCAAGCACATGATTGTAGTTCTGCATGAATTTCACCAGCTGGCTGTACACTAGAAAACTCCATGTCCATGGCTAGGACCTGCAGGCAGCTGAGGGTACTACTTGGAATGCAGCCCATCTATTTCATACCTTCTGAAGCAAAGTGTGATTTATAACTGGCTCAGGATGGGCCTCTTAGATTCAAACCCCCTACTGGAGGAAGTACTCACACAGAAAATACTACTTCTGCTTTCCTTCCATTCCTTCTATACCTCTCTCATCTCCACACACAACGTTTGCACGTGTGTTATTCTTATAGTGCATGTAACTGTTGGCTACTTCAAGACTTTGGATCAATAGAGGCTCAGCAGAAAGTGAGGCAATTCTACCAGCCAGGAACCTGAAACATTTCTGAAATGTTTCCTAAACATTAACAGGAGCCAGGAGGTATTTTGATAGTCTTATAAATTTAAACTCATTTATAACAAATACTGAATTTATTGGTTTATTATGGGAGCAGGAATTGCATATTGTATTATAAAATCAAAGGCCAACATAGTTCAGATATCTTCAGCTATAATTAAGACTTCCATGTATTTTACAAGATTTGAGAGAGGAATACTATAAAATCTATAGAACTTATTCATTAAAAAAGCTGCTTATGTAATCTGTTCACATTTTTCTGTGTGTTTTATGGCCTCGAAATATCTGCATTCAATATACATTGGGTGATTTCAGCTATATTTATAATGTTTATGGCTGTGGATCTACAAATATAGGTGGGATATGGCTGCTAAAAGGTAGGTCTGTTTTTATTCATGTTATTATTTATTATGCATATCACAGTAGCACCCAAACTGTATCCACATGTTTAATGCCACTCATGTCAGTCCCCTTTCTGGCAGCAAGATCTGTCCTTGATTTGTAGCTGAGCATCCCCAGGACTGGTGCTCTGATTTGCTTACCAGTGGTGAGAGGAAGTCTGTGAAATAAACCAGGTATTTTTTTAAATGGAGTTTGTTTGAGAACTGCCCTCAGAAGCAGCTCCTGGTCTGACTTCCAACCTCTGTGTCTTCTTTATGGTCCCCAAAGGATCCAATCCTGTGTCCCTCACCTGGCTGATCTTTCTGTCAAGCCCATTTAAGCCTCTACCCCATGTATATTCCTTTGTTTAGCTCTATGCACCTACCCTGAAAAACCACCCCAGGACCCTGACAATCTCCTGGTGTGCAGGCCAGTGCTGCTGTCCCTGTCCCATGCACCTTGCTTTGTCCTGCTGCACACCTGTGCTAGTGCTAGTCTAAAAAAGCAGTTCTTGCATGCATGAATGGTGCATCAGTGCCAGCAGCCCAGAGAGTCACAGCCAGTTTTATTTCTAAGCCAGGGCAATGTCAGCCACAGCTCTTTACTCAGGCAGGGTAATACTTTCTCACCGTATCACTGAGGCACTTATATAAGAGAAAGGAGAACTGCATGCTAATGTTGGCAAAAAATTTGAAGGTCCACATATCATGACCTCCTGTATGAACAATTTAGTTAAAATTAGCATCATTATTGTGATTGCAGTGAATGGTTTCTGAGCTGTTGATTAAGATACTAATTCTGAGGGATTTCCACACCATTGTCATCCCAAAATTGTCTGATCCACTAATATGGATGCTCATATATTTGGGCATCTGAAGTAGAAGATGGGTAGGGATGTATACTAAGAAGGCCTCTACCTCATACCCAGGCAAGCCTAGAGAGATTCTAGCCCATTGTATCTCTTCATGGTTTTCTTGCTTTAAACTGAGCAGTGTCATCTTCACAGTCGAACGGGATCTGCTCAGCTGAGAGGGAGGTGGTGGCCTCCAGTCATGCCTGGGAAGTGCCTGTATATTTGCTGCCTGTATCTGTTATTAATTTGTGTCTTAAAATAAACTTGTAGGCATTCCCACAGGAACTCGAAGTTTAAAATGTATGAAGGATTGGCAGGATCAGATTCACAATGTTGCATTGTTCACATTTGTGATCAGTTTTTTGATGCTGAATGTGTATTGTACAGATTCACGACATATTTTTTTCTCTAATTATCAGCCTTACTGCTAAACATCTAAATCAGGATGATGTAAAGAACAAATTACTGCACAGTTCACTACAATAGGGGAAGATTTATTTATCCAGGGAGATTTCAAGTGGACATTTAGATACTGCCACAGTGGCAGATAAATTAGCATGGGAAAGTGCTGCTGATTCTACTTTCCAATAGATCTAGCACGTTAGCAGAACACCATGGGCTGGAAAAAATTATAATCTACAAATGGAAAATTGCAATATACTGAAATCTAACCAGGGAGTCAGAGGAACATGTCTCCTGGAATGGCTCCTGTGTTGGCAGAAGTGACTGGGCAGTGATCCCAGAGTGTATTAATCTCCAGTCATGAAGCTAACACAGGAAGGTCATTTAGTTATTAGGAAAATAAAACAGGTTTTATAAACTGAAGTGTGGTGATCATGAAAGGATTACACTCCTACCAGTTTTGCTCAGGACTGTCCACTGGCTACAGTTAGGGCAGCAGGACTGCCTGTTACAGACTGTCTCCAATCTGCAGGACAGCACATCTTGCAATCACACAGTTTGCCTTTCTGTCTTTGCCCAAAAATGGTAGTCCCCAAATGTTGCCAAGATTTCTGTCTGAGAGTGGCATCTGGCAGGGGCTACAGCCGTGACAGAGAGGGTGTTAACAGCTAAAGAGCAAAGGCAATTGCTGCTCACTGCTTTAGCTAGCACCTTCTCGTTTTATTTGGTTATACAAGCATTACCCATCTCTCTTATAACAGCTCTCTGCACAAGGTATCCTCTGGATGTCCCTTGGCCTCCAGGAGCATCCCAACACAGGACCACTGGAAAGTTTGAACCTCAGTAGGCAAAAGAAAGGACGGAATACAAGAGTGCAATGCTTCTCACCAAGTTTTAGTGATTTATATGTAGTTGATTAAATTACTTATTCTATGTATGGATTGAAACAAGAACTTTCACAGGAAAGCCACCTCAGCTCTCCACCTCACAGAGGACAGGATTATTTTAGATTTTAGGAAAAGTTCTTTTCTGTGAGGGTAAGGAGGCAAGTGGACAGGTTACCCAGAGGCATTGTGAATGCCCCATCCCTGGAAGTGTTCAAGGCCAGGTTGGATGGGGTTCTGAGCAACCTGGTCTAGTCAAAGGTCTCCCTACCTATGTCAGGAGGTTGGGATGAGATGGTCTTTAAGGTCCCTTTCAAGACAAACCATCCTATAATTCTGTGATAAGATTGAAAACCTCCAAGCATGGATATTGCACAACTTGTCTTTGCAACCTGTTCCAAAACCTAGCTGACCTAAGTTTTTTGGCACATGCTAATTTGTGAACTGTCCCTGGACATCTGACAGCAACCCTACTGCACCAAAGACCACTCATTGGCCTTCTTCATTTATCAGCACAGACACAAGCTCTCAGATTGCCAAGCAGGACCCCTAACAGCTGGGCTAGGACCATCACTGAACCAAGGAATGCACCCTATCCCCCCCATCCTGGCCTTAGACTCACACATCATAGAGAGAGTTGAAAAGAGATCAGAAAGAAAAAAAATATTGTTTTCACTACATCTATGTTTTCATTTGCTTCATATTTTAGGAGCCGTCAGACAAAAGGGCAAGGAAGGAAGCTACAAATCCTTTTCAAAAGGCAGAGAAAAGAAATGAGCAGCAACAACAAGAAGGAAAAAAAGGAAAAAGGTAATTTTGAAATATATCCTTAACTTCTAAGCTGCAGAGCCAGGCCTTGGATATTGTTAATGAGCCATTAGCCCTGTCTTAATCACAACATCTCTTTCTTTTGTTCTCACACCCCACTGCTTTTTCGCAGCCGGACACACTTGGATTTTCAGAAGTGACAGCACTCCTCTTGAGCATGGCTCACGCTGGTTATAATGGACACATCTGTGCTTGCAATGTTTGTCTGTCATATCCACTGTTTGCTTTTAGCAGCACGAGAGGAGAGTGTGGCAGCCTGTGTGTGTGTGCATGTGTGGGAGCAGCAGCGAGAATGCAGAGACTACTTAAAACCCTGCTAAGCTGCTCTGTTTCTCAATACTGTATTTATTGCAACTCACTTTGTAGTCAGATGAATGGAGTATTTTTTTAAAGGAATTTTACTCGCAATTGTTTTTACTACAACATAAATTTGCTGACTCTTTATTAGACAGTAAGAACTTGGGCAACCCTTTGTGAGACTTGATCTTCTATTGAAATGTGTTCAGCTTTGCCCTGGTAGTTGGCCTTTCAGCTGAATAACAAAAACTCACAGGCAAAGCTCCCCATACAGTCACAGCATTGGTCTTCTCTGCACAAGCCTTTCTCCAACACTCCTCCTCAAATGAGTTCCCTGTGGCAGTGTCAGTACTGGGGAGTGAAACATGGCTAGGGCGTACTGTTAAATTGTGAGCACAATTTTGGGCATGGTTTTGGGCATGGTTTCAGCCCTGGCCAGCAAGCAGCTCCTGCACAGCACCTGGCAAGGTCTGGGGCGCTGTCTGAGCGATCTGGCTGCAGCAATGCTGATGTGGTGAGAGTGTGAGTCATGCCACGTCCTTCTGGCCCCCTGCCGCAGACTGGCCTCCAGTATTTACTCGAGGAGATGCAATCACACTATCTGCCCTTTTTCCCCCCTTTCCTTTTTTTTCTTCTCTTCCTTTTTCCTTTTTTCCCCCCTTCTCATGTTTTATTAGTTTTCTTTTAATCTTTTTTTCTTTTTATTTTCCCTCCCCAGCAACAATTTAGATTACCATTGCTTTAAGCTCCCATTTTGCACTGAGGATTGCATGAGTGATTCTTCCTGCAGCTTTGGAGTCTTTCTCATCTGCCTGCAACTCTGTTTTTACCCTACAGCAATTTCACTGACCCTGTGTTTACACCGAGCGAGGTGAGGGAACACCTTGCAGTGCTCTACATAAGTTTTACTTTTTGTTCTTTAAACTATAGAAAGAAACCCAATAATAGGGAAAGGATAAAAAACCCTGTTCTTTTTGCTCTCCTTGATAATTTTTTTTTTGCTTCCATATTTTTAAAAAAGTTTTTTTTTGTTACATTTTATCTAGAATTTACATTTCACATAATCATAGAAACAGAGAATATTTTGGGTTTTAAGGGACCTTAAAGACCATCTAGTTTCAATTCTGCTGCTATGGGCAGGGAATACGTGGATGTGCATTTCATGCTGTTTCTTACCTTCAAGTTAATCCTATAAATTAGAATGTAAGATACAAAAGGATGAAAAGTTAGCCTTAAAGCACATTTAGATTTCATTTATCCTTTTGTGCATCTTCCTACCATTGTTCATTCAATCTGCTGCTATGTCCCCTTTTCTATATTGCATCCTAGCAATCCTTTAGAACATTTCCAGAATGTTTATTAGCCAAAATTAATATTGTGAATCTAATGATGCTAAATATCAAATCAATTTCCTTATTGGCTTAATATTCTTGGGTTGGTAACATGCTGCTTTGAAATAACCCATATTTCAGACACAAACTGATTCTTCTGTATTTATTATTTATATCGAGCCAAAGAGTAATAATGTGAAACAGTAATACAAATTAATGTTAAAAAGATTAATAATTTGCTTTTGCTTAGGGATGCTGATAGCTGGAAGACCAATGGCAAATAAAATTAAAGTTGCATAATTCTTCCATTCTATCCATTCTTTAATTCACTCATAGTTTTCTTAATTGACCATTATCCATTCCCAACATTTGTATTCATATTTCCTGTCTGTAAATGATTTTTTTTGGTGAAAATCTATGTAAAAAATGTTCCATCAATTCTTGAGAATAACAAAACTACAAAACTCAAAACTCAAAACTCAAAACAATCTCACAAAAAAGCCATTACTTTCCCCATAAAAAGAATAACTCAAAAAGTCTGTCTTTTAAGAATGGCCCTCATTAAGATAGCTTGAGAAGGAAGATGAAGAGCCAAATACTTTGTTGTTACAAATGGGGAAATGTTGATAGGAAAAACAGGACTTGTGGTCATTTTCATATGCAGAAAATCTGGCACATAACTTGCTGTGGAAATGGCCTCTTTTGAGACAAAGTAGTTTGGTAAACATTGGCTACATTTTGACCAGAATGGGAATCTCTGGCAACTCAGCTCTGTTTGCATGGAGTATATTTCTTGTATGTAGCTATGAGCTGTTACTCAGGGAACTAATTATGCAGTGAGTAAGAAACAGTTCGAAAATTTGGGTTAAACAGACATTTTGACTTCCAAAAACTTGAAAAGCGAATAAATCTTTGACGCACAGAGTATCCAACATCACTAAAACACCTCTCTGAAAAGAATGGATGGATTCATCTCAGTAGGCCACATTTTAACTCTTTCAGAGTTTAATTAGTACATGGATTTTGCATATACTCTAAACTAAGAAAAGAAATTTAGCTTAAGTCTTGATTGAATGGTCAATGATCACCACTAGTAGAATATTCCATTTCTGCTACCTTTTTCTTATTTACTCAATATTTGGGCATTTATTGACATCTGGTTTCAGTTTGACTGAACATGTAATTGTAAATACAGCACAAACAATCAGGTCCCTTTTTTGAGAGGAATGTTAGGCAAGCAAGCCAAATAGTTTGCTTTTGCCCCAGATATATTCCAGCGTCACTTATTTTTAAAAAATAAAGATTTTAAGAAAAGCTGTTCCTGTCTTCATCCATCTATCATTGAGCAAAATTGTGCTGGTTGTCTGTAGATGGAAAAGGTCAGGGTTAATCCCAAAAGTAGATCGTGGGCTTTGCTAGCCACCTGTCAGCTAAGCACCAGCACAGTAAAGAACAGGTTTGGAGGAGAAGCTGAAAAATACCTCAAAGAAACTTGTCATGCTATAAATTCTGACCCAACAACATTATTGACAGTGGAATCCTTAACACCTTATTCTGACCACCCACATATGAGGAATTTAGTTTAAATAGGTTACTGAAGTCCATTGTGTAGGCAGTGGGGAAATAGATATGAGTCTTTTTGGATGGTGATGCACCCCAGCTTTCAGAGAATGGTGGTGATACAGCATAGACTGTCCTCTGAAGGTACCTTTCTGATTCCTTGAGATTTGGAGAGATCTTCATATATTGCTGCAGGCACCTAAACCTTAAGCTGCTGAAATCAGTGAGACAAATCCCAGAGCAGATTCTCTAATACCAGCACCAGTCAGACGTAATCTATTGGTTGAATTCAGCAGTTTATTCAATGATCCTTTTTCAATTACAATAATATCAAGATTTGGCCATGCCCCTTAACAGAAGTGAGAGAGGACAGGTGACTAGTGAGGAAGCTGTATATGCTTCACACAATTAGGAGCAGCTTCTGTGAATACTGAGTCTCAGAGACATTTTCTTCTCATTTCTGCCACACTCCAGGTGGAAATTGCTGCAGTCCTGTTAGTGCTATTTATTGTATACCTAAAAGTACTCTAGCTGGCACAGAGGTCACTTTCTGACCTCTTATAAAATATGGAATATTACCTTTAAAAAGTGGTTAATTTTTACCTTCATTCCCACATTCACTTCCTTAGGCAATACTAGATCAGTTTCAAATTATATTTTTGCTTCTAACTCTGGAATATGCTTAATCCACCACAAGATCTTTCTGGTATACATTTTTTTAATCTAATTTTTACTTATCCTTAAGCACACATCAGAAAGTGTAGAAAACAGAAAGTCTACTGACTTTGTAAGCACTCACATAAAAGGAAGGTGTGAAAAAGAACGCATTTCATAGCTCTGAAACCAGTGATCACTGTTTATCACACGAGACCACCCCATAGCAAGTAAGAAATTAGAAATGTTGGGAGCTGCTGAACACCAAATTTTCACAGCAGATTGGCACAAAGTTGTTTAACACAGATGTTTCTGTAATTGTGATACACTGGGAAAATTCTCAGTGTTCCAACTTCAATGGCTCCCAGACTCACACTTCCACCTGCGTGGTGTGGTGTTCTTCTCTGAACACACTGGCCTGTAATGTGAAACGTGCTAGCATGTGCATGGCTCAAAAACCTGTTAAACCCCCCCTTCCCACCCCTGCTCCCCTCACATCTTTAGGCTTGTTTCCTTGTTTCTATTTTTTATGTTTAAAGGATTTACAAAATTGAGAAAATAGAGACAGCAGAAGTCTTATGGGATTGGAGATGTGGGAGGGAGTTGGTCAAGTACTTCCAGGTTGGTAGAGAGTGAAATTTGCTCACTGCTCTGTGCAGGGCATGCAGGGGTCTTTTGAAAGAAATGTGGTGGTGCTCTTTGTAATTGGATGAACAATTTATGGGGAAAAATTTGATGAACTGCTTCTTTTCTTCAGGTTAAAGTACTACTTAAAAAAATAATCAAGCATGCAAATACATTTCAAGCCATTTATTTTTCTTGTGAGCTGTTTTTTATTTGAACAACATTGTTATGATTCCTACTAGCTCTCACATAAAACTTTGCCTAAGTAAATCCCAGTGTGCTTTCAGTTTTCACTGTATACTTGTCAGAGGTTCACTGCTGAACCATTGTGCACGTGCATGTTTGTGTGAACAGAGGAGTCTCAACCTCATAACACAGGAAAGGTGGACCAATATTTTGATAACACTTTTATAAACAAGTAGCAGAACACGGGTCCCAGAAATGCATAAATAATTTTTATTAAAAAAGGACGTATCTAAAAATGTTAATAGATAATAGAATGTACATGAATTCATCAGATATTCTCTATTAAAAAAAAAAGAAAAATACTAATTTTCTCTCAAAATCCTGGTTAAAGCAAGACAAATAAATTGTTTATTACCTATGTTTATACATATACTCTCACTTACTGGTTGCTATTTCACACAGGTACTATAAAACTGATGATATTTACAGCCAGAGGTTTTTGGAAAATTTCCCATAGAATATATTTGCACTGGAAAATTGCTGATTCACGAAGAAATTCTTCTACAGAGGGAAAAGTTGTAGTGAAATGGTTTTTAAAGGAACTACACAGAGGTATTTTGCTAAAATTAAACCTATTAATTTTGTTATTTTCCAAAAGAATTTTTTTAAATGTTCCTTATTTTAAAATTTGTTTTTGTCTGTAAAGTCTTGTTAAAATTATTCTTTGGAAGGCACACTTAACTGGCCTAGAAAATTTCCTTCCTTCCTTCCTTCCTTCCTTCCTTCCTTCCTTCCTTCCTTCCTTCCTTCCTTCCTTCCTTCCTTCCTTCCTTCCTTCCTTCCTTCCTTCCTTCCTTCCTTCCTTCCTTCCTTCCTTCCTTCCCTCCCTCCTTCTCTTTTTTTTCTGACTATATTTACAATATTGAGAAATGGTGAAGTTAGAGAATTTGAGCTATTCAAGCAGGTTTTTTTTTTGTGGCATACTTAAAACCACAAAACTATGCATTGCTAAAATGACAGTTTCACCATGGAACATTCCTTATACTGATAATAGATTTTTCAGTATAAGTATTTTTATATGGGTTGAACAGTGCCTAGCCTAGAAAGGTCAGAATTGTTGTGCTAAAATGGTACAGTTTGAACTTATATATCAGTTAGAAAAGGACTGCCATGTTTTGCATCTTGACATTGCTATGCCACCTTTGAGCAGGCAGGAGTGAAGTCCCCAAAGACCCAAACATCCCTCTTTTCTTTCTGCTGGTAATAAAATAACACAGAGGCAAAGATGGAAACTGCACTGTCTTTGTTCCTGAGAAGCAGGGCTGCCTTTCTGGCTGCTTCCCACATCCCAGTGAAAATGGCTCAGCTCCTGGCAGCCCTCCTGCTCCCCACTGACCTTGGGCTAACGCTTCACCGCGGGGTCACTGGACAGCAGATTGATCACCCTCAAAGTGCCAGTTTCTCAAGGGTTACACAAACAACCTCCAGTCATTAAAACTAACTATAAAAAAAAGCCCATTCTCCTTTTTTTTAAAGTGGCTGAGTCACTGTTTGAGAATGGAAAGTGGACAAAACCACTGAATAAACTTATCTTAATAAATAATTTGTTTACTTCTGTTTATCAGGTGTTGTAGATGACAACAGAAGTGGAGATGGATGTGAATACACTCTGTTTAGAGCTAGTACAATGACTATTCTTTTCATATTCATATGAGATCGAATTCCAATTAAAACTTCAGAATAAAGAAAAGTGATTTTCTTCTACAGATGACGTACTAAACTTGTTTTATTCTGATGGTGATACTCGAGTCATGGCTGAAGGAATTATAACCTCACATGCACTATGAAACAGATTCTAGGTCAAGAAGGAGCAGATTTAAGCTGGTAGTGATACAGTACTGATTAGTAGTGATTTATACAATATTTTTGTAAAAATGTCCCTTTGTATTGAAGGTCAGTTTTTAATTGAGTAGAATATCAGAACTTTGACTAGCTTTTCAAGAGTTCAGACAGAACTAGATGCCATTTTTAGGAGGCACAGAATTTCTATATAAACACAAACATTCTAGAAATGATGGTCTGAAATATTTTAATTTAGAAAAAATTAAGACAAAAAATATTTATTTTTTTCACTGAAATTTGCTGTGTTGACAAAAAAAAAACCTAATCAACAAGTTAAAACTAAAGTCAAGAATTTAGATGTTGTTGAATTGTCATGTACATCTTTAAAGAGAACTGAGAATTCACTCAAAACAATAATATTGAAGAAGTAGAAATAATTCTTACTTTCCTTTTTTTGAGCGCTGTATAAAAAACAAAATTAGCAAGATCTTACCTTTTTTTTTCTTTCTTTCTTTCTTTTCATAATGCAAAATCTAAATTAGTTCTAAGGAACTTTCAGAAGACTGTTCTTGTGTAGTGGACATTCCCAGTGTAACAAACTGCACACCTCCAGGATCCTGGTCTTTTGCATTTTATTAAGAGGAGGGATGTGAAGCCTGTGTAATGCTAGATAAAATTATGAATTGCAATGGTGGTTTTTAAACCTTATGGAATTCTCACCTGTTCATAAAAAATTACTATGATGGTTCAAAACGTTATCTCTTCTATCATCTATACTATCATTTGTAGATGATAATTCTGTTCTGCTGAAAATTGAATCCAATTAATAAATAAAATTAATTAATTAATTGTTAATGCAATTAAACAGATTTCAGAGTGACTATCTCAAATGCTCCAGTGACCTATAAAAGAAGTTACATAACTTAAAACAATCCTGTGTTTATGTCAGGTATTGAAAAGTTCCAGTGTCTACATGAGGGGGTAAGTAAAAGGATGCCAGAGTTTCTGTGGTGTTGTACTCTAAGGTGCACCACATTTGCCTGAAGTTACTCATTCTCTGAGATCATGAAAAGAAGATAAATTCAGTCAGTTTGTCACAATTACAGATATGCCTCCTTTTTAGTTACTTTTTCTCTGCAAATGACCTCTTTCACTGCATGATATGAAAATGCAACTTTTGTACAATAATGGATTAGCTCTTAGGATTTCTGGACTAGATTCATTACTGCTTCATGTACCACAGGCAGAAGCTGACACCAGATTTAAGTTTTCCTAGCTGACTTTTAATAAGTGTTGCATCCTTTTAAAAGGCAAAATAAACTTTCCAATATCTGTGAAATAGCATTTCTTACAAGAAGCAATGGGCCTATTTCAGCACTTGAATGCTTAGGTTAGAATTCATATACTTTGACTTTGAAATTTAGATTCTCTGCCACGTCTTGTAAAGGACTCTTGGGAGCTTGAACACACAGTTTTGAAGAAAATGCTTTGCTTTAATGATGTTTGTGTTTTCTTTGTAAACTGCAATGGAACCTGGTAACCCATGGAGGACATTTGCAGCTCCAAAGTTTTCAGCTACAGCTGAGAGATAGGAAGTTATATTGAAGCCAACACTTAGAGCTTGAGATTGATGCTTCCATATGTAATTTGAAATTCATAAAAAGCATAAATGGACCTTCTTTCCTTCACCTTGAATTGCAGCAGATATGGTGATAAAAACTGTTTGCTAAAGGAGTATCTGTGGAGAAATAAAAAGTTTCAGCAAGCTTTATCCTGGAGAAGAGCTGAGCTATCCTGTCCTCTCAGACCTTGAGGAAAACAGTTAGAAATTTGATACATTAGGACTGAGGGGAAATAACAAAATCTTTTTTCCTGTGGAGACCTTTTCGTATCAGTTTATGTTTAGCTGGAAAAAAAAAAAAGGAAGCAAGAGGAGCTGGGTAGACAGCTGGGTTAACAGTAGGCAAGCACTTGCAGCCTGGTGACATTTGTGAAAATAACAATATTTTTCATTTGTAGACTCTTCATTTGGGCAGCCAAGCTTTACAAGCAAGTGAGATCCCTGCAGAGTGAGATCCTTTCAAAGGGTAAACTACTGTGTCTTTATACAAGATGCCTTTTTCCTTGCTCATTTATGTCACTTTCTTGCTACCCTGTGTACTTTTTTGAGCTTTTCTGAACTATTACATTTTTTTTAAATGACTGACAGATGTGGGTTGAATGTCTATGGCACCAATTTGTAAGCCAGTCAGTTCTGCAGAGGAAAACAAACAAGAAAACAAATAAACAACCCAAAACCATCAAACTAACAACAACAACAATAAAAAAAAACCCAACGAAAAAACACAAAAAAACCCCCCAAAAACAAAAAAAAAAAAATCTAGGTCCAAATACTTGGCTTTATGCTCTTTGCTTCCTCCAGCTCTTGCAATCTGACTTAATTTCACTGTCTCCTTCAATACTTATAAAAGTAGTGCTCACCTCAGACCTGACCTGCAGCAGCTCTTCCTGCTGCCAACTTGCAGTAAAATTTATTGCCTTGTTTTATCAGATGACATGAAACAATGCCAGCAATTTCTCCAGCCTTATCTATATGTGATCAAACAGCACTTAAATTACCCACACTGAGCAAAAATATGTTGTTGTCTCTTGAATATTTTTAACCTGTAAAGTAAAGTCTAACCAGTAAAGTCTACTGGAAGCATACTTGTTTGACAACAGAACTTTCAGGCGGAAGCTTGTCAAAAGGAATACTTGACAAGCCAACATGCAAAAGTGCTGGGAAAAGGAATCTTATTGTATACTG
The DNA here is from genome assembly GCA_013397155.1 of Irena cyanogastra. Classification (NCBI taxonomy): domain Eukaryota; kingdom Metazoa; phylum Chordata; class Aves; order Passeriformes; family Irenidae; genus Irena; species Irena cyanogastra. The sequence continues at coordinate 568,261 of VWZV01001707.1, read as the reverse complement.
CAGAACTCTGCAGTATCATTTGCTTTAGAGGTCAGCCAGCTAAAGTTATTTATTGTCCAAAAGGTGTTTTTAATCAATTTTAAAAAGTATGGCTTCTCTCCAACTATGCCTCCCTTCTCCACAAGCACCAGTAATCAGGATTAAAGAAGTTTAAATAAAAACAAACCAAGCTTTGTATTTGTGCCTTGTGTCAACTCACACTGCTGTAGGAAAAGGAACATTGGTTTTTCTTTTGTTACAATGCATTTAAAATGAAACAGGAAAAAAATTATCTTGCAGTATTTACAAATACACTCCAAAATCCTCCAAGCCCTCTGTTTCACAGTGCTTCACACCTAGAATCTCTGATCACTCATTCCTTAAACCTAAGGACACGTCAACATTTGCAGTGGATTGAGGGAAATATGCCTGTGCTCATGGAAATGGAAGTCAGTAAAATGTCCGTGTGTACTGGCACCCTGCAGACACACTGACAGGAATCCATAACGAGGACAGTCCTGGTCATGCCTTGCTGGGATCATGCCTTTTTGAACCTGCTGGAGATGCAGCTCTGTGCAGTGATGTGCTTTGCCCACCAGTGCTGCTGTCCCTGAATCACACTCTTGCACGTCTCCACCAATATGAGTGGGACTCTTCTGCATCTACAATAAACTATCATGTATTGTACTTTTCCTATCTTTCTTTCTTTCTTTTCTGAAAACCTCACACATTTTGTTGCATTTACACTAACCCAACTTCTCCTTTAGGCAGAGAATGCTATTAGTATCTACAAATGAGTAATTGAGGCACAAACAGGTTAAGTGATGCACCTATGGTCACAGAGAAAGTCCAGGGAAGGTGTAATCACCACGGTAACTTGAAGCATCTACCTCCATATAACTCGAATCCCTTGACCTCTCCATTTCCTTTCACTGATGTACTGAACGGCAGTGCCAAAATAATTTATGTAGATTCCCAGGACAAATTAAATGTTTCAAATACCTGCCTGCCCCATCTTCAGATTAGCACTCCCTTTCTTTACTTCTGCCAGGTTATAAAGATGTGTCAGCATACAGATCAAACTCTATACTTGTTCTAAACATGAGCAAACCTTGAGGTTGCCCAGTTGCAGTTATTGGCAGAAGATTGTTTAAACTCAGAGAATGCTGGTCAACTGTTGAATCTTCATGTGTTGCACACTGTTTTGTTACATGTTGTCTAAGTTACCACTCAACATACAATCTAAGTTTTGATAATGACAAACATTATGAAAGAAAAAAGATCTGAAAGGCAAAAGGGAATAAAGGCTAGCTTCTGCACTCCAGGTCAGTGGGAGTTTACATGTATAGAGAAAACTCCAGCACTGCTACAGTCAATAGGAATTTTGCCTTTGGCTTCAGAGGAGCCAGATTTTCACCCACAGACCTTTTGTGGGATGTGTTTTCATCTTCCAAAAATCTATGTTGCTTATTTTATTTGCTTTTTTTTTTTAGTTTGATGGTACAAAGTAGGTTCAAAAACAAATTGCGAATCACAGTGCAGTTATTTAGATGTATTACCCTTCATTTTCATAACTTCGTCTATTATGTTTATTTTTATCTAAGTTCTTTCTTCCCTGCTTTCCTTTTTTCTTTTCCGTTCTGGCTGTAGTGACTTCTGCAGAGTTTTATAAACTTACCTTCTTTCAGTAAACTGTTTGAAAACAACCATACTTTTATAATTAAGATTTTTTCTTGCTTCTTCCCCACAAATATGTTGTCAGCTGTGTAAAAGCTAAACAATCAAATGGTATTTATTTAATTATGATTTTATGTAGTTATTTAAGAGGCATTATTAGGTTAGGTAATTTAAATCTATCTATGTTTAAAAAATATGCTCTGTACAGAATTACATCAAATTTTTATAGTCCATAATACTAGAATACTATATCAGCATTTTGGTTCTGTATCAATATTTCAAGGATTTTTACTTACAGTGAAGATGAAGACATCTTCATGGAGAAATCCCAATAACTTTAACAATACTCTACCTGTAGAATGCTTGTCTTACTGAATAAAGTAATAAAATGCAATATGACTCTCAATATTATGCCCTTAATATTGTATGAGCGTTGTTGATCTGTCTTCAACCCTTCTACATTCAAAAGTATGCTGGGGGAAGAATTGTCCTTATAAACTCAGAGAGGCTGGAATTCATTTCATAACTAAGGCAGAAAGGGCTCAGAAATTATCTCTTGCAAGAAGTATTCATATCTTGCTTCTGGTTGTGCCAGGGAAAGCCCCTTCTGTGGTGTTAGTCCTGCTCCATGAAAGTGGGACTGCTCTGAGCTTTGCATCTGACTCCCATGCTGCCCCAGCCAGCAGAGCTGAGCTGGCACATGGGAGTGGAAACAACCTGTGCCAGGCACAGGACTCCTGAGGGTCAGTGCAGAGCAGCAGGAGCTGCATCACAACTGAGTCAGTCCAGTGATCTGCCCCTGGGGCAGCACCAGTGCCTGTGCTGACTCCTAAACAAGCTGGTGGTGCTCGCTGTAGTTTTTTAGGATATCCCACGTGACCTACCCCCATTGGCCTGGATGAGAAAGAAAACCAGGGAACTTGCTCTTTACAGATTAAGTAGGTGAAACTCTTTGGTACTGGCTGCAATGAAAAACTGCAGGCTGTGGATGTAGAAACCACTACTACTAGGCTATTGAAATTATTCTGGTTAATGAAAGTAATTTCGTATGCATTCTCAGAACTTTGTTGAAGAGTTCTTTAAGAAAGGGGGGGATTAAAGAAAAAATGTGGGAAGGACAGAGGAATTTTGATGTTTTTCTATCCTGAGTTTTTATAGGAATGGTGCTATTAATGGCTTAGTGAATGCTTGTTTGTCTCCATGTGAAGGAAGATGGATGTGTGAAGAGTCACCCAAGTTCCAGGGAGAAACTGAGCAAGACAGATTAGTCCCACCTCAGCCTGACACCTGGAGCACATCCTTATCTAGGGGGGTAAATGGATCAGAATGTTACAGGCCGTTTATTTATTCTCCTTCTGTTTGGAGACTTTCCCTGATTAATTACTCTCTAGTAATTGCTGCTGTTAACTAATGTCAGATCTAATTAACCTGGAGTCCCTTCATCCAGTACCTTCAGCATCCCTTTGCAGAGATGAGAAGGTCATCAGCAAGGAGGTTCTGAGGATGGTCACACTTTACCCATTCGTTTATTTGCTTTGGGCCTTGTTTGCTATTCCTGCTGCAATGCTTGGCGACAGCTTTCTAGAATTCCCATCAAGTCTAATTGGCCTGCTGAAGCAGCAGTGAACACAAGATTTAAGAAATGTTTTCTTTAAAAACTTCTGGTCCTACAGACACTTTGAGATCAAGTTTCACTCTGCTGAAATCACACACAATTCCCTGTGATTTTCATGAGAAATACTGCAAGAAAGTATTAAAAGAGAAACATGTCTCTGTGGTTTGGAGGGACTGATGGCCAGGGGGGTTGAAGAGTGGGTGGTGGTAACATAGCAAGGCATCTACAGAATCTTTAAAGGTTGCCAAAATTAACACATACAAGGTATTCAGTATCAAAGTTTTCAATATTTGGCTCCATAAACACAATACCGGTTGCAAAAACAAAGCTAAGGATTTCATGCTGATTACTTAAATAAAAATTGTTTAATTATGAACATTTGGGAAATGAAGTTATGAAGGACTGACCAATATTGCTATGGCTTCCTAGTGTTCATAGCGTACTGTGAACACTGTGCCAGCATCTCACTGTGTAGAGCATTGTAGATCCATCTATGGTAAACAGTCCAAAGGCTCAGTGTGCCTCGGGCAGATGGCTCCATGCAGAAGGAGGTCTCCCATCATTAAAGCCTACGGCTTTTAGCTCCACTAAGGAGTGGACTTTCCACGCCAAAAAAAGCTACCAGCATTGTCTGTGGAGAGGCTGATCAGGGATGTCAAGATTTTATCTGCTTTTAGGTATTTTCATAGATCAGCACTAGAAGATTTATTTCAGAAAATGAATAAGAATAATTCAAATCATGTTAATATTCAGGAAATACTGGATAACACTTCAGATTGGTCACAAAGATCTGGCTTTTCTTTACAGTTTTCTAAGATTAGTACTGAAAATATGCATCTCTTGGAAATTTCGGTCCTGGATTACTCCTATCTGTCTGTGACTTTTCAACCTCCTGTCCATCTCTCTGACTGGCTGCAAACCATTTTTCTGACTTGATTGCTTTATCTCACCATTTAGCAGGTCTCATAGATACAACTTCCAGCTGAAGCTTTGGAAACATAAATGAAAGTTGTAGAATGACTATGGTAGTTCTGTGTTCTCAAAAACACAGTTTGAGGTCACATGATTTACACCAGAGTGGTAGTGGAGCATATTCCCACTAAGTCACCACTTAACAGCTGGTGAGGTCTTGGTATGACTACCATGTGCCACCTGTTAAGGCTTTTCACTCATAAGTAGGATAGTAGAAAAGCTCATAAAACTAATGCGTTGAATGCTCTGTCCTGCCCTGTTGTATGAGAAAAATTGTTCATGAAGTAAATTCTGCACTTTAGAGCCTAGCATTACAAGGTAAACTAGCTTTAATTTTAATTTACTGTAAAAAAAATTCAGATTGCAGCAGTTCAGTCGTTGTTTCACAAAAAAATTCAACATTTGTACTGAGAAGAAAAGGAAGGTGGGGACAACAGGTATAAAGAGTTTGAAGACTTTTTACAAATTGTGCATAAGTCATTCCCAACCAGGAATCCAAGCTGTAACATTAATCTTCCAATTAAATGATCGACTGTAATTACTGACTGGGTTGAAGGTTGGTATGTTTTACCACAATACTCCTTGTGTTACCATGTTCTCACCTTATTTACATCTTTGAACTACGCTCCTTTTCTTCAGTGCAACTCTTCTGTTATGAAAATTCTAAACCATATCGCTCTTAATGGCCATGCCATCACATTACATTACATACATGACATTACTAAATTTAACCATTATAGATGGCATTTTCAGGACACAAATTTATTCACCACTCATATTTGATTGGTAGTGTGGTGCCTGATGCATTTGCCTGGGTAATTTCATATTTTCCCTAAATGATCACTGGGCACACTCTTGGAGTTTGAAAATATCAGGGACTATTTCCACTAGCTGGTTTGGGCACAGCCATACCACCTTAAAAGCTAGGAGTCCTCAGAAATACACAATGTTATTCCATGTTAATTTTTAAATGGCTAACATTAGGATTGTGCTCTGCTTTGATTGTCTATGAAGGCAAAAACACAGAAAGACACAAAACTGAAGGAAAACATATTCCTAACATTTCTAACACATCATCACCAGCAGCAGAACATTAAAACTTCTTGGTGTAAGGGCTGAACTTCATAGATTTCCTGTGAACACTAAGGAAGATGAAATTTCTGCCACCATCTAAAGAAAGAAAGGAACACTCGTTCCAGCTTTACAAAAATGAGTATATTTGACAAAAAGATGCCGTTATTATTAATTTTAGACAATCATATAAAATATTGTTAGATTTTTAACAAAAAATATAGGTGCAAATATCTGGTTTTCATTTATATGATACTAAAGCCTTAAGAATACTTGCCATCCTGACGAAGATAGTCTTTTGTCCTATTACTCTCTTAACTTTCCTGTTCAATTACTAATATGAACAGGTGGGAAATGGCAGAATTCCTTCAAATGTGATGTCCACAGAGTCAATGATGTTAAAGTGAATAAATTTGAAGAAAAAAATTCTTCCCATCCCTTGTCCTTTCCCCTTCCTTCCCCTCCCCTCACAATAGTACAGAAAAAACCATACCAGGAAAGGAAATATGGAAGGAGGAGTAGTCAGATAACATCTGGCTGAGGAGTTCAACTTCTGGAGTTCTGAAACTACTTCTATAATGGCAAGTTAAAGACTACCTGGAAACATTCCCAGACACTGAAACCCTGCACTGTAAAATTGTTAGCACAGACCCTGGAATGGCTTTGACCCTCTCCAGCTAACCCCTTCCCAAGCATTCCTAGATAATGTGCAGGAGTCAACATTGCTGGGGGATCATTGCCAGGAGGAAGTCTGGGTGCAGTTACAATTTAAGCTAAAAACCCTTAATTTCACAGATGTGGCCAAACTGTGCCACTTGGCCAGCCCAGGAGTCTTGGCACTGTTTAGTTTACTGGTAGAAATGTTACCTGAAACTTCCAAGATCTGTCCACACCTACAGCTGGTTCTGCCACAGATTAGATTCTGTTTTTCTGGAAATATTTCTAGGTGGTCTGTTTCAAGGGATCATGAGATTGCTATTCTGAAGATATTTTGATATATTTATAATTTCTGGTATATCTGAGTGTTTTACAACACTTTTAACTTACCTGACTACAAGATGTATTGTAACTTACCTTTATACAAGATGTACAAACAGACCAGGATTACGAACACGTTCTGAAAGTCATTCACAGATCTGGAACAAGAAGATATTTTCAAGGTCACCTTCCCCCCTTTCTCCTCACCCAGAAACACCAACCTGCTTCTACCTATGTTTTTTTTGATTCTCAAAATATAGCAAAGTCCATGCCCAAATCATTTGTAGTCATACCGAGTCTGTAATTTAAGAGACCAAAAACATTTTAAGGAAAAATAATGGTAAAGAGAATTTTCCAACTCTATTTTACCTCTTCCACAACACTGTGCAAATGAAATGGCTTATTTCTGTAATTTTCTCATAAAGTTACCTCTTGCCAGAGCTACAGCATCTCTGAAAACATGATGCTCAGATTTTATGTTGATGTATCTGAGAACAGAAATCTTCCCTTATTTGTCATCGTTTTACTTTTAGCCAGTATTGTCTATACTAAAAGTGAAAACAGTCAGACACAGGTATACATACAGGTATGCATTTGTTTGTTTGTTTCCTTTCCAGCTGCAGTTATACTGACAAACACTTCCATTTTCTTTATGATCTTAATCTAACAAGAAAAAAAATGAGTTAAGGTGTTAAAAAATACCTTTACTGCAAAAGGCTTTCTGGTGTGTTTACACCAGTTGATCTATACCAAAAAAACTCTTTAAATATAGACAAGTGCTAATGTTCATACATACTGAGTAAAGAGAAAAACTTCTTGTTAAAGGTCTTCAGCATATCAGACTCAGTCTGAAAATACGTGTGAGGGAAATTGTCAGAGTAGTTTAACGTGAAGAATTTTGAACACTGCATTTTACTGTAATGAGGACAGAGTATAGGCAAAGCCTTCTTAAGAGTCTTTGTATTTTCCAGGTGCCTTCAGCAGTTGCCTCTGTGCAAAGCAAGTTATAGGGGGGTTATCCATTGTATACAAAAATACTTAATTTTTTTTTCCTAGAACTTGCATGTATTTCTGTTTCATGTGACAGATTCATCTCTGTATCTTCTGACAGCTTAGGTCTTTCATCCCCAAAGAGAAAGATGTGTTAACACTGGTAGGTTTACCATAGGATTTCTACTTTTGGATAGTGAAGCTCAACTGATTGCACCAATTTAGCTGCTCTATTTAGAAATACCACAGTATAATATTGGAAATACTGTATAAAAATGGCAAGTTTTTGTAATTCTTAAGGTGTAATTGGTGTGCTTAGGATAACTGTAACCTAAAAATTAGCTTCTAAGCTATGAGACAGGCCTTTCCAGTGACAAGCAAATAAACTCCAGAGGAAGGCAGTTTTATGAAAGAGCAAAAAGGAGACAGGAAGAGGAGAAATGAAGCAATGGACAGATTTATAACTGAGATTCAGCTATAAAAATCTTGGGAACTCGCAGCCTAGTGCAATTGTGACTTGCATCCTTGGGTGCTTCTTTGACTTGTGGCAGATATGAAGTCAAGGTAAACTGTGGGTACTCACTGAATGTTTAAATCTTGCTCATTGTTCTTTCCTTCTCTTCCAAGTATCAAATATAATGAAAAATCTTGCTATGCACATATAAACACTCCACCCTCACCAAACTTTCAATTTTCATGCTGTCCAAGGAGCTGAATGAAATTCCTTTATACATTTTTTATTCCTGATCCAAATAAGTAACTTAATTTAGGGTAAAAATTCATTCACTGGTAAAAATTTCTGAAGGGATTGATTGTAAAAAAGGGGCATTTTATTTTAATAGAACTCACTGAACTCTGTTGAGCTGATTAATACATCCAGAAATTCTGAAAAAAAAGCAGCAGTAATATTTAAAGTAGAAGAAACTACTTTTCAGTTATGACTGGTTTGTGATCAGAAACCATTTTATTACAGGAAAAATTTGTGCAAGATCTGGAAAAAAAGAATTAAGAATAAATATTAATTAAAATTGGAAAAAAATAAATAAATAAGTCAATAAGTTAGAAATAATATTTTAGCTTGAGTTAACTTCCTGTTAGATAAAGCAGTGTTTTGAGCATTTTACAAAGAGTATAAAAGCAATCCTCCATATCTGGGCTTGATAACACGCTGTGTCTCCATTTAAGCAATAATTTCAATACCAATTCTGTTTTTAGAGAATTGTGCCTCAAAAGTCCTGTAGCCTAATCAAGCTATGAATGTGATGAACTTAGCAGTGAAGGCAGTTAATAATGGAAAAAAAAATTGTAAATAAATATCTTAAATTCTTCATTAATATCAGTCTTTCCATCAGAACTCTATGGCTATGAGAGAGAGACTAACACAAACAGAAGTTATCAAAAGGTAATGCAGAGTAAAAATTCCCTGCAGCCTTAAAAATCCTGAATATTTCTGTTGGTAATCATCCACACGCTTCATCAGTCAAGAGAAATTCAGCAGTGGAATGAAGAAACAGAAATTGTCAACTTTGTTTTGCATTTACATGGATGAATTTGACTCTTAAAGGATTGCAGAAAAGTATAAATGAAGTGGATAAATGAAGTTATAAATTGTACAAAAAAAGTATAAATGAAGTGGATAAAATTAAAAATGAAGTTGACAAGGTTGAGCAGAGCCCAGAAAGTCTGTAATAGTTTACAGTATTTATTAAGAAAACAAGCAAAAAATTCTTAAAATATTTGTCATCACACAACAGCATGTGTTATTAGGTCTTTTGTACTGTGTGACTAGATCAGAATTTCCCCCTGCTTTAGACTGCTATTTACACTTGCTCACATTTCTTAAGATGTCAACTGGTTAAAACACAATTTGGATATTTGTGCTGTCAGAAAATGTAACCTCAATTGGATTCTCTTTCCTTCCTTTGTAATGAATACATTCTTTTACCTTTCTCCATACCTATATTTTTTAGATTTCTTTGAACAGTTTGTAATATATTTATGATGTCTCTAATGCTTCTTTGCTGACAAATTTCATCAGATTCCTCCATATCTCTGGGGTGCTGGTCTGACAACATGCAAAAAAGGGTATGTTTTAGCAAAACTCCTTGTATCATTCAAGAGAAAAAAAAATTGGTGTATTTTTGACTTCATTCTTGTCAGGAGTAATTTTGCGTTTGCTTTCAAAAGGTTTATTCATCATTTGATCTATAGTCCACCCAGTCTGGGGATGAGATGCTACCTGCAATTGTCTGAGCCTGTAAATTTGACAGGCAATCAATTTTTAGGCAATTTTGCAATATTTTTTAACACTTCAGCTGTACGTCCCAGCTGGAAGCAAATATGTCAAATTGGTTATTCTTAACACATGCAGACAACATTGTATCTATTTGTCCTTGACAGATTTTTTTTTTTTCAGGGATGTCAATTTCTTTCCCTATCAGTTTATTAGTAAGATCTAAGTATCTTTATCTAGTGTCTCCAGCCAACTGCAAGCACAGCCTGAGCTATCTAAATAAAACATCATTGTTTTTTCTGTCATCTCAGCCAACATCTCCTCTAGCTCAGCCTTCTCCTGCCAACTACAAAAAGCAAAGAAATAAATCCAAAATGTAACAAGTTCCCAACCCTATCCTTAGCACAAACTGGTATTTTCTAGATTACTCAGAAGCCAAAGTTAGTTATCACAGAATGGCCTCAGATGTATGTTCTCTGAGTTATACTATCATCTGTACAAAGATAGCTCGGATGCAGTTTCTTTCTTGGCTCTAATTTGTGGTAAAGAAAAGTTTCACAATTAAATACACTTGCCATTTGCACAGGAAAGTAAATCAGATACCACTGCTAAAAATGTCTCCTGAAAAAGTCCCTTTAAATACCTTTGAGGTCACAGTTTTAAAACCCTGACTTCTTTTTTATATGTCCAGATCCCTTCTCCGATGGCATTTCCAAATGTCCGTGTGGTTCTCTCTGTTCTTGTAGATCTAACAAAGAAATAATCTTGGACATTGACTGGGCTCAAGAGATGGTTTAAAATTTAGCATCCCTTTCCCTAAAAGTCACTCTTTGGGGATTCTTACTACTTCATCCATCTTTCTCTTCCCCCCGGGTGGCTGGGAAGGACCATCCCATCTTGGCTCTGACCCTCCACTCCTGCTACTGTTGTTGATACTGCTGCTGACTCTCTGTGGTCATGATTGATGTCTTGCTGACAGGCACATAAATCATGCCTGTTCATAATGGTTAATGTTGGTATTTGCATGTATTAAGCATGTTTTAGCTCTGAGACACTTAGCACCATGTGTGCTGCATTCATTCTGCTACCTCAGGGCCTTGGAGGGAGAGGAAGGGAGTTTTCCATTTATAGATAGTTTTGTTTGGGCAGTGGGGAGAGCAGAGACCATTGTTAAAACCCCATCCAGATGAACAGGAATGAACTTTGCAGCTGCAGCACAATTTGCTCAGCCTACAAGGCCCTACAGGATACATTGTCTGGCCGACAGCGCATTGGCAGCTGCAAACAAGGATGCATCTGCAGGATCACTGGACTTTGTACCCTGTGCTGGGATACGAGTGCAAAAGAAAGATGTTTCTTAAATCCTGAGGCTTTTAATGTTTCACACAAACTTTTGTGGATACCTGGCCTTTTACAGATGAATTTTGAAGAAGGTGCAATTCTGATTTCATAGATTTTATCACTATAATTTCTTCTCCCCTTGTTGGCCCAAAAACCCCAAGAAACTATTCTTATTGTTTCATGATATAATTATTAGTCCTATGTTTCTGTCCTCTCCAAAAGTTCTCTGAAGGGAACAATTTGTCCCAGAATTTGGCAGCCTGGACAGCCTTCAGTTTTTACGAATCCTCCTGATGGGAATGAAGTTTTGGCAGCTGATGGAAGCACAGAGGTATGTGAAAGTCAAGACTGAAGAAAATCCAGGCTCAAACCTCCAAATCTGCAGAGAGATTGTCTCTTTGGGGATCTCCAGTTCTTCGACAGTCCAGGTCATGGAGGCAGACTGCGACCCTCCCCACGCAGTTGTAGAAAAGAAAGCTAATGTCATGAACCATTTCCTCTTTTGTAGACAAGGCTGTTTTCTTTGCAAAACTAGAATTGGGGAGCAGATCTCCTACCTGGCATGATCCATTTGTGATGCTAGTCACTAGTTTTACTTTTTACTATGAAATTGTTAGCACAGTTGCTGGTATAGTTTTGGACTTTGGGCTTTGCACTCTTCCCAGAGATACTCTGCATAGTTTGCAGTTTACAGCAGGTCAGATATCATTTTCACATGATCAATTTTTCATGATGTAGTTTCTAGCTTCCCTTTAGACAACATTAAGGAATCTGCATATGTTTTTACTCTTCTAAAGGCCACCTTAGTATTAAGTGAAAAAAAAAATCGCAATGCAGCAAAACGTTGCAGGATGGATTCCAGTTCAAATAGGCATGTTTCAAACAAACTTTACAGCAGGAGTTGTAATACCAGCCTAGAAGAGGCACAAGCAGTTAAGAAAAAAAAAAAAAGGAAAATATTTTTGTGGACATTTACAATCTATAGAGAGAATTTTCTTTTCAGAGGGTTACATTTTTCTGTTATTTTGTAAACATACTCATCGTTCTATAGTGTTTTTCCATTAAAAAATGGGCTACATGACAGAGAAAAGCAGTCATAAGAAGTCCTCATGATGAAATAGGTCCAAATCCTCTGCTCCTGGGAGTTGAACCCAAGCCCTTTGGCATAGCAGAGAGCAGTGATTCTTGTAAATGTCAATGCTGATTAATTAGGGGTCTGGACTGAACATACCTATCGAAGTAAAGCTGTCATTTATTTCTGAGGGGATTTTGCTCAATCAAAAAGAAACGCTCAAATATTATGTAGCTAAAACTAACACTAAATTTACAAAATACTAGCTTCTGAAATAATGGAGGCCCATCCTGCAAAGACATTTTTCCCGGGACAAAGTGGCACAAGAGCCACACTCCAGATGTCAGGACTACGGATTTTTCATCAGGCTCATTTAGACAGAATGTATTCCTGTTTCACAGAAGTTCTTCAGGTGGGACACCAACCCAAAGACTGAGATCTAAGACCTTCTGGTTTGCAAAAGCAACATGTTCAGCTGCTAAAGGGGGTATTGTTCTTTTACCTTCTTCTGTTCATTTCCAGGGTGCTTCCAGACAATTAAGAGATTTTTTTCTAGGGGACATGACACTTTTCACATTAAATGACAACTAAGGAACAGGAAAGAATCTTGGTCACATGAGATGAAGAAGTGAGAAACCTATAGTGTGAATTCTTAGACAACAAAGAAATTATTGGAGGAAATCCCAAGTTCATTTTTTAAAAACAGAGATAGAGAAAGGGAGTAGGAAAATGAAGAAATATTATAAAATTGTCAGTTAATTTTACATGTAAATATACGCATCTTAAAAAATATGCAGTTGCTGTGATTGCAAAAGTAAAAGGTGATCCAAGGAGAAGGTGCCTGTCTTTTTTAGTATGTGAACTCTGACTGTTTCTTGACTTACATGTTTTACAAATACCCCAAGGATTAAATTTTGTGTACTCCTGTGATCAGCTAAACATGGTAAAGTTTAGACACTAGTCTTCCAGCAGGATGAGACTTCCTGGCACATCTATAAGAATTACTAAGAAAGTTTGCAGATGATACAGAACTGAGAGCTGCTGAGAGATCCAGCAGAGAGACCTTGACAAATTAAAGAATAGGGCAAGGAGAGGCTGGAGAGCAGTGCTGGAAAAGGGACCTGAGGGTCCTGGCTGATGGCAAGCTGAACACGAGCCAGCAGTGCCCTGACAGCCAGGAAGGTCAAGCCTGTCCTGGGGACATCAGGGACAGCATGGACAGCTGGGCAAGGGAGGGGATTGTCCTGCTCTGCTCTGCACTGGGGCAGCCTCATCTCGAGGGCCGGGGGCAGTTTTGGGTGCCACAACGTAGAAAAGGTGTTGAGCCATTAGAGAGCATCTAAGGAAGGTCATGAGGATGGTGAAGGGCCTTGAGGAGAAGCCATGTGAGGAGAGACTGAGGTCACTTGGTCTGTTCAGCCTGGAGGAGCCTGAGGGCAGACCTCAGTGCAGTTACAGCTTCCCTGTGAGGGGAAGAGTGGGACAGACATCTCTGACCTCTGCTCTCTGGTGACATTGACAGGACCTGAGGGAATGGCACCAAGCTGTGTCAGGGTGAGTTTATGCTGGATATTAGGAAAAGACTCTTCCCCAGAGGGTGGTTGGGCACTGGAAGAGCTCCCCAGGAAAGTGGTCACAGAACGAAGCCTGACAGAGCTCAAGAAGTGTTTGGACAATGCTCTCAGGCACATGGTGTGATTGTTCCTGTCCTGTGTAGGGCAAAGAGTTGGATTTGATGATCCTTGTGGGTCCCTTCCAAATCAGAATATTTGGTAATTCTGTGATCTTTTCTTTAAATCTAGGGATTTAAAAAAACATTATTTTATTTCTTAGTATTTTAAGCTGGTTTCTCTCTCCCTGAAATCGTGTGTATACTTGTCCTTACATAAAACATTTCTGCAGAGGTGTGGAATATTTTAAGACACCTCAGAAACATTCCTCCCTGGATTTGCCAATAGCAGAAGGATTCAGCAGATGGCAGGATGTGGCCACTTCAAGACAGCCAAGAATCTGGGCTCCCACCCTCCTTTCTGAGCATGTGTAACCAAGCTGTCTGTCTGTCAGACAGTGGGAGAGAGACCAGTGTGGGAACTGCATGTACTATTGGAAAGCTTTTTAATGAATATCACTGCCATAATTAAGAAATTATCTTTATGCATTTAAACAGAGGCCCCACTTATGTGCTGTATGAAATTCTTACTTTGCATCTCTGGAAATCATAGAATATTTCTTTGCATTGGCTAGGAACCCACAACTTAGCACATGCATAATGGCAAATATGAAAGGATTTTTTTATGATCCGTTAAGATTAAGAAGTACATGCACCCCTTGCCAACAAGAACACCCTCTAATCAATCTTGCATTCCATTATTCTGTTTCATACTATTTTTGATGGGAAAATTCCACTGGGTGGGCTGTCATCTCTTTTATAAATAAGGAATAAAATAAACAAGCAAATAACCCACTCACAACCCAGACTGATGCTAAGGCGCACAAGATTCTCATATATTAACTGACTGCATCCCAAAGTAACATCTATTTTGCATTTGAGTTCAAATGATTTCAATGAAAATTAATGGCAGTTGTGCACATTTGGGAAAGTAAGGAGAGACCCTGAAATACAACACTGTTGCCTGGTTTAGATGGATTTGGAATGATTGCAACCTGGCTTTCTATCAGGGGAGAAATCAGTGATACAGAATATCTTAGGTAATTTATTTATACTGTGTACTATAGTCACTGAACATAGGTGGTCATAGACTACATGCAGGCTAAACCTTATTTAGAAGTCTAAACCCAAAAGCCACTTTCAGGTTCTCAGGAAATAATTTTCACCAAGAACCAAATCTAACCAGAGAGCATAAGATAGGCTGAACTCCCTGGTTGTTTACAAAAGCTCTCATAAATCTGAACACCAAAAACTAACAGTACAACATTCCTTGAAAGTGCATGTATTCCTGATAGACTAAGAAAAGGAATGTGTAAGATTACATTTAACATGACCACCTGGCGACTCCACTCCTACTATAACAAAAGAAAGTTAACATTTTAAAAGGTGCTTAAGACTCTCTGACTTCAGTGTAAGTGACTTTCATGTTCCATAAAGGATTAAACACACAGGTCCAACTCACAAATAAGATCCAAAAGTGGCCAGAAGGTAGTCCCCAGGTGCAGTGTAGACATGAATACTCTTTGGGTGTGGAAGTGGAGCTCTTGTGCCCACCTTCAGTCATCTGCACCGCAGGGATCTCTGTCTGAGCTTACTGCCAACACTCCCTTTTCCACCTGTGAAGAGAAACAGATCCTTCTAAGGTGACAGTCATCTCATCCTGAAGTAAATACCTGAACTAGATGTGATAAGACTTCACTAACAATAAAAACATCTGGCAAAGTGTCCTGGCTGAGGCATGATTTTCTACATTGCAGAGGTCTATATTCGGGTGAGATGAATCCCTCACTGTGTTTGGGCAGTTTTCACACAGAGAAATAACCCAGTTTTGACATTAATGAGCAGCTCGTCACCGAGTTTGTGCTTAGACTCAAGTAAGCTCTAAAAGAAAGATGTCTCTCAAATCCTCAGGGAATTGCAATGCTGGAGGCCTCTCAGGGAGTACCAACATGCTCCAACAAAAGAAGAACCTTGGCAAAATGTTGCTATGGCATCTTTCTTTCAAAACCCCAGGCAAAATCTCCCACTGTGACCAAGTCTCCCTGGCAGAGGGAGGGTTGTGCTCCCCTTTACCCTGTGAGATTCTGGAATGACATCTCCCGCCTTCTCCAGGAGCATTGTAACAATGTTCACAGGGCTCTGACCTTCTTACTGGAGATTTCTATCAGGACAAAAGATTAAAACATTTCTTGAGCCAGAAAGTAAAAGCAGGTGCGACTCTGATATTTGATTGCTAGTGATTAAAGACTTAAGGGCATAGGCAAAGGGAGAATTAGGTGAACTGGGTTACAGGCAGTGCTGTGAGAACTGTTTTACTGTTTGGCATGAGATAAAGCTGGCTAAAGTGTATGAAATGCAAAAATAAGAAAAGATATGTCTCACAGGAGGAAAAGTATTTCATTTGAGAAAAGGAAATCAGAGGTAATATTGTAGTTTCACAGCTCATGTCATTTTTAATAAAATCTGCAGGTGGCTTGATTCTTGTGTAGCCTAATGCTATAGAAGGCAGCCAACCATTAAAGTGTAAAATTGGAATAAACCAGTGGCAAATAAGCCCAAAGTTTAGACATTTAACTGACTCTACATTCATAGAGCAAAGATGAGATTGCTGTGAACGCAGCCTACATAGTTGGGAAATTTTTGCATGGGTCCTTTGAATTTCAAGAGCAGAAAGTAGGAGTCAAGTTTATTAAAGCTGATAAGGGAGGTGGAAGATTGTGTAGGAGTGTGCTTGAACATGCTGACCTCTTCCAGACTTCCTTCAGCTAACTTTCTTGTGAGTCTCCAAATCCCAGAGGCTTTGGAGCTCAATTCTTAGGCTGTAGTAAAGTATTTAAGCAAATATTTTAATAGCTTTTCAACTCTTGTTCAAACACATGCATTGCTCAGCAGCAGTTCAAGGGTTAATAAAAGCACACAAACATAATTTATTCTAAGTTTTTCCTTAATGTGGAGAATGAAGACATTTCCAGTAACATTTTAGCCATTTTGCAGCTCATACAACACAGAAAGGAGCAGTTTAGGGTGCATATCAATTATGAAAACATTGGATTTTTCTGCTGCTTTGCACAGGAGGATCTCAGTTCACTTTCTGCCAGGAAGAACAACATTCTCAGAGGTGCCCCTTCATGTTAAGATTGTTTTTACTCCATACCTGGAGACTGTGCAGAGCAAAGGAGACTTTTATCTTCTCCTTGGACATACAGCTCTTTCTCTGGGAGAAGGAGTTCTATCCATATCAAAATTTGACATCCAGAAATGACAACAGTCAAAGATCTGTGGTGAATGCATATTCCTATTTTGTTAGTTAGAAATCAGATCAGAAATGCCCTTGTGACTGTTCCATCAGTTTCAGCAAGCACTGCAAAGCTGCACGGCGGTTTCTGCAAGGAATGTAAAAGTCTGCTGCATGGGAATGCAGCTGCCTGGGGAATAAGGCACAGTGTTTGGGCCCAAGTTCGAATTTGTTCAGGACAGACGGATAAATATTACAAAATTCCCTTAGGGGACTTTAATTTGTTCCATCTACCCTCACGAGGTGGTCACTACTCATCACTAGGTTGTTGGTAGCCCACTGTTAGTCACTTCCATGAGACCCTGCACATGGCTAGTGAAGTAAATGGAAGGGATCTCCAAATGTGGGAGAAGTAGGTGAACCTCAAAAAGCAGTCCAAAGGCTCATGTGGGTCATTTCAATGCCTTTGGTGCTTTCTGGGGGGTTGACATCTCATGGGATCATTCTTATGAGAGATCAGGTTGGCTCGAAAGAAATGTATTAACAGCTGCTCTTGTAATATCCCAGAAATTCAGTTTATTTTCTCCCAATTCTGGAACTTCAGGAAAGATTATGGCTTGAATTTAAAAAATTTATTTAAAAATAAAAGTTCAGAAATGTCCTAATTTCATCCAATTTGGCTTGGCAATAATCTCCCACCCATCCCAATGGGTGTTTATTGCTTAATTTTGTATGGGCTGTTAAAGATTCCTATTTGTTCTCTGTGATGGAGATATTCCCAAACTTAAAGACAGATGCAATTTTGATGTAGCTTAAATTTGTACAGCTCTCATATTCTTTCAATAGATTAAACCCAGAACTTTAGATTAAAACAAGCCTCAAACTTGGGACAAATGTGGGCAGAGTTTTAGACTCAGTTTTATTCACTGTAATTTTTTATTCAATTTCTAAGTTGCAATTTTAAAAAGTGGTTTGTTGTTTCATGTGCATAAAAGCTGCTATGTTACAATGGCTTAGGTACATATCATACCTAATTTCAGAGTTATCCCCTACATTTACTCTGTAAAGTTTCTCCCACACTGATTGTTTATACTCAACTCTGTTAACAACAGAAAGTTTACCAATAAACAAAGGACCTTTACTGAGATAGTTTAGAACAGGCATTTTTAAACTAAACTCCAATTTATGCTTCCTGTACCTCTACACTGGAACACTATGGCTAAACCTAGGCAAATAAAAATGGTGCAATGTTTCTGTTTAACTTCCTTGGTAGTAGAGAGGAAAATTCTAGACTGAAATGATTTTGTATGACATGAACCAACAGTCTGGCTAAATGGTCTTTCCCTTTGCTTTTGGGTGTCTGGATCAACTCTTTGATGAGTTCAGTAAAAAAGTACAAAACTGATTATAATCTTCTCTATGTTAATTTTACATGAGCGAAATTTTGCTGGCTTTGATTATTTTATTTCTGAGTTACCCCAGTGCAAGATTACTGAGGAGCTGAAGATGTCAGTCCTTGTTGGTGTAAACGGGTGTAGCTTTAATGAAAGGATCATAGTCATGTACCTGTAAACAAAGAGAAGAAATACAATGTTCTGTTTGTTTCTAATCTCAGAGTTACTGTTTACACTGTCTATTTAAATAAGAAAGTTGATGTATAATTCCATAAATAATAAACAGACATTCCAGGTACTTTGCCAGTAGGAATATACTTAGCAAAAGGAAGGAATTTTGAGGTCCACCTGTAAAATTATTTGTCCTTATAAGCAATAACAGGCATATGTTCTACATCATATTTGGGCCCAGTCTCTGTGGCCCAGAACCAAAGTAAACACATTTTTCTGATGTAATTGTTTATTCTAGTTGAATTAGTGCAACACAGTCATAGCTGTGAGAAACATTTTATTTGGATCAGCTCTCAACCAGAGCTCAGAGAGGTTGCCTACCTGGCAAATCAGCAACAGTAGCTTGTTTTTGCAAAGTCCTCCAAGTTTTTTACTCAGAGGAGCATATAAAAACATTTTAAAGCATGGGTTGTGGTCCTTCTCCAGCTGACACTTGAGTAAATCAGAAGTAACTGCAGTGAAGCCAAACGCAGCCCTCCCAGTGTATGTGAGATGGGCTTTATGTTCCACTCCCTTGCTGGTTCCCACTCTGACGTACTTGGCACTCAGAAGAATGCACTCACACACTGGTCACACACACCACAGCTTTTTTCTCCTCCCTTTATTTCCTTGTGCAAGTGTTGGCCACCAGATGAATGTGCAGCAGTAGTGACAATAACTGGAGCCCTCTGCCTGGGTGCTTCACTGCAAATGCCTGCACTGCCTGCACTACTCCCTTGGAATGGTACAACTGCTTTCACCCTTAACTACCCTTATTCACATGCTAAAAAGGGAGGCAAAGTAAGAAAAGAATGTAAAAATTTTCTCCCAGCACACGAATGCCATGTGCTATGTATGTGATAGAATTTTGAAGAAAAAAGTGTAAAGTTACAACGGAAGATTTTTTTTTCAAAGTTTTAAAAGTTCAGCATAAGCTTCTAGAAATACTGAACTCAAAAAAGCTCTCTGGTTTGACTGTGGGAAGATCACTATGTTTTAGGAGGATTAAAACCACATATGCCTCTGTAGATAAGTACATTAAGAAACAAATAAGTCACAAGCAAGCAACAGAAGTTGGGAAACGTGGGAGTAAATACATAAAATGCTGCCTGACTAAAGCTATTTTCAAAATTAGGGGGTTATTTTGCACACATTTTCAGGTATGAAAGGGATTACATGGTTCAATTTATTCATATTTCTGTGGAGTTTAAATATGGAGGTTCCAACTTTTTATGTATAATTTTTTGGAAAACAAACAAACAAATAAATATGTTATCCTTTTGAGGGGCAGTCAAAAGTGAAATATAAATGTTTTAAATAATTAAAAGTTCTCCAGGCCAGTTTTTTTTTTACCAGATTCCTGAAAACGTTCCACTTTAATTCTAATATGAATTACTAGTATTCACTCCTTCCCTGTTATACAGAGATCTGTTACTCACACAACTAAAGTAATCATGAAAAGATTCAGATTATTTCCTACTAGCAATGGAAGGGCTGAATGGAGAAAGGAAGTGACAGGAAAGAAGGGGGCAGCTGTAAGTCTAAGGCACTTTCAGTGTGCTTTTGCTGTACTTTAGCAAAGATGAAGTGCAAGAACAAGAGCAGTTGCTCACAGGAGTTTTTGGCATGATTGCCTGAAGACTGAATGTAACATTTTATCACAGAACTTCTAACTGAGAAATCTCACTGTCACAGTGTGTGCACATGGAAAGGAACTGATGTAGTATTTCTCTGTACAGTATTCCCAAGTGATCCTCAGAAAGTCATCCAATTATTTAACAGATAAACTATATTTTTTTTCACATATACAAATAACTAATGTTGAAAGCTATCTTTCTTCTGTTTCCTATATTGTTACACAGGTGGTTCATTCATTGAAAACACCCTCTGCTGTTCCAGATAAATTATTGTACAAACAAACAATGGAAACCTCTGCCCTGGCAAGTGAAAAGAAAGATCCCAGCCATTGCATTTGCAAGGTTTCTCCAGCTTTATTCACTCTTTTCAATCAAATCCTTCTGTGAATCAAAAAGAATTAGCCATAAGCCATTTTAAACAAAAGTTGTACATCTGGAAAGAGATTACCTAAGCAGAAACGTGCAACAGGAATCTGCGAGTCACAAAATTATAATCTTTCTGCATTCTTAAAGTCTTATGCCAAAATGCTTTGCTTATATAGTAAGTTTTCTGTTTGGGCCTCTTCTGTCTATACTCTCTCATGAATGGACTTCTCAACAGGAGGAGGGAAATCTGCTTCTAGATGTTTAGCTGGATGGAGCAGCCTGTTAATTTTCATTCTCTGGGCCATGCTGATCTTTTCTAGTGTATATGTGGCACTAGCCAGTATCAAACTAGTCTTTGTGTTTGCAAATTTTCTTTTAAAAACATCTTTCACATCTCACTAGTTTTTTGTTCAGCCAATAAGAGCTACTCACGTGTGGAGCATAAGCTTTCCACTACTACTTTTAACCTGATTTTCTTAGGGGATTAATGGCAGAATATAGTGTATTCAACTTCCTAAAACTCAGGCATCTAAAAGTAGTAGACACTTCCCTTCCTAGCTGAAAATCTCCCACAGATGCTTTGCAAATTTTATTGGTCATGCAATGCCAGAGATGTCAGCTGTCAGGAAACAGTGCTTGACTCTTCCCAACACAGTGAGTGAGGACAGAACAGTATAAATTCTGCCTCATTTCTCCTCAGAAACCGTAGTTAGTGTGCTCAGAACTAGAACTCTCTCTTGATTTTGATGATGGGCTTCAGCCACATTTGGTACATTTTTCAGAGATGAAGTTCCATCATGCACTATGAAAACAGACATCTAGGTAAAGGTAGGAGGCCTTATTATTGCTGCTGAAGGAAAAGAAATGACACAAACTCCACTTTCACTAGAAACCAGAGAAAAAAGCTACATGTGACCCGTGCTCATAATTAGCCACTGAAGGATGCAGAATACTCTCCTCTAAGGTCTATGTGATATCTAATAATTTATTTTTCCTCACTTTGGAATATTCACAGCATCTCCCCATGTCTAACGACCATGAGTGAATTAATGCTGTAACACTTGTATCTTTCATCTAAAACTGTGAGCCAACCATGAAACACAAACCTGCCAGAAAAAAAGGCTTCCTTTTCTTGACTATCATGAAATGATGTCTCTTAAGTACTTCAACCACGCTTCTTATTAAAGTCAAAAAAAAAAAAGAAAATATTTTTTATTTTTTTCTGGTATGCAATAATTCACTGAAAAAAGTGGAGTGAATTTAAAAAAAAAGTGAAATGAGAATGTATGTAACTGGAGGGATTGTCTTGTGGGGAGGCAATAAAAAAGGGAGGCATAACACATTCATGGAAGTGTACTACTGGGACTGATACTCAGCATTGATAAAACTGTTTTCCTATTAGAAACTATAATATTCTACCCTTTGCTATGCTGTATTTAGCAGCCATAAACTGGACTTTGCTCATGTGATAATGCAGGATGCCCACACAAACCACAGGTTGCAGTCACTCAGAAATTCCAGAAGAGCAGGAAGGGCAGTAGTGGTTCTCCATACCCCTCAAACATCTCAGTGATTTTGTTCCATGATTAGCACTCTGCAAACTCAACTGTTTCAATGGTGAGAAGAAGCCTAGGAGAAGACATAGCTGTGATTTTAAATAGAATGAAATAAAAACTAGCTTAGGAAGAAGAAACAGAAGATCAGTGCTAAAATAGCTGAGAAACCATTGGAATAAATACTAGGAATAAAAATATGTTTGCAAATGTTATATGTGTTTTATGATGGTCTCTTGCTAAAATGAACAAGGGGAAAGAATCTAATTTTCTTTGCATTTTATTGAACAGGGTAGCCAGAAGTACTCCCACATGCTCTAGAGTATAGATAAAAGCCAAGGCTGGAGTAGCACCAATGTCAGATATTAGACTGGAAATCAGTTAGAGTCTTTAATTTTCCACAGGCCAACTGAACAAATTTTACAGGAGCACAAAATGAGTTTCATTCCATTCTTCCTCAAGGTCCCAAGAGGCCTTTGAAAAGAGTTAGGAAATGTTTGCAAGGTGGTGTGCAGTTGCACCTTTCATAAAGAGGAAACAGAAAGCAAACCTCTGCTTGTGCTATAAAATAGCATTTTACCTCTTTGGGAGCGTTCTGCTGTGGCTTTTTTGAACTCTGTCAGCTTCCACTTGGAGATAGCCAGGCCTGCTAATGGAAGTGCCCAATTCTCCAGCATGGTCTATGGTAAGAATGGATGCATTTGGGTGCCATAAACCCACAGGAGAAGTAAGGATTTCACCCAGGAACTCCAGTCTACTATGTCCAGAGCATTTAGACAGAAGTTCAGAACTTATTTTAGGTGAACTGGTTGAGCTTACACATTCATCACACACCCATACTTTGAATCTCCCGTCACATATTTTGTCAGAGTTACTTTGTTTACTCATTCACAGTCAGAACTGAAATGTTTGGAGACTTGGCTGGATCCATTTACTCAATGGAACAAATAATCCAGTGACTGGGTTTGTGTTTAGTGTTTGTTTCTATAGTAGAATCTCATTAATAAATATGATTACTGTTATAGCTTCTTGGATTAATTAAAAGGGATTAGTGTCTTTTCCACAATATTTCTTGATTTTGTAGAAAGTAGCAAGACTCAGACTACTGCACCCAACTCTTTTTATCTGAGATATCTTATAATACATCTGCAGAGAGCCATTGTTTTAAAATGCAGTCACTTCACTGATCTAAACTTTATTATGTGTATGCCAGGTGGATAAGTGCTTTTAAGAAACTACTTTTGTGGTTCTGTTTTTTGGTGATTGTTTTCCTTCCAGATTTATATTCCATATACATTCTCTATTAATATAGAGAGAAAAATCTGAAGATCCTGCCCTTTCCTTAGTGCTCATTTTGGAGGTGTATCAGGGGTACATTGAACAGCCTTGTTTCAATCAATGAACTTATGATGATTTTATGAAATACAACTCTAACTATACAACTCACTCCATTCATGACACTATTTTTCTGCAGATTTAGACCTTGCTTTGTTTTCCTGTAGGATGACAGGGATGTATATGCCCTCTTCCATCCACTGTACAATGTGGCATCCATCAGGTGCTCAGATAAGCAGTTACTGAGTAAAATCAGCTCCTTCTGAAATCACTACCTGAATGGTTTTCACTGCTGGGCAGTGGGTGCATGATCTACTCCCAGGGCAACAGATTGTTTGATCTTCTCATTTGTCTCCTGACAGCTGACTGTAAATCTGGCTTCAAACTTTTCCTTTCCATGATAAAAAGTGAACTGGGAAGCCATTTGATGTTCTTTTTCTGCACCAGGAGGGAAGGTAAGCTGCTATTAATTTATCAGGGTCTTGTCTGTGAAATTAATTAATTTCCATTAGCTATTTCTTGTGCTGGTTTAGGGGTAAAGCTCTGTTTCCTCCCCAGGAAAACCTAGCAAGAGAAGGTACGAAAAAACCCATAGCAGAGGCAGATCCAGCGGCCAGCCAGCTTCTGTTGTTTAGGTCCTTTACAGAAACAGAACTCGGTGTATTTCAGCCTGTACTCAGTTCCGTGATGCTGGCGGAGAAAAGCAGCCTGGAAACGCTGTTCCGCGCGTTGGGACAGGGAGGAGAGGTGGCGGGGATCAGCAGGTGGCGCTGGAAGATGCTGCGTGCCGAGCGGAGCTGCGAGCCCCGCGGCTTCCGCTGCCCCCCGAGGGTCGAAGGCTGCTGTTTGAAAAGCTGTCAGGAGAAACATCAAAGGTGCCCTCTTGCTGCAGTTTCCCCTCAAGGGCTGTTCTGTTTCCTGGACACTGTTTCCTGGGAAGTTGGGTTTGAGTGGAGGTTTCAGAGAATAGTAGAATCATAGAAAATTTATGTTGGAAGAGACATGAAAGATCATCTAGTTCCAATCCCCATGATGCGGGCAGGAACCTTCCACTAGACCGGGTTGCTCAAAGCCCCAGCCTGTCCTTGAACACTGCCAGGGAAAGAGCATCCACAGCTCCTCTGGGCAACCTGTGCCAGACCCTCACCATCCTCCCTGTAAAGAATTTATTCCTAAAATCTGACTAAACCTAGTTTCAGTTTGAAACCATTCTCCTGTGTTACATCACTGCATGCCCTTGTGAATACTTCCTATCCAAACTTCTTGTGGGCCCCTTTGGGTTACAATAAGGTCACCCAAGGGAGCATGTCTTGCTTGGGTGTTCAGCATCCTGCTGATGGTGAAGGCCTGGGGCAGGAAACCTGCAGCCCTTCTGCTTCAGCAAAAACACACAACGGGTCAGCAGGGAGCAGTGAACCTTGGGGTCTGAGCCTTGCACCTGCCTGCTTGAACCTGCCTGTCTTGCTGGTCGACTTACCTAATAATGAAATATAAATGGCTGAAAATTTTGGCTCCTGTGTGGCTGAATAAATTCTGCCCAACTTTGTGGTTGGACTGTATTGTATTGCATAATGTGCTATGCATTAGTGTTTTTTCGTTGGTGGTGTCCCAAAACACCTTGCAGCCTGATAACCATAGGTGAGACTTCTACTTGTGTGCATTAAAATATTTCCATTTCAGAATTAAAATAAAAAAAGAAAAAAATGAAACCAAAACAACCCCCCCAAACATCATCTGCAATTGAGCACCCCCACCCCCCCCAATACAGTAGAATTGTGCATGCTATTTAGGACCAAAAGGTGAGAAAACTGTTTATATATCTGAACCTATTTGAGAATCAACAGAGTTGAGATGACCTTCCTTGTGATATATGAGTACCCGAAGATATTTTTCATTTTAATTTTCAATTCAAAATGTAATTTTTAAAATTTTGTTGTTCATAGAATCACAAAATCACAGAATGTGCTGACTTGGAAGGGACCCATCAGGATCATTGAGCCCAGCTCCTGGCCCTGCACAACACCATCCCAAGAGTCACACCATGGGCCTGACATTGTTGTCCAAACACTTCTTGAGATCTCTCAATCTTGGTGCTGTGATCACTGCCCTGGGGAGACTGTTCCAGTGCCCAACCATGCTCTGACAAAAAAAAGCTTTTTCTGATATCCAACCTAAACTTCCTCTGATCCAAGGCTATTCCCTCGGATCCTGTCCCTGGTCATGACAGAGCAGAGATCAGTGTCCGCTCCTCCTCTCTCCCTCCCAAGGAATCTGTAGCTGCAGTGAGGTCTGCCCTCAGTCTCCTCCAGGCTGAACAGACCAAGTGACCTCAGCTGCTCCTCACACGACTTCCCCTCAAGGCCCTTCACCATCTTTGTTGCCTCCCTTGGACACTCTCTGCTAGTTCAATATCTTTCTTATATTGTGGCACCCAAAACTGCACACAATATTCAAGGTAAAGCCTCACCAGTTATTTAGAAACATAACTTAGGGAAAGTCAAAGAGAAATTTGAAAGCATGCTCTTTTTCTTCTGTTGGAGAAAATGGATAGCATCCACTTACTTTTAACCTTTCAAAACAAATATTTACTATTTTGGCTATCTATAGCAGTTAACTATAAAAGCACTATAAGAGTCTCCTGCCAAGACTTTAAAATGAAGCTATTTCTCTGCTTTCTTTCCTGTTTCCTGAGAGTTTGTGCATTTTTTTCTAGTCACAGTTGGTTGGGGAGTCTGATTTGTGTTCAGTATTAGTGCACTGAGAAAAAGTGCCACCTCTCACATTATTGAAATTACTCCCTGCAGCAGTAATTAAAATTAATCAGGGGATCTCTGTATGTCTCTGCTTCTTGTATGACCCCTCTTGGTCCTGTTCACCTTGTAAAATTTGACTGGATCCCAGCTCAAAGGGCTGTGGTAGATGTGCTGTCTGATTTTAACTCCTTGATGACCTCAGAGCAGCTCCTGCACACAGACATGCCCATCTGGGGCTGCCTCTGGTGAGGTGCAGAGCAGCGTGGCTCTGCTCCAGCCAAGCACTTGAACCAGCTGCTCACACAGAGCCACTGGGCTCGAGCCAAGAGGGAGGCACTGCGACATGACCTGCACTCTGAATTGCATTCAGATTTGTGGCTAGAGCTGGCCTGAGAATGAGGATAGGTAACCCAAACAGGGTGCTTGTTTTACATTGAAATGGGTTATTCACCAAGGTTGGCTCAGTCTGACAGGGTCACTCCCAAAGGCTCCCGGGGAAGCGCACCTTGCTTCTCTCCCTGTACAGGATGTGTCTAGAGAGATCAAGCTTGTGATGATCAAGTGAAGCTTTATGAATACTCTCAAAAATGTCATGCAAATTGTATTTTTCTAATCTGCTTCAGTTCTTGGACTCTGAGTAATGCTTCTGAAATCTTCTAAAGCATTCTAGCATTTTCTAAAGTGTTGTAGTTTCACTTAATGCTCGGGTGTAATGTATTGAACCACATGTACTGCTGAAACTTCCTTAACTTCCTTTCAATGCTGGTGTTAAAGACAGCTTTATCCTTGCAGGTTTTCAATTGTTTCTCCAGTTCACTGAGTGAGGGATGTGACTGTCGTATCTGCGTGTCGTGTGTAGTTGATTCTTTCAGTAATAATTTTAGCAAAGATGATGCAGGTTTCCAACATGTTAAAGCAGCTTTATGCCTTTCAGCAGTTTTTATCTCAGCCAAATACAGTGGCAAAGTTTGTGTTGAACAAGCGAAGAGTAATATATTAACATGGACAGTGGGTTTACAGCAAAGGTGAAATCTAGATGATAAAACATTAAAACGGTGATACATGACCCTAGGATATTTTTAGTATAAATTCATTCAAGACTGTGTCAGAGCATCTATTTTTGTGTATTTTATATTATTTTAAGTCTATTCTCTTCAAAGGATTCTTAACTTTGTTCAGTATGCAGAATTAAACTGGAGATTAATCCTTTTGGCATTCATAATCCTATGGCATGAAGAGTACAAAAGAAGAGGACAGGATCTTGGTGGGCTGAAGATGATTGGTAGCAACTGGCTCCCCAATAGTTTAGATGTGATACATGAGTGTGCTGTGATAAGTGGAGGAGCTCAAGGCAAGAGGATAAGTTTAGGAGATTGCAAGCATCTCCCAGTTCTATGTGTGGATATTGATAATTTGTTGTACTTGTGGCTAGTTCTTTTCAAGACAGCTTTCTGGTGCTCTGTCTGATCAGTTCCTTCAGCATATAATACATATTCCTTCCATGAAATGATAACTCTGGCATCTGGGAATTGCTTCAAATAAATAATCATTTTATTTGGCAATACTTTTCCCTTACAGTCAGATTATTTGGTGGTCTTTGTCCTGTGTGATTTCGTCTCATTTTAGTAAATTCATCCAGAAGCTTTAAATATTCTTCATCCTGCCTGAGCTCAGGTTTAATAAAAGTGAAAAACATACAGGTAGCCAAAGTACTTATTTTCTGTTTCTGTGCAAAATATTAAACTACTGACTTTTGTCTGCTGAAATATGAAAAGTACATCTTATACTTATTTTGACCTTGATTTTAGAACCAATATACAGTCTTTTAAAAGTCAAATGATACACAAGGAAAAAACCAACTTAAGACTGACAGAAAATTGATTGGTTTTCCTGTATGCTTTCTCTCCAATGCATAATAATAGCATCTAAATTTCTGTCAGGGAAGCTTTTGTGCCATTTGGACTGCACAGCTGGGAAAGTTACTCTCTATCCAGTGGGAAGGTTTTGACTGACCATCATAGAAAGGGAATGGTTTCCTAGGGAAAAGGAGTCCACTGGTATAAAGTTCATATCCTCCTATACGTCTGCTGATTCACACATGCAAAAAAAAAAATAAATCTGGGAATGAAGGTCTTTGAAACACCTTTTGTGAATGATCATTTCACAGAGAGTTGTAGAAAATAGATGGAGGAGGATAAAATTCTTTCTTCAGCTCACATCTGTCATTGTCTTTCCAAGCACAGCATCAGTATAGAGAAGACTGCTGTTTTGATCTGTAATCAAGGCCTGCATTTTAATCCTCCAAAGCCTAGAGATTTTTTTGTTTCTGGATAAAAAGAGACAAATCTGAAAACACATGCTGAAGCTGTACAGACTCTGAGCTGGAATAACTCCTGAAGGATGCTGGGCCTGATGGGAATTAAAAAGCCTGACCTGCTTCCCAGCTTCAAGCTTCCTCTCCCAGGCATGCAGCAAATGTGTTATTCACTCCCTGACCCTTTGCACAATGGGCTGACCTTCCCCTCAAATAAGTCAGCCCAGCATGAGAGCAACATATGGAGCCTTTGGGGCCTTCCTCTGTCCAAAAAATTGTGTCATTTTTAGGCAGCATAGGACTCCCAGTTATATGGACCTTCCTCCTGCTGAAGTAAGTATCAAGACTCTCATTGACTTCTGTGTAAGGGGGACTGGGCATTAAGCTTGCCTCTGGGAAAACAGAATCTAAATAAGGAAAGTTATGTGGATCCCTGAGAGTCCATAACATAGGAATTACTCATGCAAATGCAATATTTAGACTATTTTAAATGCATACTAGTTGGAACACGCAGAGTGATATTTTGCAATTTCCCTGCAAATAGAGCTTCTGTGTGTGCAAAGTAGCTGGTGATGCTGCAGTGCCACAGGGCAGGGAATAGCAGTCCCTCCCTAGAGTGGAACAGCAGAGAAGGATTTGGAAAGGCTGAAGCAAAGCAGTTCTTTACTTTGGAGAAGAAGGTCCTTGTATAGAAAATTGTGATATTAAGCTTTCCCTCTGAGCATCTTAGAATTGCCATCAGACCATGAACATAACAATTTATGAGAATTTTACCTGCACTGTCTTGGGAAAGAGTTTGCTATACATTTTTGTGGAAGGGAAAATACAAATTTTTTGTAGGTAGAGGAAAAAATTGTATGAGTTTTCCAGCTTCTGCTGTCCTGCTCCAAAGCATTTAAGATTAATTTTAAAAACTTCAGTTCTTCTCTCAGCTTTGGTAATGAATAAACATAGGTGCTCATGAATAAGCAAACATATTAATACTCAAGAATAAACATGCAGCATTGGTGGTGCCCCATCCAACTCCTCCTAAAAGGACATGAAAATCTGGACTCTCTTTTGTAAAACAAAACAAATCTCCAAAATGCTGTATAAAATCCTGCAATGATCTTAATGAAGAAATATCGAAGCCTAGAACCAGATACTCTACGATGGGTGGAGGCAGATATATACAATTACAGAGCTAAAACTCTGTACATGCTTCTCTGCATGGCACACACTGATTGAAGAGTTTGTCCTGCTTGTAAATCCCTACCTCACCATCCCTATGTGTTAGTTATGAGCACACTATAATAATGGATCTGTCAGATAACCAGTCCAAATACCTTCCTCTTACTAGAAACTATACCATAGACTGCGAAAAATTGTAATACTAACAGGAGCTTTCAAAGTAAAAAAAAAAAAAAAATCTCCTTCGTTTTGATCATTCCAAAATGCTGTTCATGCAAAGGTTACTGGGCAAAACCAAACTTAAAGCAAAACAGATTCATCCCCATGTTTATGTACCACTATATGTGCTCTCTACAAATCAGGCTGTGTAATGATGGGACTGACCTCGGAGTGTGGGAGGCAAACAGGTACAACAGGTCACCCTCTTCCTGCAGGAGGAACCTTCTCCTGGAAACAGACAAGCCAGGCAGTGTGCATTTTAATTTAAATCACATCATGGGCATTTAAGTTTTCAAAAATTATTAGTATGACAGAGGTTACCTTTTCTTGTGACTACTATTATTACTGTCAGACTGCCTGCTTCAAGTGGGGGGCTGAAGGTTACATATGGGATGGGGGAATGTAAAGTTAGCTGGAAGGGGTTAGTACACGGGGCCATAGCCTCAGAATGTTCTTTGTTGGCCAGAGCTCTTTTTCTGTCTTGTCTACAGCTGTACAAAAGACGCCTCAGGACACCATGTACAGCCCTCAGCAGTGACTGCAGTGCTGTAAACTGCAGGTGACTCTGGTCAAATCCAATTTCTCTTCCTGAACAGAGTGTGCGCTATCACTGCGAGTTCCTTGCCAAGCTAAACAGGGATAACAACGTTACAGATTATTCTAGAGAGTTTAATTCAAATGTGCGCTTGGTATTGTTGCATTTCTTTAAATAATGAACTGTTTTAATTCCTGTGCTTGTAATTCAGGCTAATGGGCCATGATGAAGTATGATGATGTCTGGGTGTATATAAATAGATTTACAGATGCAAAGTTGAGCTGTTCAGCTTAGTGAAGGACACACTTTCATGTAGGAAACTCACAAAGGACTTTCTAGGACTTAGGACTCACAAAGAGTCTTTCTAGGAATGACTTAATTTTTTTTTTACTATTCATACTGACATTCCTGTGATTCATCAATGTGCATTTTACAAATTAAGCTGTGCCACAAAAGGCTGAAATGACCTACCCAAGGCTGTACAAAAACTTGTAATGCAGTCAACCGTGGACTTATGCTCCAAATCTCTGTTCTGCTCTACTATATTATTCTTTGACATTCAGCAAAATCTTGTGCCTTGAAAAGTCTTCCTTTCTTAAACCAGGTTTTGTTTCAGCTCTGAGGAGTACAACCACTTTAAAAACAGAGACACAAACAGCACACATCCTTGGGGAAAAGTTTAAAAAAAGCACAAGAAAAACAAATTATTTCATAGTTTAAAATTCCACTTTGAAGTGCATTTTGGTGATTATCAGATAAATCCCTAAGAACAGAATTGGAATGACACTATATATGTGCTTGAAACAGTTCTCTCTTTAATGGATCTTTTGGAACTTGCCTAAGTTGCCATAAGAAGTCCGTTTTTATCATGCTGTACTGTAAATATTTTAGTACTGAAATTGGCTTTTAATAAAATTAACTGCAAGTTCAAAATGTTTAATGGACTCCATGGCAGTAAAATTAAGAAGAATGTCATTTTGTCTCTTTAATGTGCCCCGAAACATTCTTGTGTTGAATTAGAACGCTGGTTGTTATTTTTCAGCTCAGGACTTGGCAGGTGTGTAATGTGACTCCTGATAGCAGGACAGCAGATTACATTCTCCTATAAAACCATTTCTAAGGGACTTGGCACAAAAACTGTTATTGCATGTCTGCAGGTGTTTAGTAATTGGATTAATGCAGAGCAG
Source organism: Irena cyanogastra (assembly GCA_013397155.1). Lineage (NCBI taxonomy): Eukaryota > Metazoa > Chordata > Aves > Passeriformes > Irenidae > Irena > Irena cyanogastra. Next base: position 536,756 of record VWZV01001707.1, on the reverse strand, counting down.
AAGGAATGTCTGATGCCCCAGCAGTGAGAAATGTTGAGGAAAGACACATTCATTTCTAAGAGTAACCTGGAATGCATGATGACAGCCTGTTCACACACACAGAGCCAGATCTAAGCCTGCAAGTTTAAAATTAACTGCTGTGAGCAATCACCTTCCAGAGGGAAGTTTATCCAAACCTAAATACAATAACAGGAGTTCTGTGAGTAAGGAGGTAGGGAGCTTTGGGCTGTGTTTTGATCCTATTCCAAAAGTAACTTGCATAACCTTAGAAAAAGTTCTTATATCATGCATATCAGGAATCCCTAAAATCCTAGGTGTCTGATAAAAATGTCTTTGATACACATATAGACCCTCAAAACTCTGTAAAGTATAGACAATATAATATAACCTCAGATCAAGGGCTTTCAGGACAAAATGATGGTCTTTTAAATATCTCGATCATGAATTAGAAAGGCTTTTGTAATGGCCAGGGACTTAAAACATAAATGTTTCTATATTGATGAAAATATCTCAGCTTAGGTCCTGACAGCACTCAGAAAAACATTTGCATGAAATCTTTAGTTTCACTAAGTTTTGGTGCACAACTGGTATGTTGTCCTCAAATATCAACTTGAACATGGGTACTGTTTTAAAAAGCATCTTTTACACTTGTGGTTTATACATTAATTTTAACAGCAGAGGGATTTAAGAAGAAAAAAAATTCTTTGTTTTATCTTGTGCTGGGAAAACCGGACCCATGAGAGAAAGCTCTGTGCTGCTAGGGCTCCTCCTGCGAGGACAGAAGTGATGTAAATCCAGTGAGGACACTTCAGGAAGTATTGCCTTTCTTATCTGTCAGGAAATAAAGGTACTGGGGTGACTGAGCACTCTGCTTTTCAGCTGTCTGTTTCCTCTGGAAGCAGTCCTAGCTCGCTGAGGGTAGGACTGACCAAAGCCATGTAACAGGCTCCTGGCTAATTAAAAAAATCACTAGGAATAAAGTCTGTGACCCACACTTGTTGGGGTTTCTGCAGTACTCTTTTCAGACCATGGAGACGTCTCAGGTGAGGATTTTGGTCCTTTTGTCTTTTGATTAATCTCTCATTAATTTCAAGAAAAAGCTACATTTGTATTGTTTATATTCTTCCTATGAATTTATTAGAAAATAAGAATCATAAGAGAGAAGAATATATTTTTAAGCTAAGGTATAGAAAAAATTAATTGCACCATATTGCAGAAAAAAGCTTTTCTTAAGGAATTTAATCAAAATATCCCTAATTTTTGGGAATGAGACTTGGAGATTTTACCAGCATCTTAAAAGCTTTGTCCTATGCAATGAATACCATTTCATTGGGAATCAGGTGTTAAATGACAATGCAGCAAATAGAAGCCTCATGGAGGCTGTTGAGAGCTCTGCACTGGGTTCCAGATGCAAGGCACAGGCCACCCCCACAGCAATTAAAGTTGTCAAACAACTTCTGTTATAGCTTTGTCTTCTACAGGCAGAGAGCCCTCCCTGGGCTTGGTCTCTATCAAAGAGGACATGGACCAGAGGGGGTTGACTGCATGTAGGACAGAGCTCATGTTGCACAGAGAAATGCACATCCACAATCTACTGGCTTGAAAGTTCTTTAGAATGAAAGGCTCAGCTTTTGTGAAGCTCAGGGAATGCTGCATCACCATTCCCTTCACAAAGGTGGCTGTGCCTCTCTTTAGATCCTTTTCGTGCATAGCATGAGTCAGTCTCTAGGGTGGACAGTCCATTTCATGTGGTATGGGGAATGCTTTGATTTAATTTTTCCAGATTTCAGATGTTTGATGTTTGACTTTGGAGCTTTAAAACTGCTTCCCCATCAGCTTTTATGATTTTAATTGACTCTTTTTTTTTTTTTTTTAGAACATAAAAACTAAAAAAAGTCTGTGATGAAAACACAAACTTGAGCATTGCAGTCCTGTGGCATAGAACTGCTGCGCTGCATGATGATTCTGACCATACAGACTGACAGCAGACTGTTCTAACAGGGAAATGAGTATCGCTGGAATGACTCAGGGAATAATAATAACCAGTTCTACATCTAACCATCCTATCCTCCAGGAAGATGATGGTGTTTTCATCTAACCTTTTCCAGCTTTACTACTCAAGATTGGATTATCCCCTGAAAAACAACTTTGAACATTTCTGAGAAAATCTCTGAAACCCAGAGTTCCCTGTAGGTGGAGGAGTGACTGTGTACTAAAAACCATCCCAACAGCAGTAACTAAAATGAAGTCAAGGGACAAGTTTGCAGACGTTTGTTTTTACACTCACTATGAATTCAACCAGTCTATTTTTGAATGCAGGAAAATAAGTTTCTGGACCTTTGATCGGACTCAATACATGCTGCTATGTTCTTAAGTCTGAAAGTTATAGAGCTCAGACAAAACCAGTTGCCTCCACTCCCTTTATTGTCAGTGGAGACAAAGTGATTTATGTCACACCTGGCTTTGGAGTTGCATTTTAGGTGTACCTGCACTTCTTTCTCCACTACTAAAAGCAGACTGCGCATAAGTCTTAAGCCTGCCTAAGACTTGAACTTTCAGACATTGCATTAACTTATCTGAATCTCATTCCAGCCCTCATTATCAGGAAGGGTTCATTATGTGTTGTTGCACTGAAACACCGCTTTGTCCTCCAAAAAAAATTACACTATCCTGTAAAAATTGTAAATTACTGAAACAACTGTTGACACAGCTATATTAGGCAAGGTTCGAATCTTGCCACATAGCTATGTAAGAAAATTCTTCAGCATCTTTAGCAGCTCTTGATATTTTTATTTCCTGTAAAGGAAGGTGGTGTCTGTCTGTAGTTTCACTGATTTCAGGGAGTGTCCTCTGGGAGAAGACTCTGTAGCAGGGCTGATTCACCTACTCTGTGTGTTTACTGATGGGAAATACAGTTTTGCTCAAGAAAATAAGCATTCATCACCCTTACCAAAGGAGTTTGCTACCTCTCATTTCACATTAGAATTAGTATTGACATAGAAAGACTTCACTAGAAAATCCTAGAAACATAGCAGACAGTTCATTGTCCAATTCTACATCTTCATTGATTTTTTTCACATTGTACGTAGAAAGGCTGATAGTAAATGATAAAGTTTGAAAAAGCAATTTTTTCAGAAACTGGAAGAAGAAATACAGACCTTTTTCCTAAGACAGATGCCATGGTTATTGTTTAACTGTATGCATGCTTTTTAGGAAGAAATGTATGAAAGGATTGTCTTCTTGAAGTATTGAGTATTGTACCCTGTATTTTTAAAGAATCATTAACTGTGCTATGGAATATATATTTCTATGGAGTTTCAAGAAGTTTGAAATTCCTATCATGTCATAGTTTGTTTTAGTTTCTTTCTTATATTTTACATTTTAAAAAATGCAGAAGATCAAGAGACGTGCCAAGTAGGGGTGGAGATGTGTTCAGACCTGTAACCTTACAGGTTCAGGAAGACTTTAAAGTTGAGACTGGTAGGATCCAGTTACATTTCATCACAAAGGATAAATTTATGTCTGTAAGCCATAACCTTTGGCCAGTCTCTGTTTCTTCCTATTGGCTGAGAGACATACTTGTGTTATTCGTCTGTCACGTATTCACAATGCATAAAATTATCTTTCCTTTGTTTTTCATTTGTTTTCCTGGCTACTTACATCTTCAACAAAATGGAAGCTATCCAAATTGGTGGCATGCCTATCTACAGAAGGAAAATCAAACTTTAAAAAAAGGTTATCCACTGTGCTAATGCTGTGTCCAGACATTATCTGGAAGAGTAGTACTTTGGATCAAAACAGTGCAAAGAGGTGTTCTAGTAATTAAAGGTCATGACATGCCTCTCTTTAGTGTGCTTATGTAAAGGTAGGTGCTTTAGAGAGCCAGAAACCAGTGCAATGCTAGTCAGACAATGATACGAGCAGCAATATTGAGAGGAGACATATAAAAATCTGGGTTCTGCGAAGATATGCATAATTTTCCTGGAATGGAATAAAAAGACACTAAGTTTCTTCTAAATTTTGGGAACAGCTGTATGTTCTTGTGACTACTCTTAAAAGTCTTGGAAGGGGAATATACTTACTGTCATTCAAAAATGTTCCTTTTATCAAAGAAAGGCACCATGTGAACAATATAATACAACGTTGTCAGGAAAATCCAACTTCACAAAACTAAAACAATATGAAGCATTCTCTTCATCCCAGATTATGAAGGTTTCAAATGTCAGCCTGAATGAATAGTTCTGTTTTCCGCCCAAAGACATTTCTTGGACAACTCCTGGAAACCTGATGCCTGAACACTGCTGTTTAGAGGAGCTTTTCTGCATTTCCATGCCAGTCTGCACCTGAGAGCATGCTGGCTACTCTGGATACATGGCTGATCATAGCTGCAGCATCTTCTATGCCTTCATTATGGAGTGGACTTAGATATTACATCTAACTTCTGCATTTAACACATACTCATCACTGAATTCTGGTGGCGTGTGCAGTGTGGGCCAGCTGGTGGAGGAACTGAAGCTCACGTTTGTATTTCATCCTCATTGTGAAATGAGGACAGATCCCTCAACTGGATAAAGCTTTTCTGTAGACAAGAAGGTAATTGTGGGAAGAGAAGAGGCTAGAGCCTCAGCTTGTTGTGAAATGATGAGTACCTTAAGCAGCTTCAGGACAAAATGTCTCAGATTTTTGCTGTGAATAAATAGAGTCCTAAGAAGAACTCAATAATGAGGCTATAATTTCTTTTATCACTGTCTAAGCTAACCTAGCCACAGAGGTGTTAGTGTTGATCACATGAATTAATTTTACAATACAGACGTCCTGTTCAGATATGATTTCAGAAATCAATTTGTGACTTTAAGATGAAAAAAAATTGGAGTTTTGGACTTTTGTGTGGTGTTCCATCCTAACCAAAAGCAGTCTGGTGCTAAAAGTACAGCTATACTGGCAAGCAGGGCTTAAAGAAATGCAGGGCACAGCTGGCGTTGAAAAAGTCTCTCTCACATTTCTGCATAACACAGACTGCAGCCCAAGACAAGATGAAGCCACTAGAAAACCTCAGCACCTCAGAACCTCAGAAAGATAAACAAGACTGTATGGCCAATGATAACAGGAAAGTTTAACACTAGATCAACACAAGTATAATTAGCTGTTTCAAGTGGAGACATTATTCTTCATTTCCTGCCCTCAGCTTGTTGCTCTGAACTGTTAAACAATAGCTGTGTTTCATGCAAGAAGGGCTGGGTTTCAGAGGTTGGTGAAATGGTTCTCCTGTGGGACCAGATCCAAGGGTGCATGGATTCACTGGGAGTGTCTCTGGCCTGCTCCAGGTTGGCCAAGACAGCCTGACAAACACAGAAATAATGGGGAGAGGTACCTTGCTTGACAACAAAAAGCCATCAGGATTAATTCAGCAGTATTTTAATCCAGCTGATTTCAGTCCTTTTGGCTCACATAGGCTTTATACCCACTGTACTAAAACACCATCAAGAGATCCCTTTCTTTTTCTTCTGATAAGCTCCAAATTTTCGATATAATGAAAGAGTGCTCCTTCATTTTCCCTACCAGTCTGTGCACAACTCTTCCTTTTTCTCCCCACTTTGCCAGTCTCCTTCATCCACATCCCAAGCTTCAGTCATATTTTTTCAATCATACCTTTTCTCTTTCAGCATTCTCTTTGCTGCCTACTATTAACTTCCAGATGCACTAAGCTGTCTTTTCATGGATCCAGACTTCTTCACGTCCCAGTGGGACTTGCCTGTGCCAAAGATCACTAGACTGTGGAGGCAGGCTGGACACCATCTGAGTCAAATTCCTGGGCTACAGGTAATGAGAAGCAGCTAGATCCAGGGAAGAGCTGCCCTCTTGCTTATCCTGCAAATTTTGTAATACCTGAACTCAGTATTACATAGTGAGTCTAAAGTGCACGTGGTCTTTTACCAAATTCATAACTACCCTGCAATATCAGCAGAGTCTGGCACCATCCTGTGGGATAAGAAAAGCTTTAGAATTGTCCAGTTGAAAAGTTTATATAATTGTATCAATCATTAAATCTTTTCTGTACCTCCAGGTTATAGTTACCTGCATGTGTACCTTATCCTTTTTGTCTGACATAGGAAACATTTGATGATTTTTTTGAAATCTTTTGCCATTTAAAAGTGGTAGACTACAAAAAATATAGGTTATATAGTGCTCCAAACAGTTAGACATTTTCTAAATGCACACATGCTATTGCTGAAACCTATTCTGACTATCTGCAGATGCAAAAAACATGACATGCAGAAGGGATTACACATAATTGGAAGATGTGATGCGGAAAATTATTTCTTTCACTGTCACTCTATGCCTTTATACGTTCTTGAATCTCTTATTAAAAAAACCCAACACCACACACAAAGAAACAAACATGTACACTGTACATCAGAATCTGGAAATCTCCCAAGCCACAGTCTAAGAATTGGCAAAACTATCAGATAAGATTCAACAGAAAAACTACAATGTGATGATGGGCTGATTTTAGAGACAAGAGACAAGACATAAATTTCTGGTATGGTTCCTAGATAAAAAAAATTCAATTCCTGCTTCTGGTATAGGTTTTCTATATTACCTTAAATAAGTAATAGATGATTTCTGCTCCTTTGTTTCTGGAATCTGAAAACTAAAGCAATCCTATCACCTTTCTTTTTTCTCCCACAATTTATCTGACTTCACTTTTTAAAATGCAATAAAATGTTTGCAAATAAACATGCAAATGAACAGACTGAACCTTAGACCTAACAAGAGTCTATTGGCCCATAATATAATATCAAGTTCATGCATTTAGATAGTATATAGGCCAGAATGAAGCATTTTTCTGTAAAATGGTTTTGTTGTTGGTTATATAAAACAGTGACTCATTCCTTTCTTGTAGCAAACATTTTTTTCTTGTCCACATTTAAATAGTACAAGAGAAGCAAAAGGAAAGTTTGTTTGGCTGGTGTGAGATGGGATAGATGGAAAGATTGGAAAGAATCTGTGGAAGACACATAAATGGCTTCAGAGCGTGTATAAAGACTTTCTCTGCAATCTCTGATCTTTAAGTAACATTAAACTGCCTGCATTAGGTCTTCTTCAGCTGTATCATTCTATATAACAGATGTTGATCCCATGAATCTTTCAAGTGAAAACATTCCGTGATTCATAGAAAATTTATGATTAAAAGATGGTATAAAGATGAGAAACCGCCCGCCATTATGAGCCATGATGAACATGTGTGCAAAGTTATTGCAAAAGACACTGTGCATTCTACTCCCAGAAAAGGGAAAAAATGTTCTCTTTGGTTGAATAAAACATAGAAATTAAGTAAAGATGGTCCTCTCCTACTGTTTAAGTCTTTCATATCAGTTTTACAAGCAGTAAAATCAGAAGCAATAAGTACTACATTACTTCTACTCATCTGTCAATTTCAAGAAATCAGACTATATAATTTGTTGAGTAATCCTTTGAATTCCCATCTGAATATTAAAAATGAAATGTAGTACTTCATGTACCTGTCTCTGACTTTTCAGACTGCAAACAACCCTCAGTGTGTAGCTTGATTTGTCTGTCTGAAGCTATGAGGCAGGCATTTGTATCAACAAAGGGTTAGTTTAGATTTGCTGGTTTTATCTAACAAATTCAGTGATTCTTCCCCCTCCTCAGAGGGGAAAGGTAATGGAGGCAGTATATATATAGAAAAGGTAATGGGGACAGTACAATTTACATGGTGTTGCTACCTTTTATTTCATTCAGGGAGCAGGAAAAAAAATGCCATCTGAATTAAGTAACAGTGTGAAACTGGACATAAATGCAAAAATCTGAAAGTTCATTTCATAGAACATGAAAACCTAAAAAGGTTTCCTGTGAGTTAGGAAAATAGAGTAGAAATATAAATTTGCAAATGGGCTGCCCACCTTCCTGGAGGTCCCCTGCACACCATAGCTACATTTCTGAGCTGGAAGTGGTGCAGGTCCTCCCAGCCAGCAAGTGCCATAGAGCCAGAGGGGTTTGGTGTCACCATGGAACAGGGAAGATGAGGCTCCAGTGCTGTTCTACTGGCACTATTATTGTCAGAGGGAAGAGATAAAGGGCCCTGTGGGCACCATGTCTCCTTGCTGTGCGAGAAGAAACAAACTCCAAGCTCTCTGCCTCTTCCTTTAAAGAGTCATCTGGATGGCATGGAGATGACCTGAAAGCCCTGGGGTGGTGGTAGAATCACAGCTGGAGCTCTGGAGTTTTCTAGCAGCTACTTTTGCTTGAGGCAGATGATGCTGTGCTGGAAGTCCTGCATCTTACACTTTGATCTTCCTGAATCAGATCAGATCCTGGCATGGGAACAAGACCGAGGAGGAGGCCAGCAGGATCTCCCAACAAACAGAGAAGAGTAGCGGGGGCTGGCAGAAGAGAGTGGAGGAAAGAGGTCTCATAAGTCCCATTGAAACTCTGTATGGCTCCTGACCAGTTTATTTTCTGAAATAAATGGAAGTGATTTACTGCATCTAAAGTCAGCTACCTACAGAGTATATATCTAGTTTGAACTGGTCACCATTTCAGTCAGTGCTGAAAGATAGACACATTCAAGCTGAGGATAGCAAGCTGTTGACAGTAAAAGAGCAACATTTATTGTGTGCTGTACTAATAAAGAAGGATGAAAACCAGAGGGACACTTTGGTCTACAAAATCTTTCTGCAATTAACCTGCTGTATCCATCTTGGAGTTCATAGGGTTCATATTCTTATGAGGGATGTCCTGGAACAAGGCACTTTAGACTATCCCTGTTTTTTTATTCTGTTTGGCATGATATGTTTTTAATGGTAGCTTGTGTTCTGCCCTTGAATGAAAAGAGAAAATTGAAGTACAGACCTTGCCTGGAATTGAGATTAGGAATGTTAAAATGTTGTAAGACCTTGGCAGGGTCCTACAGAAAAGGAAGCCTATCTCAGAGGCAAGGAATTATCATGATGCCTCTTCTGTTCTGCTGATAAGCTTCTTAAGTGAGACACTAGTCAAGGACATTTTTATTTTATTTAATGATATCTTGTAATATTTCCGTGTGCTTTTTTTGATACAGCTGAAATGTGAAAAATATAGCTGTTGATCAGTTAAGGGAGTAGCTACTCTGGGTTTTTATAACCAGATACTCTAGAAGATTTTCTCAGGTATCCTTGTCAGGCATTTTTCAGATAATGCAGGATTTGCTTGATCATGTTCCAACATGGTTGTTAAAAGAATGCCTGCCTTCCTCGGTCATGTTATCCTGAGTTGTGAATTGCTCTCTTCAATTTGGGATGGTTCCAAAATAATTTGAAATGGGCTACAATCATTCTTTTGTTAGAGAAGATGTCTTATCCATGGATGTTTTCTTTAATATCCAACCGGTTCATAATTTGCACATTTTGGTTAACAAGGAGAATAGTTTAAAGTTCAGTGCAGATTTTATTATATATGTTATAGTACACATCTGGGAGAGCTAGACTTTATGATAGTCCCTTGGTTGTTAATAGTGTAACATTTTTACATCAAGCTCTGTTCTTCTTGGCAATTTACATTTTGGCAGCCCTCTGACAAATAACTTAAATACCTGATTAGTGTTATGCATAAGCCTTTACTTATAGCTATTATCATGCTTGCCCTCATATGTAAAGCAAGGTAAGAGTCATGTCTTCTTAAGGGGAGGTTAGTTGTAATTCTGAATGCAAAATGAAGTCCTACCAATTCAGTTCCAATCAATTATGAACATGATTGACAGGGAATAAGTAAATAAAAATACAGGTGAAACTTTGCAACAGAAACCCCAAAGATATCTAATAAGCCCGACCCATTTTGCCTAAAAATCAATGACCGTGAGATGCACAAACATATCCTAGGTTTTTCTAGGAATGTTTTCCTAGGCACACAGGGAGAAAAAGGCACTTTCAGAGCATTATTCACCTGTAGATGAGTTCATACTCCGGAAATGCCCATTTTTCCATTATTTCATGAAGGGACAAAGTTTTCTAATGAAGAGCAGACTTTTGCTTTTAGGTGTTGAGGTTCAGTGAAATTAGTCTTGAAGACTTTCTCTGAAAACAAACTATGTGAAGCAACTGGGGGCTCTTCAGACTCGTGAAGGCCAACCTGTTGAACAGCAGTGCCAAAGTCAGGATTTCATTTACCATCTTTCCTTGATAAGGCACAATGATCTGTGAGGCTTTTATAGTTTCTTAGAGAATGGCACAGGGCTGCCAGTTTACAGAATTTTTTTATTGTTATTTGGTGATCTTTGGTAGTTTCTCTTCCCTCAATGAGTTATATAATACGTGAATATGCCAGAATTCACTTCAAAAAAGTTTTTTTAGCCCTCAGGGCAGCATAAAAGAAGCTATAAAATAGAAACCATACATAAGTAGTAAAATTGTGATATTTAATGTTTCTAAAGAGTTGTGGGGCCTGAATTATTAGAACCCAATCATGGTTTGAATCATCTGTGAAATACTCCCATTCTTAAGATAAACACATATTTTTGTAATACAATCTCTCTTCTACCAGTAAATTTCATTACTCAACTATTTGTCAAGGAAAAGTTTAGCTAAGTGTCAGAAATATAAAAAAATCTTATTTTTTTGTAGATTACTCCAAGAAGTTATCTTTCCAGTATTCTTTGTACCAACAGTGAGGAGGGTTTCACTGAGCATATAAAGCTTTGTGTGAACTTGCTGTTAGAGACTGTGAACTGCGTTCCAGCTTTTCCTGAATCAGTTGGAAATGAAAAATAAAACCATATGAAAGATTAACTAAGCATGTTGATGTCTTATTTTTTCAGATAGCACACCAGTCTTTCTAGCAATGGGAGAAAAAAAATGCTCAGAATTTTCCAAAATCATAAAAATGTTTTAAAATACTATAAACCAATTTCCAAAATTGTAAAAATGATTTATACTTCTTCATTCTCTTAAAGGAAATTATTTTGGCAAGGATAAGAAAAAAAAAAAAAGAACTACAGCATGAACAAAAGCCATTTCATTTAAAAAGGTGGGTTCCCCTAATGTGGATTATTTGCTTTTGTAAGCTGAATAAAACCATGATATGGTAAAATTGTGAACATCTGGATTACTCCAAATCAGTAGGAAATCATTTTAACACAGAGTATGGGATTAATTTGCCTAAATTTAGACATCTACAATGTAGACATCTAAGTTTGAACTGGTTTTCCAGGCTCTAGGTAATCAGTAAAAAGAAACAAGCTTTTGCACAGAACAATTCATCCACATTCTAAAACACATCGGAACTGTCCAGATGAATTGCTCCCAGAAAATGTTTATTTTTCCCTGTTGAACACAAAGACAGACATGATTGACTACCTTGGAAGTAAGCATCTGTAATGTAGTCTACAGTTAGGCAACACACCTTCATTATTTTTAGAGCTATAGCATAGCAATAGCATGTAAAGTCTCTACTCCAAATTTGGGTACAGGAATCAGCTACACAGTTGAATTTTCTTAGGTTTAGATTAGTTACTTCAAAATCTATGCATGCAAGTGCACACATACATGTATCTACTTGTGTTTGTGCAGGATGTATAACCTCTACAGGCTATATCAGAAATATTCATCTTGATATCTTACCTCTGCAATATCTCATACAAAACCAACTCGTCACTCAGACAAGATTTTCAAATTAGTGCTATGCAGCTGAGCAAGGTTATAAAAAGCACTGGGGTGGAAAGTTCCTTCACTTATTTTGTAAGCTCAGCTCCAGATGAATGCCACATCATCTTCCTTAACTCATTCATTCACGCGTTTGGAAATCGAAGGGAGATGAGTTCTGCACCAGAAGGTTATTCAAGGCTGACTTTACTACAGGCATCATCTTACAAGACACAATACACAAGGTGTAGAATTATTTAACCAGTTTAATCCTCAGATCCTAAAATCATAGGAACCATTCTATGACAAATAGAGCTAAGGGGTTGCTTAACTGTTAGGCAGTGCATAACAGAAGGTGAAATATTTTCAATTCTAAAGCCTGTATGAAATTCTTTAAGAAGCAGGGAAATGCTTAATATCCACTTTTTTTGCATGAAGTCCGTGCATAGTGGCGAAGGCACTGACAAGCGTCATAGTGCTCACACAACTTGTCATATGTGATAAATGGAATATAGTTACCATCATTTCTGCTTAAGAACATCAATTTAAAAATCTGTATACCAGGTACTGAATAGCTTCCCATAACAGGACCTGATATGACCCTTTCCTATATCCTCCAGTTCCTTCTTCAGTATTCTCTCATTACTTTAGCCAGTAACTCTAATCTATTTCAAACTTTTATTTTTTATTTCTGTTGCACTCAATAAGACGAATGCCAATTTGGAATCAAATTGCCTTCATGTTTCCTTCTTGTCTTGATGACCCACATGGCAGGATTGAATTTAAGGTGGTTTTAGATGTCAGGAAGTATGGATCTTAGAAACTGGAATCTCAGACACAAGTATGCGAGTATCTGAGATCCTGTTAGAGCAAATGGAGAGCTAAAGCTCAACTCATTCCTCTAAACCTAGGCTTGCAGTGGAATTCAAAAAGCAGTAAAACATCTTAAGATAGCTGGACAATACTAGAAGTTGTGAGCCATTTGGGGAACAGAACTGCCTTGGTTCAACTACCAGAAGCTTGGCAGGAGGCTAAAGCAGATCAGGAGGCACCAGATGCCTATTTGAGCCCTTGTGGTCTGGGATGTCATTCCCAAATTTCATGCGCAGGCTATCTGCATTTGCCACCATTCATGTGGTTCAGCTGGAGAGACTGATGAAGGAATTGATCTGGCATGGAATTGATGCTGAAATCAATTAACCTGGAGCTCTGGGTGTGGCCCATAGGCACAAGGTTTAAGAAAATTATTCACCCTAGTCATGCTACACAGAGGATCAGGCCAACTGTGCATGAAACAGCTTCCAGGATCAGATCTATCATGTATTGAACATTCACTACAGATTTAATAAAACTGCTTCAGCAGTATAAACTTGGTTGTAAAATACAGAATTTAAATCAGCATTCAGCCTTTGCAGTGTTTTATGCATACGATCCACTTACAAACTTTCATTAAGGAAGCTGGGTTAGAGTCATGAGGCATAGTTTTTACAAGCTTTGTCTCCTTCAAATCTTATAAAAATAAATTTAAGTAGCTTACATATCCCTAAATAAGCTGTAACAATAGTATAGCACAGTTAAGTTAATTTAGTGTGTTAGAAAAAGTTTTCTTGCTGGTTTTCAAAATGTTAGAGTTTTGCTGGATATATCATTACCACCAAGTTGGTACTGACTTGTGGAGGCTATAAAACAAATAAAGTCATTAAAAATAATTTGAACAAAAGGAGTAACTTGATATCATAATGCCATCCACATTTGGTTAAAATGACTAATTTTAAAGCTCCCTTTCATCTTACTAAACAGATTTCCAGAGTTTAAAAAAATGTGATTAATAAATTATCCCCCATAAATCTTATGATAACTATGATAGTCTTTGGAGAATTATGAAGCCACATCTGGAAAAAGTATTTTACTGCCTGTAAAACAGCATGCCATGAATTTTACTAGTTCATATTAGTAAGTGAAATACGGTATATAATTTTGCATTCATCAATGTGAGTGCAAAACACATAATTTTCTTCTCCCCAAAACTATTAGATTTATTTCAAAAATAATGTTTCTTGTAAAGTTTATAAGGAACTTGTTTTCTTCTATTCATATATAGATATTTCTCCCTTATATTAGCTGTAGTTTACAAGATGAACTGGAGAGTACCTAACATTAGAACAGAAGTAAGCAAACTGTAAGAGTAATAGAGTTCATTTGTTATTATTATTACACCAAGGCTAGAATGAGCAAGGCCAAGCCACTGAATAAATGCCAGAGCACTAATCAAGAGAGAAAGCAAAGAAGTTCATTTTCTGCTAAATAATCCAACAATAGCTATTATATTATTCTTTTTCATTAAGGACATTTCTAAATATATAGATTAGAGTTGCAAGTCATTCAAGATGAGTGGCTGTAATATTTCTGGAATTAAAAACTTGATTAAACTTAAGTATTTCTCAAATAAAATGAGCAATGTTCTTGTAGAGCCAAGTATGTCCCAGGGAAATATAAAACCCTTTTTATTTCCAAGCAGATGTTTGCAATAAGAAATGGATGGTGAGTGAAAGGGAAGAACACCATTAAGCTAAGGTAACCCCTAAAGATTTTTATATAGTTCTGCAATCATAAGCTCCATCAGTGATAAATATCACAATAGTTCTTGTAATGTACCTGGTTTTATTTATGTGTAGAGCCTTGAATATGCTTTACCTCAAGTAATATAATTCACTTAATGACCACAGAGAAGTTATATTTTAATATAAATGAAAGTGACATAATTTTTGTGACCTGAAAAGGTCCTTTCTCTAAAGATACTATAAATCAGCACAATAACATCTGTAAACATGCTTTGTTTTTATAACAGAAATAAATAAAAAGCCCAGAGAAATGCTTACTAATAAAATGTATGTGGATTAGACCACTTTATTGCAAACGATACTCTCACAATTTCAACACAAATTATTTGTGTAACATGTTGCTCAGAATGATAATGTGGATGACATTCTGGCCATAAAACTGCTATTGCAGTAAATATAGCTCTCTTCTGCTCTGATCTGAAATGGCCATTATGTCACTGCATTGTTATGCTTGTTGTAGCTGATTTATTAAATAATCCAAACAGAATTTGGTTTGTACCTATTGATACTTGCTGCCTTTTCTGAAAGCAAAGATTTTATTTTTTTTAGCTTTCCTCAAGTTTCCTTACTCTCTTCCCTTGATTTTGGCAGAGTTTTCTGAGAAAGGCTGGTGCCTTTGCACAGCTGCTGAGATGCTGCTGTAGGAAGGGTTGGATGCAGCATGTCCCCAGACACAGAGACATTCAGAGATGTGCTGGGTTTGTGTGGCAGGGTCCTGGTGGTGGGTGAGCTGCAGGGAAAGGCCAGGGGCTGCCCAGTGCCTGTCACAGCCACTCCCAGCCACCTCTGCAGCAGACTCAGTGCACCAGAGCTCAGCCCACCTGGAGAGCTGGTGGTACCTCTGGACAATCAATGGGGCTGCTGAGGAAGCACATTCGAGAGAGGGTAAATAACACAAGAGGGAGATTGCAGAAGGGAGCAGAATCGGGTGAGAAAGAAGAGTGGGTGTACCAGGTCCAAGAAGGAGGCCCCAAGCTCCACAGCAGTAGTTCTCTGCAGCTCGTTCATCCTGAAGGGCTGCAGCAACTGTGAGGAACTCATCCTGAAATGGGAAAGAAGTATGAGGAAAAAGGAGTGGAAGAGAGAATGAATTGACCACCACCCCATCTTCCATCCTACCTGTGCTGCTGGGGAGGGTGCAAATGAGTTGGATTGTTGGAGTGAAGTGAAGTCTGGTAGAAGAGGAGGAAAGCTGTTGGGTTTAGTGTTTGCCTTTTTGATCCTCACTACCAAAGTCTATTTCAATTTACAATAAATTATTCTTTCCTCTCCCACCACCTCAACTTTCAGTATTGCCTGTGATGGCAATTAGGCAATTAGGAAGAAATCTCCACGTCTTTTTCTCAATCCATGAGCTTTCTCATCCAATTTCCTCCCTGCTCTGTCCCAGTGAGGCATGGTGGTGACAGTGACACGTGAGCGAGCAGCTGGGTGGGTGTTGGGCTGTTGGCCAAGGCTGACTCATCACAAAATAGCTTAACACCCAAAAATTAGTGCAAATCACATGCAACAAATTCATACTTTTCAGTTTTATTATTATAGAGTTATTCCACACTTAATGTGACCCGTTTAGAAAGATAACTACAAAACTTGCAAAAGTGCACCAAACATTTTTCTCTATGAATTCCAGCATATAAATTGCCTTGAATAAACCTCAATGTGAAAGATTTCTCTGTATAAACCAGCCTCTTCTCCTTATCATTAAGGCGCACTCTACAAACTCAGGAAGAAAAAAACTCTTAAGAAAGAAGAAAACCCAACTGCACAGACTAGTCAGAAAGCACTAGTGTGAAAAAGTCTTCAGGAGCTATATGGGAGCACAAAATTTATCAATTGCTCTTTGAAACTACTGCAAAAAAGACAACTCTCATTTGGGAGTTTAATAATAGAAGTGTTGTCTCAGAGAGAAAGCAGATTACTATTCTATCCTACTCGGTACCAGGGAGCCCTCAGATAGAATACTCTGCCCTGTTTAAGCACCGCATTTAAAGAAACATATAAGACATATTGGAAAGAGTACAAAGATGAGCAAAAATCCAAGAGATTAAGAAAACATAAGTTCTCTGAAAATTCAAAAAGAACTGATATTTTTAAAGGGAAGATTGCAGTTGAATGGAGTGGGACATGAACTGGTGGCACAAGAAGAGATGTAAAAGACCTAGGATGAGAAAGATGGGTGACATTTTTCTATGCATTTCATATGCAGAATAAGAATAAACTGACAATTTAGAAAAGAGGAAATTATAACTAGATAACAGAAAAACTTTCAAAGTAAAATAGAAGCAAGTCCTTGTAGATGTTTAACTAATAAAATTATTGAAAGTCCAGAAAACTTGTAATTACCAATGCATGGGAACGAGACTGCATGGTGATTCATGGCACCATTCCAGCCATAAGTTTCAGTGATGCCTAAATTTTTCTCTTTGAAAACTGGGGCCATGTACTATAGGTATGACCTCTCCTTTGAAATTTGACTAAGGATAAAATCTGTGCCATTACCTTATTCCAGAATATCAAGTTCCTTAAATCTAGTATGCAATGGTGGATTTATAGTAATGATTTACTGAACTGAATGGGTCCTTCTTAGGTGCAAATTTGTCCTTTCAGTTGCTGTCTTATGATGGACACTCAGTTGCACACCTGAAGCACTTGGAGTAGTTTTCGGTGCAGGAACTTGAAGCCTTTCTGAGAGACACTATTGAAAATATCCTCTTGTGATGTGGATGCCTCATCCTTCAGGATGCAGCTCTGCATGACTGCATGGTGTGGGACTGGCACCTGTAGCTGCCATGGTAAAGATACCCAAAAGCTAGAGCCCAAATGGGCACAGTGAAGCAAACCATTGTTATTCTGTATTTGTGCTGCACCAGTGAGGAAAGCACCACTCAAAGTGGATGCATCCAATGCCCAGAATTTAATATGAAATCTTAAGGTCATAAGGTTGGTGCATCAACTGACAAACAAGTACCAGGACTTACTCAGAAATAACATTCACTTACACTCAGAAGATGGTTGCTGAATGACCCTACCATAATTCTGTTGTGAGGGTGATTATTTTTTTTATTTTTACCTAAATGTCTCTTTAAAATCTAATCAAAAACTAGGTCTGTGTTTATTTCCTTACAAAACCGTCATGTGAGGAGTGACCGACTTTTACAATTTTGTTACGTTTTTAGTATATAAAACCCCATGAATATGAGATACATGAGAAATTATTATTGTGATATTTGCTTCTGATTTTTCAAACCAGGTCTAATAGATGAATGAATTTTGAAATATTTAAAATATTGATTATATTTAAATATTCCAGATATTTAAATATAACCAATACTCCTTTCTAACAGACCCTGTTCTTTTAACAGGTTGACTCCAGTTGTGTGATGCTGTTTCAAGCTGTAATAAGGTTGTTTTTTTCTTTCCTTGATCAATCTGCATATGAGTGAAGCAGCAAATGATTCCATGCCTATGTCTACTGTCCAACTTTATGCAGGCAGAGTCTTGCAGCAAAGTAAAACCACAGAGAAATGAGTCTGCTTGCAATGATGATCCTCTCAGCTCCAGAGCAACATAGATGTTCTTGGTATAGACCACGACATGTTTAAAATAAGGAGAAACTGTGTATGGAATATATGCTTTGTCAATTTATCTAATTGTTTGCCTATTTCTAGTAAATACACTAGTGTCCTGGGTTGGCTATATGATACCTGTATCCCCAATCTTCTGTTCTGTTTGGGCTGGATAACAAGTTTTGCACCTTTAAGACTTGTTCTGAGAGCAAAGGGGGGAGAGAAGAAGCATGGAGTTTGTTATATAGAAAATAAATTAAACATAATTCCACAGCAAAATTTTCTTTCATTTTCTTTCACTTTCGTCTATAATTACAAAGACACTCTCTGCTAATTGTAATTTGTAGATGAATTTCAGGCAATGCTGATAATGGAGGGCAAAAATTTCGATTCCCCTCTGAATAACAATTCTTTTTCCAAACACTAAAGTAAGTGCAGAATCACCATGGGTTACATTTGCAGCCAGTAAAGAAAGATGTGTGCTTCCAGATGGCAAGTCATGTCTGTGGATGGGCTGAATGGGTATCCCAGTGGTGCTTACACTCACAGAACTGCAGGATACTTTTAGAGGAAAGGGATCTTTAAAAATCACTTATTCCGCCCCTCCACATGGGCAGAGACATTTTTACTAGATCAAGTTGCTCAGAGGCTCTTCCAACCTTATCTTGAACATATCCAATCAGTCATGGAATCATTAAGGTTAGGAAAGTCCTTTAAGATCATCAAGTCAACTGTCAAACTAGCACCACTACCATGTTCACCATTAAAACATGTCCTCAGTTGCCATATCCACATATTTTTTTAACACTTCCAAGAATGATGACTCCACCACTTGTCTGGGAAGTCTGTTCTAAAGATTTAGAATCCTTTTGGTGGAAAAAAATTCCTAATATATAATCTAAACTTTCCTGAGTGCAACTTGAGGCCACTTCCGTTCAATTCCTTTCATTTTCAATGACAGGGCATTTAAAACTTCTGGGCAACCTGTTCCTCTGTCTCACCCATCCTCGTTGTAAAAATATTTCTTCTTTATGCCCAGTCTAAACGTACCATCTTTCAGTTTAAAACCATTGCCCTTTGTCCTGTTGCTATACCCCTTGGTAAAAAGTTTCTCTGTCTTTCTTACAAGCCCCCTCTAAATACTGAAAGGCCACAATAATGGCCTTAGAACCTTCTCTTCTCCAGGTACACAACCCCATCCATCTCAGCCAGGTCCCTCTGCACTGATTATGGACTGTTAGTTACTCACTTATGAGGCTTAGTCAGCTCCTGAAGTCTACATCAAATTCTGGACAACAAAATAATTTTAAAATGGTTCCTCCACAGGCCCCTGGAAACACCTGGTACTACTGTGCTTCAATCAATTTTCTAAAATCTCTAACAGAGACTGCTTCACATGCTTTAAAGATATTTGATACCAAGACAAGGAGGGGAATATTTGCGATGTCATATAGGCAAAACAAACATTCCTGTCAGTGAGTTGTCAAAGATACCATGGTCAAAGGTTTCACAGGCTACTGTGGGAGCTTCACATGACTTGTGATTCCATATTTGCTTTGGGAAACCTGTTCTCAGGGTTGTCATCTCCCTGACTCCAAGAGGGAATGAAGATAGAAATCTTCTGTGTTTCAGACAAATCCATGGAGAAACCAATGATTTATTCAGGGAACCCCTTGACCAAATGTACTTACGATAAGAATTATGGGAATGGATGTCTGGCAACTGAAAGAGGTACCACTAGCAAGGACAGAAGCATAAGGGAGCCAGAAATCCTGGGAAAACCCACCAGAGAGTACACTAATATTTGCTTTTACGCGTGTGCTCTGCTGGCTGTGTACAAACAATCCTGTGTTACAGGCCAGTAAAAGATGTGTTACTGGACTGGAATCAGTAGCCCACCTTTGCTTGTAAATCACTGTCCTAGAGTTATTCTCTATGTTAAAGTCAGCTTGCGCAGTCTGACAATGTGCACGATATTAAACTCCAAATCGTATCAGCTCTCTCCAAACTCTCTATCCAGTGAAGCCTTTGGCCTGAGGGGGCTGCTGCAGCATTCTGAAGGTTCTTTGACAGAGGGAGTATTGGCTGGTCCGAGTGAAAAATTTGCCAGCAACCAGTCATGATGGTCGACTTCCAGGTCTTAGCAATGTTCCCTGGGATTGTTCAACTTCTTAGTATAAAGAAAGCCAACACATTCTGGGTGAATAAGGACTGGCAAGTAAGATTGCAACTCTATATCCTCAAAAGCACCTGTACAAATTCAGAGCATAGTGTTTTGGAGACCTGGAAGAAAAGGATTTTGCCTACTTTTCTATCACCCATCTTCCTGAAAAGCAGAACGAAGAACCCTCCACTGTAAATCACAGGATGAGGCTCACTCCAATCAAGCAAACACCTATTTATCTACAGCTATCAAAGTGCTCTTAATTTCACCGTACTTTTTTTTTCTCCTCTGTGAGTGAGGACAACAGTCTTCCATATCAGATGCTTGTTCTGATGTTAAACGTGTAACAGCCCATCACATAGCCAGGTGGTGTTGTGAAGTTTTCCATAAGAGCTAAGACGGAGACACTGTGAGATATCTGCACTTCAAATAAACATGGATTCATATAAATGTCTCTTTTTTTGGAAAGCCACTGTTAACATGGGCAACTTTTTACATCTAGGAATGTTTGAGGGAACTAAGGCTGCTTGTTTGTTTGTTTCTTTCAAGCAACATCATTTAACTTGTTCTCTGCCTTTTTTTTGGTTAAAATGAAGGTATTACCATGTTCCTTGTAAAAGACACATTAAATGATTCACTTCCAGTTTTTGTATGCTTTAAAGTCACTCTGTATTCTCAGGCTGCAAGGAGTTCTGATCTAAATATTTTAAATAAAATATTGTTTGGTTTCTGCTGTTGCTCAGTTATAACAAAGGGCTCTAAAAAGCAGGAGACATGACACTCAAAAATATTCATGATACTGATCCTCCAGTGATTCTAAAAAGTTTTCTTGTGTTTAAATTTCCTATAACTTTGCACAGAAGATCATAACATGTATCCTGGCTTGTAAAACTTCTAGAACTCTGGACAGCTAGTGCCACTGATTTGATGATGTGTGAGACAGAAAACCTGACATTTTTCTAGGATAGCAAGATGGATAATTTAGGATTTTTATTCTCAATTTCCACCATCTTATAAACACAAAAATGATTTGTTTAAACTGTATTGTTACAAAATACACTGCAAGTTCTTTCAAAGTGTATTTTTTTTTGGAGGAGTTGTGTGGGGCAATTGATTCTGTCAGAACGACCTCTTTAATTTGGAGTTTAAAGCGCCATAAACTGTAACGATTGTGTGTTCCAGCCAGAGGGGGAACTGAAGGGAGAGGCACAGGTCAGCACAGCTACAGAGTCCAACTACATCAATTCATGCAGGAAAATGTGCTCACCTGTCTGTTCCTCACCTGGAACACCAGAGAGGTGAATTTACCATTTTATAAACCTACTATTAGTTTGATGAAAATGTAAGATAAATCAGTAATTAGAATGACTCAGGAAATACGAACTCCAAAAGAATAAAGATCCCAAATGAAGTCTATAATTCCAGGCTTTCATCTTGATACTGGAATTGTTTCTCTGATATCACTTTTAAAAAGAATTGCAAGATTTTTTTGTTTTGAGTTGACTACAAGTATGGGCTAAAATAGGTGAAGACATGTATAGATACTTCCAGATTGTTTCTTCTGTTCAAAACTTCAGAAGAATCACTTTTATGTTGGAACAAAAAAGCCTCAGATAGATCTGATTCCTTTAGTGCACCAGAACACCAACACTTTTAAAGGGAAAAAGATATAAAACACATTGCATTTTATTTTTCTAGGAATGATAATTGTGAGATTCATTTTATGCATTATGTTTAGAATATACATTTATATATTTAATATATAAAGTGCTAAAAGAGATCCTGTGTAGATTTGCTGGGAAATATTGGAAAAATTTGCAGGGAAAAAAAAAGTATTTCCTTCTAAATTCCTTACACGGTCTTTGTGTTTTGATGAAACGTTTCCAGTTGTTTTCTCTTTCTTCACATAAGAAAAATAAATTTCTCTCGTTTACACATTTATTTTTTTATGTGATGCCAAGATGAAATGAATGGTGATGAAAAGAAGCATATTAAGAAAAAGGGTGAGAATGCAGGAAAATAGGAAGAAAAGTCTTAAAAAGCTGAAGGTGAATATTAACTCAAACTAGCAATAGTTATTGAGAAAGTGCTTACTACCCAACTCAAAAACATGGCCATCTACATTGCCACAGTTCACACAAGCCAGAACATGGGGGTGGCATTAGTGTCTCTAGAAGGTGCCTCCTCACAGATGTGGCCACAAGAAATACCTCCATGGTGAGCTGGACCTCTTCTGCTTTCCCACAGTGAGTATTGAGATTCTCCAAAGACCCAGGAGAAATGGCTCCAGCTGCTTCTTACTGACTCCCCAGAATTGTTCTCCTTTTTCAGAGCTCAAAGGCAGAAGATTAATGGAATCCAATGTGATTTTTTTTTGTTTGATGAAGGAAGGAAACTGGTTAGGCTGGCTGGTCACCAGTACCATCATGTGCAGCCTTTAATTCTATGTCCAGCATATATATTCTTTTCTAATAAGGCAGCCCAGCTGAAAATATTAACAGCATTATCTTCAGCAACACTAAATGGAACCTTTATTCTCACTGCTTGGAGGATCTGTCTCACATCTTTCCAAGGCAGAATAGTCAGAGTGATTCACTGAAAAATAAGGTTCTTTCTCTTCCAGTCTCTGAAGAAATGGCATCCTTTCCTCCTGTGGAGATAAAGAGGAAAGGTGCCAGTGTTCTATATGTTTGCAACCTCATTAAAGTCTTCATCTAAACTGAGTACGGTAAAATTTCCAGCTGGCACAGAATACAGCTGCCACCTTCCTGGCATCAGACAGAGCATGAGAGCCTTGGATTAATAGTATGAATCCTCCAGTGACATCTAGTCAGATTCAGAGCTGGATTAGTCTTTGATTTTAAATTTTAATCACTTTTCAGCTACATAAAAAATATTAAGCTGCAGTCCATTAACACACACTAGTTCACACCAGGGATCTGGGGCAAAGATCTGTCACAGACCAGAATGAGAGATTTAAAGCAAGTCTCAAAGTTTTCCTCATGTAGTCTTCTCACCAAGAAGGCTATAACCATGTGAGTATCCTTTATTTCTAAATCCCATATCATCCCTGCTTCCCAACCTATGACCTCAAACATTTATTGCTACAAAAAGAAGTATCAGAGGCTTCATGAAATCCAGTGAGAACATCTCTGTTTGGGATGGGTAACTAATGAACTCTGTAAAAAACAAAGGACAAATTAAAACTGCAAATAAATAGACAGATAGACTCTTAGTGCCAAAGCATTGGGAACTACCATTATTTAATGCAAAAAGTCCAAAAAAACGTAACACTGAGATAGGATTATAACATAATTTCCAGATTTGACTGGCAGATATTTAACTACACAACATGTTCATACCATCAAAGGGTAAAATTTCCATTACATCAGTAAGGAAATGTTGTAATGTCTATCCTGAAATAGAAAAAATAGCTTGACAGCTGACAAATAAGGATTTGGGCAGGAACCATCAGGCCAATAGTCATGAGCTACTGAAGCTAAAAGGTAAGCTGATTCATGCTCCTTTTCTTCAGTTATGAGAAGTGTACTTCCTTGTCAGACACAGAGACATATCTTCAAAATTCACTTATCCCATTACCATGAGACAACATATGAGAAAAAAAAAGGAACGTGAGATGCCGAGAGTGTTCTGCTTTTCATTTCTCCAAATTTCTGTATAGTAAGGCTCATTTATTCACTTCGATTATGCAAATTTTGTCACAGGTTTTGCCTCGTTTCAATAACACCGGTTGTCTTGATGAGGCACATTTGCAAGTTGTTTCAGACTTCACTTTTCCCACTATTTATTACTCAGTGTTGCATTGGGTTTATTCTCCTCTCCCCTCCCCTCCCCTCCCCTCCCCT
>VWZV01001707.1:416285-512640 GCA_013397155.1 Irena cyanogastra | reverse complement strand
CTCCTCTCCTCCATAAAAAAAAAAAAAGAAAATTAGCTCCATGCCTGTAGATCGTTGACAAATTAGCACATGTTTTTGTCCCCAGGAGAGAAGGAATGTGTTTAGCCTATTTTTTTAAACTCCCCTCTGTTTAGAGTGTTTTGACCAAATCACACTCCTAAATATCTGACCTCTTAGTTTCCTAACTTAGCTTTCATTTCAAATGCATACTGTGTTTTGAATGGTTTTAAATGTTTGGAAATATAAATCAGTGTCTGATGAGTCTGTGTGCAGTCAGGTCACATGAAGAGGAAAATACATATCTTAGGAGCAGAATTCTTTTATTCTTTTAGATGGAGAAATGCACTGGAGATTAGAGCCGAACTTGATTTGAATGAAATGAGGATTTACATTTCCTTTAATTTCAAGCTTTTTTGTGTTTCTGATTTTCCATCTCTATGAGGATATTTTTCCTTTTTCTTTTCTCTCTTGGATTTCCTGGTTTTGGTTTCAGAGCAGAAATAGCAGATTAACAAGGGACAAGGTTTTCAAGATTTCCAATCTTAACTTCCATTTTGTATGTTCTCAACAATGTTCGAATTGGACTTGCAATTTCATTAAGTGTCTGAATAGTTATTCATTAATATCCTGCTTACAGCAAACAATCTTCCTTCATCCTGTTTGAAATTAGCATCCTTGTTTCAGAAATTGTCTAATCTCTGATTGGAGTCTTTACATAAAATCAAAGCTTATTTGTGTGACTAGAGGCAAAAAAGCATTAATATTTTTGTGACCAAAAATCACAAAAATCACCCAGCACAGAGTGAGATGTTAATTCACCACCAGAGGGCATCCACATGGGAAGGAATATGATCCTAATGAAGTTGCAATAGAAGAATTAATAACAATTATTAAATGAGGTCAGCACATGTCAAACAAAGCACGTTCACTACTTCCTGCCAAATTCTACATGTGTAGAAAATTAAAACAATGCCTTAGAATTAAACAATCTTCAAACAAATTATCAATCCCATACTCAGGTTTTACTTAGGAAATAATCTCTGTATCGCCAGAACCCAAAGTCCTTATGTTTTTAACCACTACAGCTTCAACAAGGCTCCTATTGATATTCTCCTGAGTAAGAACTGACAGAATATTGACCAGCTACTATATCACTCAGCTCACAGACGTGTCTGCAACTACAAGATAAATGGACTTTTAATTTTTGGCCCCAGACAATGCATTATGAGGCTGCTAGGATGTTGACAGAACGCTTTGTAAAAAAAGAAAAAAACAGAATGTGGGAAAATTATTTTCAACATATCACACAGCTGAAAGTAATAGCTTTTTACACTCTGTATTCCATAAACCGTGTGTTTAAAAGACTGGGAAAGGAATGAAAGGGCAATGGGTTTGGGACCAGAATAATTTTCCAAAAATTATTTTGAGGAAAGCATCAGTTGCCTCAATATTACGAAATCTGAAGACTTTTGAAAATTTTTCATTTCTAAGGAATTTCAGGAAGAAGCAGGCCTAGGATTGTTGGATTTTCTACTTTTTGAAGAGCGTGTCTCAGTAGGATGACGAGACATCAAGACACTGTACTATACTTCTTACTAGATTCTGTCTACCACATAGCCTGCTCCAGGCATATTAATATCTTGGAACATTTGGGAAATGGTTTCATATTTGCATGATCGCATTCTAAGCACTTATAGTAGGGAAGAGTTTGTTAATCTCCCACTGATTGTGTAGGCAGGCATCATTGCTGTCAGCATTCTCAGTAAAGAGACGCTAACGTGATGTCTGGATAATTTGTCCTTTCTTATCCTACATAATCAGCAGATGATGAGCTGTTAAGCTGAAAGCAACACTCAAACCCACTCTATGTATATTGTTTATGCCCTGTTTATATTCTCTTCATTCTACAAATGAGTCCTAATCTTTGAGCTGTTTATGAAACTTCTTTTGGGGGTCAGTGCTTTCAAATCTGAATTGTGCTTTAAGGAAAGGGGTTTAACTTCAGGGCAATGGTGTACCAGAAGAAGAAAGGAGTTACTGGGTTTTTTTAAGAGTGCCAAACAACCCTTAGTTGTTAGACTAATGGTACATAACTTTGCAGAAGACTGCAAGCAAACTTGCAGTCAGAGATAAAGAATGAATAATTCTTTTCTGTTCTGTGTATGAAAAATTGTACATTACTGCAGAAATTCTTACTAGCAGCCAAGTCTGATGATATGTCTTAGAAGAATTAGTTTAACCGATGTGGAATCACTATAACCTCAAGGCTTCAATAATTGTTTAAAGATTTAAGTTTCACAGTTGGTTTCATAAGCCAGAATAGTCAGCGTCCAGGTTTGTGGCTGAGTTGTGAAAGTTAACAGAACACTGTCAGAACTCACTCTGAAATATTAAATTAAAGTCATGGGACTAGCAGTGAAGATTTTTAAGCAGAATGCAGAATTTTACCTGTCACAGTTTAACTAGTGAGGAAACCTGCAGGCTCTATAGGAAACATATTTCAACTGAAACACAAATTTCTTCCTGTCTGAGTGTGTTGGTACAGGTATAAATGGCACAGATGCTAACTGTGAAAAATCTGGGCAAATAAGCACACACTAGAAACAAAGCCTGACATAAACACAGGTTTTTACATGACAAATAAGCTTGAAGAGCATACTGCACCTATGAACTAAGGAGCATATCTCTATTCTTTAATTTGATAGCCTTGAAATGGCCTTTCTAAAATGAAGTATGGCTTCATCCATTTATGAAGATCCAGAATATTCTCTTGTCTCAAACAGCAACTCTGAGATGTAATTAACCATGAATAACCCAGAAGTTTGTCAGTCTCCAGTTTGAGTGAGAAAGCAGGTCAACACTATTAATCATCTTCCTGTACCAGTAGGATTCAGATTGTCAGACTTTTGACAAGCTTGGGGCTGAGTGAGAGCTGTCATTGGTCAGCAGAGGGAACACACATGATTAGCTTCAGCTAAGCATCAGTTTCAAACAGGTAAAGTTAGATGTGAAAAAAATTCAGCCTTGCCTTACAGCACAGAGTTTTTTCAGGTACAGTAAAAAAAATAGTTCTCTAGTCAGATTATTCCTGGAGCCTAAAAAGATAGGGTGTGAAATCTGTTTTTTAATCTAAAGCAGTTTATATTAAATAAATAAATAAATAAAATGCTCTGTATTGAGATTCTGTAAAGTTAGTTTGTGTCTGAAATGAAATAAAACAAACATTGGACGTTTCTTACAATGGTACTCACATTCCATGCTAAGTCCTACAGGCCCTAAACCAGATGGTGAGGCCTTTCACAGTCAGATATGCCACACATCAAGATGAGGAAAGTGTTTTAATTTTCAACAGACAGAGCTGACGACAAAGAAATAAACTACTGTAACAGTTGTTCTATAGGTCTGATGTTTTGAAGAGGCACAAGAACTATCAGATTTAACAAAATTTAAAGTTGTTTCCCTACTGGGACATTTCATCTGAGATTGTGAAGAACTGATTCAAAAGAGATAAAAAAGAATCACCAAAAAAAAAAAAAAAAGGAAAAGGAAATAAAAACCTTTTCAACATTTTCACATTTTCAGAACCAAACGGCCACCAAGTTTTTTTTAAGTTCTGGAGCAAGTAAAGAGAGAGCTTTTATTATGACAATAGTAATTGTCATCAAGGTCTGAAACTGTAACACCACAAAAATGATGTTTCTGGCCAGCACCTGAAAGGTAAGTGCCAGAAATCTCACATGAAATGCTGGTTTTCAGGAGTCTGCCAATTCAAACTAGAGATTTGATAGGTTCAGATAGTTTCATAAAAAACATTCAGAATTCTGGATGTTTATATCTTATTCAGATGGTTATCTGAAAACAACTTGCCCTCTGAACCTTTTCATTCAACTTTCAGAACAGAAAATCACATTTATAGGCTGTAGATAATATCATTATCTGGGGTGCTGTTATCACAGGAGTATAGTACTCAAAGAAGAACAATTAGACAGCAACATCTGAGATTTATTTACCAGTAAATTTCTTTTTCTCCCAGTCATGGTCTCTGTATTTTGCAGAATGTCTGGATTTGGAAGACATTTTTATATCTGAAATTTGTTTACAGGAAGCAGGATTTTAAGACAAAGACTTTACTGGGATGTGAAAACACATTTGTTAACCACGTTAACAACAAGAGCTTGGATTTTTTTTTTCCTCAGGGATGTCACCTGCAGTCTTATATACATGAACATTTGATTTTAGTTTGAGATTTGCCCAATAGTACTTTCTTTTTCCTTTCAGGTGATAGAAATCTCTGAAATGAAGAGCTCAGGCAGGTTTCTTCTGCATAAAATAACATTGGTTTTCTTGACACCCAGAGCCTATGTTAAACTACCAACCTCCATTATATCACAACTTCAGATTTGTTTAAACAAGTTTCCACCTGCACAACAACTCCTTTTACTGCCAGTGAAACACACTCTTCCCCCAGGAGCCCAGTATTATAAATCACCAGAGTGCACATGCTGCTGCTGCCAGCATGAGAGGGGTCTGGCACGATGAACCTGAGGAGTAATGAGGGGCATGGAATGGCCCACACACATGAGGAAAGGAGAAACCAGAGCACAGCCTTGGAGTGTAGAAAGCAGTGTATCTAAACACAGCATATTGGATTCAGATAGTGGCTTTTATCTATGAGTTGTGACCATGGCAAGAGCGACCAGGCTCTAAACAAAGACAAAGAGCCTAGCGTGCATGTGTTCATACACCTGTGCATTATGAAACAAGAATAAACTATTACATCAGACTGCTCTGTGTTGCATTTCATCATAACAACAAGATACAATCTTCAAATGGCTGGACAAAAACTACTAAATTGAGTGGACTAGAATCAGAGAGCCCATCCTGCCCAACATTTTCATCACTTGCCACGTTTACTGATTTTTTTCTCAATAAGACCTCAGAAGCCAGTTTCAAGTACTAAAAAAAAACCAAAAAAAACCCCAAAAAATAAAAAAAAAACAGCTCCCAGCTGCAGTTCCCATTGGTAACAGTAAATTGCTTTTTGTTGCAAGAAACTGTAATGCCTGTAGTCTCCATTTCCCCCTGCTTCCTTCACTCTTCTGAAGGAAACTGGTGGTCTTACAGCATCCTGGGGGTGGTCTGCAGACCTCCTCTTAGCTGCAGTTTTCTGGTTCCTGTCTATGCTCCAATCCATTCATACCCAGTTCAATGCCACCCACAGTGAACAGTTGCATGTGAATATCAGAAAATCCTCTGAGAGATGCCAGCTCTATCTTCCTTTGATGTGCCATATTAGGTCCTAATGGGCCAATTTCTTCCCTTGCACACATGCAGCTCCTGCTGATCTCAACTGAGGCTGCAGATTCACTACACACAGTATTATGCTAGGCTGAGACTAACCACAGTTGCTGAATAGAGCTCCCTTCAGTACAGGGACTTATGTTCTCTAGTGCTGCAGCTATACCCGTTTCTGGAATCTTTTTCCCCAGAAGAGATCCACATCCATGTGTAAACAAATTTTCATGGGTACTCTTGCAAAAGACTAATTGTGTCAAATACTTCTCACTGCCTGGGGATTTTTCTGTACTATGTTTACAAATTATACATATAGACACAAGCCTTTTCTAAATAAACTAGCCTGGACACCTACCAGAAATATAGCTAGAAATGTAGGAAGGGATCCAAGATGCAAAACTCACAAGAAGACTGGGTAAAGATTCATTGAATTTATCTATGTTCTGTACTGGGATGGTTGCACTCTTAGCAGTACCTAACAGATAGTTTCAAGATAAATCAGCTTCAGCAAGTGGTATGAATTGCAGACATAGTACAGACCTCAGCAGAGCCATCCCTCAAACAGTGACTGTTAAGCGTATGAAGTTATTTGCAGGATTAAATCTTAATTATCCCATAGCTGTCCCACTCCTCCATGCACCACATGTGTAGATGGCAAAGCCAGGTTAGCAGAACATGACATCCACATGCCTGTGGATTTTTTGTTCATTTTTTAATAACTGACATATATTTTATGGTAGGATTACAGTGATGAGCTGGGTGCAGTTCTGAAAGCAATCAGAAGCAGTTATTTACATACACTTTAGAAAAAAGCACCATATGTTGAACTCAAGGCAGTTTATGAAGTACACAGGGTAGCTGGAATAATTCATAACAATCCTTTCTATAACTTCTCAAGTTTTTTGAAAAACATATAAATATTCAGCTGTCAATACTGACCTGAAAGTTTCTTGTGTTGTGTGCACACATGCTGTACTTTTTGCCAAGTATATTGGCACAGGATTATCCCAACAGCAAAGGCTATATTGAATTTTATATAGCAGACACTTACAGAATTTGTACCCACATCACTCATTCTGTAACAGCCTGTAATTAATTTGTTGCAGAAGGATAACAGATTATTCATCCATGAGTGGTAAATTTAATACAGGCTGGAAAATCTGGTGGAAAAATTAGGATTGGGCTATTCTCAGCTAGTTCAGACAGTGGTGTTTTGATAAGATAAAGCAAGGCAAGACAAACTGAGACAATATAAACCAAGGATAGGCAAGGGGCAAAGCTAGGTGGAGTCTGGTGGTTTGCAAAATCCCTTATCACATTCCTGGTAGGGAGAGGTTATTGTGCTACCATCACTGAATCTCTCTATTTGTATTGCTGTGTTCAGATTATTGGCTCAGATAGCATCTGCTAAGATGAAATAGAGGCAGTAGTAGTCCAGCGCAGGCTAAATGGGGAGATTAATTGCTCTGTAGCTCCTTGCTCTTTCCTTCTGTGTCTTTTTTTTTCCTCCTCTGACCTCGTGACTTCTCCCTTTTGCAAGGTCATGTAATTCTGCAGAGCTTGTGAAGTGTGCAGTTTCCCCAGCACGCTGATTGCCTTGGCATTTGTCCCTCAGAGTCATAAGGCCTAAAGCTGTGACAGTCCAACAAGCATTTTACTCTGCCATGTTTTCTGGCAACAGGGTGGGAGAGGAACTCTGCCAAAACCATCAGTGAAATGAACTGACTTCACAGAGGTGGTTATTTTAGATTTCATTGAATTTAGGGACAGAAGAGACAAGCAAAAACTGTTTCATCTGGACCTCAGGTTTGTCCCAAAACATTAAATATCTGCAACACTAATCCAAGAAGCTATTTCCCTAAGAATTGTTCCATATAAGATTTAAATCCCAACTCCATTCTCTAACTTCAAACAGGTACTGAGGAACTCAAAACAAGATAGAATTGGGAGAGGGGGCAAATGGAAGATGACAGTGAGTCCCTAAAACCCTTAACTGCTCTCCTCCTAAAGCAGCCAAACACGTGCTATTCACAGTAAGAGTGCTGTGTGGGCTCAGGTTCAATCTGGTGCTCACCTTCCCACCAGGTCTACTATTGAGACAGTTCCCAGTCTATGCTAAAGCCTGGACTTTCCTGGCTCAGGTACAGGACTTTGCACGTTGTTGTACTTCAGGAGTTTTCTGTTGGCCCTGTCCTCAAATTTACTCGGTTTCCTCTGAACAGAATCTCAGCAACTCAGCTTTTTACTGACTTCCCCTCATTTATAATAATCCTCAAATTCCCTGAAGGTATGTTCTGCCTCATTATCTTATTATGGAGTAGCAAACATTGCAGCAATGTTCATGGCACTAAAGGTAAGGGATGAACAGAGGGCTCCAGATTCCGAGATTCCCACGCCAGGAAGACACATTCCACAATGTTCTGCCAGATCTTCTTCCCTCTTTGCACACAGGCTGTGAGCCATCTCCTGTCTTTTCTTACAGATAGGCCAGGATGAGTAAGTCATTCCAATATTTAATCACTCTCACTGCTAGGAAATTCTAACTCTTAAGTTTTTCTAAGGAATTTTTTTCTGCCCTTTTGCAACTGTTTCAGATTTCATCTGAAGCCTTAATATAGCATTGCATCAATTGATTTCGGAAAGCAACCTCAGATACAGGCTATTAAGATTTTTTTTCCCCACATTTTTGAAATTCATATCTGAAATTTTTTATTTGTCTGAAGAGGGGAAAAAATTTTTGAAAAGATTGCATATATTTTCTTGCTTTATTTGTAATTTTTGAAATTTTACATTTAAGAAAAATTTAGATTCATTCCACTGTATTTAGACTATACCTAGACAGCAAGAAAATGTTTTCCAAGTGTTTTTTACAGATCTATATGATTTTCAAATGGTGATAATTGTGCACAATGAAATTGCCTGAGTCTGATACACACGAGAGATGGCAGATGCATAATCTTTGGAAATTGTTTCAGTAAGTTAAGCTAACAAGCTCTCAGCCTACTCTAGACCTCATGTATTGCTTCTCAAAAGCTTTTGGTTTCAGAGTTGTGGAGTATGGTGTGGCACTAATAAAAGCCAACTCAATATTGCTGTCTCTTCCTACAAAGAAATCTGGTTGTAGAGAGTTTAAAAACCACATTAGTGAAAATTTGCTTGCATACTAACTTAAGAAACAGAAATTATGACTTGTTTGGGTTACTGCTGTGAAATGCTTGGTTTTTCTTTCTTCCAGAATTTATTTTCCATATATTTTCACAGCATCTGGAATCGGTACTAATCTTTGATGAGAAAGTCAGAAAAGTGAGAAGGTAGGAATGGTAAAACACTGCAATACAGATTTCCCATATATGTTGCAGCTGCTCTGTGCTTTTCTGGTGACACACAGCAGCCTTAAATTACTTAATCTAGTTTTATAGCTGTCTTGTATCACTGGGGTAACATAAAACCACTGGAACATATTGGTGAATCTAGTCCTGTGACTATGATTTTGGCCAGCATTGACTTTTATTTTTACCTGTGTAATTCAGCAAAAATAATTCCTTTGCCATCAGTGTAGTATTACCTTGTACATGCATAAGGAAGTTAGAGCATACCTCCGAAAAGAAAATGCTTACATTCGTAGCTTTAGAGTGAGACTTGAGAGCTCTGCATGCAGTTCCTTATTATCACAACCATTTTGTGAGAACTTCTGCAAAACATCATTTTTCAGATCATGACATGTAAAATGACTGTGGAACTTTTTTCTTTCATCCTTTATATGTCCCATTTACTTGCATTAAACACTGAAGTACAGCAACTGTTTCCTGGCATGTCTCTGAAATGCACCCAGCACAACACAGCCCTAATTTGTGATGAATTTCTGAAAAAAAAAAGGAAAAAAATAGAAAAAAAAAAGAAAAAAGAAAAAGAAAAAAAAAGAAAAAAAAAGAAAGAAAAAAGAAAAAACCTGTCCTTAATTCATGCTTAATGATGCTTTAGATGAGACACAGGGAAGTTCACAGGCACTCTCTTTTTCCTGGTTACTGTGTTGAACAGTTTGACTAGAGCTGTTCTTATTTCCTCCAACATACTGGTAGCATTTTCTATTCTACCAGCCAAAGAAACTGAGCCTCTGATAGAATCCTGGAACTGTGCAACACCTGGCTTTTTTGCCAAAATATTTTCAAGGTGTTGCATGGTGGTGAAAAGTAAATTTTGAAATTTTTTTTCCCCCCACTGCTAAAATGCATCCATTCCCAACAAAAACATTTGTCATGTCTCAGGCACTCTCTTCCTTACAGGCTATTTAATGAAGAAAGAAAGAAGGAGGCAGCACTCTCCATAATTCCTCACAGTCCCCAGCCAGCACCTACCTCATCAATGGAGTTAAGTCTGAGAGGTATTGTTAAATCCTCATTTCATCCTTTTGAGACTTGGATCCAATTTAGTCTCTCTTTGTGTGTGCTTCCAGGTCTACTGGGATTGCTTCAGCATCAATTTAAAAAAAGAAAAAAAGAAAATGACAAAAGGCAAGAAAAAAGTCCCCAAACCCCCTTACTAATGTGGGAGGTCTCAGCTTTTCCAGTAGGGCTCTGAGATGTTGAGTGTGCTCATTCAGACACAAATGTTGGCAGTTTGCCATCCCTAGAGGACAACGTGGGCTCCTGAGCTGTGTACCACCACTGTCACTCTGCAAGTGTGTGAGAAGGGGTGGCTGTTGGAACAGGCAGTGTGAGTTCAAGCCTATGTGTACTGTAGAATGACAAGACGCTTTCCTCTCCCCTGTCCTGTCTGGGTGTGCCCATGTTTGTGAGCAAAGGTGGAGAGCTGTCTTGGTCTCTCTTCGGTTTAGAAAGTGCTGCTCTTGCTGGCCAGGTGCGCAGATATTTCTTTCCAAAATTTCCAGTTGCACTATATGCCTTCAGCCAGGTATGAGTCTAAGTTGTGTACATAACATTTCCATTCATTTGTCACCACCTCTCTCTGAAACTACTCATTTAAGAATCATATTTTTGATTGATTGCACCAGCTCAGCTTCCCTAGCTCTCTTTTTTCAAATGTTCCACCTTGATCCGTTGTTTATTCCCAATTCGCCTACAAACTGACTCACCTGTTGTATGCTGAAAAGTCTGAGTTGATGATGAATACCCGTTCTGTAAAGCTGTTCAGAAGAGGCAAATTACATGGCCATTATAAGCCAGTTGCATGAAAATCCTTGCGTAAACATCATGTAAGTCAGTGAACAGAGCTCCAAGTTGGCACATTTTCTTTTGAGGTAATGGATAACCCCACATATAACTACTAGAGTGTTCCCTGTGAACTAATAATGAGGAGGAAGCAAAGATCATATTTGGATTTAGTACAGCCAAGTGTGAGGGCAAGAGTTTTATTAAAGGAGTTCAAACAAAAGGGCAGGCATGACCAAGATGTTATGCCTAAGGATTTAAATTTAGTTTCCTGTATGAGTATGCAAAGTCTGCCAAGAGGCAAATTGTTTCCAGGGTAACACTTGAAAAGAGTGATCGTATATCCCTTAGAGCCAGGCTGTTGAACATTTGTTGAGCAGGACACCACCATGACTTTGTGCTTCAAGTTTTATGCAGGAGCTCTGCTAACTGAAGTGGTACTGGGGAGCATGTCATTCACTTTTCCCTGTCATTTCCCAGCAGAAGGGCCACCATCAAAGGATTTCTACCCAGAAGTTTATTGTTGTGGCTACTGCTGAATGAAAATACAAATGTCTTGAAATTGTCAAATACCAAGCCTTGAATTTTCAGGGGAGACTGATGAAATTATGCATTCAGTTCCCATGTAACTGTATTGGAATTTGAATACTTTCTGTCCAAGGCTTTTTTGAAATCCCAGTCTAACACTAAGAGTCCATGGCACTGTGAAATGGCTGCAAGATTGATCATTTCATGCATCTGCTGTCTAATCACTGAAACTGTGATCTGATAACAGGAGTCCTTTATTGGTTTCCTATATGATAACAAGTACAATAAACATTGTATTCAACATTATTTTTGAAACTAATGTGGACGTGTTCATCTGAAGGGTGGCTCAGAGGAGTCCTGATGGTGGCTAGTTTCATTTCTAATGCATCCTGCTCTTTAGTTTGAAAATATTGTACTGAGAACTTCATGTTCATTTTCTGGAAAAAAGAAAATAAATGTTAAAATATCTTTGCACTCAAGGTGTATCCTACTTTTTATTTGGGGTCAGGTTTCTGGTATCTGAGGTAGCTGAGACATTTCCTCTTTTTTTTTTTTTTCCATTTTTTGCTAGTTTAAAAAATAAGGAATTTGAAGTCACTTTCTGCTTACTTAGTCAGAGACATTTCCAGTCTTTTATTAAACTGCAAAGTTACATGGATCTAAATGAATTCATTCTGCAAATATCAAAATTAAGTCTTTGAGTTAAAAACAAATAATTCACTCTCCAAAATTGTCATCAATTAGGAAATATTTTAGTTTATCAAATTGAAAAAAAAAATGTTATTCTGTTTTATTGACCTGAAACTGGTTAAAGAATTATACAAGCTAAGTGAAAAAGCTAGAATATAAAAAAAAAGAGTGGCAGGGCATTGTACTGTGTTGCAGATATCCTGTTGTAAATATACCGATATCAATTTTCAGGGTTGCATTTTTCTTCTGTTAATGCAGAATCATTTCTCTCTTGGGTGGCTAGGAGAGCAGCGAGCAGTTTCTAAATGTCAGCTCATGCTTTTCTGCTCAGCAGAGCACACTTATTTCTGCCTTCCAAGGTTGATTTAGACTTTATTGAGAGAAACTTTTGTTTTGAACCAAAGCTAAGGGCTTCCTTCTACTCAACGCTGAAATATCCAAGATCCTGCTCTCCTGTAAATACTGAGGTAACTTCTGCTCTGGAGGGAAAAAGTGTTTAAAGAACATAGTTGGTTTTAAAAATCTCCTTTCTCAGGCATTTGATTGAGAGAATGGGACGTGGGGGAAGGAGGGCTTGATTGTTTGTAGTTTTACGTCAGGAAGTCTAGCAGAAGCCACTGCAACATCTCATAAAACATTGTGCAGCTGTGTGCAGACCTCAGGGTGCACAGATGCGTGTGTATTATATTACCTTGGAAGGGGCACAAGCTGAACTTTTCGATTTTGACACCCGACGGCATCCAGCAAAGGTGAGGTCTGCTACTTGTGCCTTAGGTTTCCAAATGAAAACCGTGTGTGCTGCAGTGCTCACATGACATGTATAAATGTATAAATGAGGGCCATTAAGTAAATGCGTTTACACATCATTTAAATGAAACAACACACCTAACCAGATGGATTCCTAAAATGAGTAATTGTGTACTGCTATTTCCATAACTTTTGCCTTTGCTGGGATACCCTCACTTCTCTGGTATGTCCATCACTTCGATTTGAGCTTCCAGGCTGGGGGACAGAACCTTGCTTCTCTGTGTTTTCTGTGACGATTTTCACGTTATTATGTGCAACCAGGAGTGGGATTTTTCTCACCTAAGTCTCACCAAGCCATCAAACATGGAGGCATCTAGTTTGAGCCTGCCTTTTGGGCATCCTCATTAGCCAATGGAAAGAAAAAAGGTTTAACCCATCCAAAGATATATATGACACAGATGCACATAGTCCTCTAGATGTGCCTGCCACTGACTTTTTATGATATAGGAGATCTCGACAACTGACTTGGACAAAGTGGCTGCTTTTTGATGTGAGATAAAAGTGAGCTTATAAAAAAATAGCAAAGAACTGAAAGGAACACAGAAAGGTAGAAAAAAGACAACATTCAGGGGCTTTTA
Organism: Irena cyanogastra; assembly: GCA_013397155.1. Classification (NCBI taxonomy): domain Eukaryota; kingdom Metazoa; phylum Chordata; class Aves; order Passeriformes; family Irenidae; genus Irena; species Irena cyanogastra. Next base: position 499,574 of record VWZV01001707.1, on the reverse strand, counting down.
GGAGACACTGAAAGCTTTTACCACATCTCTGCATACAGCAATTTCTATAGCATTTTGCTCAACTTTCCATGAGAAAGTCTGTCAGCAATGCTGCATTTTATTATGGTTTCCAGGATGGCTGCCCAATTTAAAACAGGAAAACCAGGTCTCAAATCTTGACATGCATGGAGGAGGACTCTAGAAGCCAAATTCTAGCTACATGTCTGCAACAGCTGGATAAAACTACCAAACAAAAATAGAATATTAACTGGTCTACAATCCTTCTTTTAAGTCAGACCCAAAACATGCTAGTGATGTGCAGTATAAACTCTTGGTTTTTAGTTTTTGTTGTCTTTGTTCTTGAAAACTGGTGAAGGTCTCATGAAAATATCACCCTCCACACAGATAATCAAAACACAGCATATTTGTTTCTGTTATATCAATTTTCATTCTTTTTTTACCTCCAAAGATGGTAAGAAAAAAATAAAAATAATACAAGCTTTTCTCAAATATTTTTTCCCTTGCATTACAAAGTGCTCTACCAAGGTCAATATCATTATTCCCCATTTTTCATATGTGGAAATTGAAGCATTTAGCTGTGAAAAGGCATCCAAATATGGAACTTGAATATTAGTTTCCAGTTAAAAACAGAAGATGATGCCATCAGTGCCATCTCCAGCAGCTGAAGTGGATCTTAAGGACTACTGGTATGCTAATAGCAGTGCATTTAGGAGCTCTGGCACAAGGGAAAAAGAATTCTGTGATTGTCATTCATTATTTTGACCCATTTTGATGTCATGGCCATTTTTCTTTGTCACTTGGACATTCCAGACAGCTACACAGAGAAGTGTAGAGTTGCATCTTCTGGACTGTTCATCAAATGTTTTTTTGTGAAGATAAAGTGAAAGCTAAATAATTGTGAAAATACAGGATATGTGCTCATGTGTACATGCAATGTGTGTAATATAGGTGTATATCTGTGTGCTATGAGCAGTTGTTTGGCTGTGGTTTGGGCTGCATCTGTTAGCAATGAAAAATATGTGTTTTCTCACAGACATAAAATTCTGGGCTGCTTAGAGGTGAATATTTTCATCAGACCTCTCCCCATCCTGTAATTTATAATCAGTGGAACTAGTGAGCAGTGCTCTAAAACCATAAAAAAAAAAAAAAAAGATAGAAAATAGTCATGAAGGGAGAAGTTTGTAATGTTTGCCAGATGAAAATCCAGGGCCTACATGCTTGGAATTTATATTGGTGACCCCTGTTACCTTCTTCAACAACACAAGAAGGAAGAAGATAATAAGCTTATGTATTGAAGAGTAAGTAATCACCAGTGTAATGGCTCATAATTCCATTAAAGTGTGTGGACAAGACTTTACAATTAATGGCCAAGTTTATACACGTCCTACACATGTGCTGTAGGATACAGCAAGGGGACTGGGTCAGGGGAGGGAAGTTTTGGAAATTATGTCAGAGGACAGATGTGAAGAGCTGAGGGAAGGTAGCAAAACAATACCACCCAGTCATCCATCTGTGAAAAGGGAAAAATCTTGAAAGAAGGATCCTTTCTAGGCTTTAAATATGCCATATATAATATAGAGCCTTGTACTTCCTGTTTATGCTTTGTCTGTTTTATGACCTCAGGAGGATGAGTCAGTCAATGTACAAATGGAAATGCTTTGCTGGAAAAATTTCTGCTCTTTTCATGTGATGAATATTAATTTCATCTGCCTTTTATTCCTAATAGGACTGCAGAGCACTTACAGCTCTTGGGGTCACTTCCCAGGACTCTCTGGCTGTATCTATACAAATTCTACACAGGCTGCTCTCTGGCTTTGGGGCCAGTGGCACAAAGAGGTATCAAAGTCCTTCAGTCTGCAGAGGGTTCAGAGGACAATAATCACACTGACTCTGGGGAATGCCTGGCCCACACATCCCATACCTACTTCCAAACAGTGCCCAAGAACTGCTTATGGAATAGCCAATAGTAGACACTGTTTAATTTATTTACTATAATATATGTACCTGTTTTGCTCTAGCATCTGTAATGCAAATATTCCCACACCTCAGTCCTTGAAGCAGAAAGAAAAAGCAGCAAAAAAAAGTCTGTTATTTAGAGAAACTACCTGTGTTCATGTTATTGGTAGTGAGATGATGATGCTTATCTTCAAAAAGTCCTGCTCTATCTGGGCAATACAATGCTAACTGAAAGGAGATTATCAGTTCTGATTCTTACCATTACTTCTGTGCTTTTAGGTGTACATTTGGGGACTTATGAGTTCTATATCCAATGCAGAATTTTCTCTAATGATTTACCTAGGCTGACTCACAGATATTATGTTTCTTCTCATTTATGAATTGAGAGGCTTTATTTTTTCAGAAGTCACTATGCAAGACTAATAATGAAGATACAAGGTTGAATTTTTAGAGTCTGAATTTTTAGAAATCAAGGTAAGATAAGAAAAATGGACTGTTTTCATTAAATAATGATTGCTGATCGTTGCAGTTGTTTAGTGTTTTGGGTTTTTTTTGTCCTGGACCTAGGTGATGAAGACTTAAACCAGTTTCTTTTGAAATTGATAGAAGAATTTCTACTGATTCTGTTGCATTTTATATAACTCTCTACTGTGAGTCTTTCTGGTACATCTTAAAAGGTAAATAGTGACAGAGTCTGAAGTACAAAAATCCCCAATCTTCATATAGACTGTGATGTTCACAGGCACTTAAATGAGCTTCTTGACCTGACCTCTACCTGAAAGTGCACAAAGCTTGAAGGCTTTACATCCAAAGTGTCTGTACTCAGTGCCTTCTGGTGCTCTTCCAGAAGTGTCCAGAACTTCCTGCTGTCCCAGGATGTCTTCATGTCCTGGCAGCAGCCCAGGAAAATGTGCAAGTAGAAACAAAACAGAAAGATTCTAGCCCATGGCATATTACATTAAGCGAATCTATTGTATTGACATATGGGTAACCAGAGATGAATGAACTAGTTCAGTTCAAATAACAACCAGCCCCAACCTTTGCCCACTCAAAAAGTGACCCTAACTCAAATCTTTTTCCAATTTGGATTGTTCAGAGAGATCAGCTGTCAGGTCTGTCAGCTGGTAGCCAGACTTCAGAGCAGACATAACTAATTAGGATATATTCCCTCACCTAGAGATTAAATGTATTGCTTTTTGCTCTTTATATGTTCCCATAATTTCAACTTTGCATTAAAACCTCTTGGTCTGAAAGCAACATCTTCAGAACCAAAGCAAGGGAAAAGTACCTTTTTCCCAGAGAGACCTATATGAGTTGAATTTGTCTTAAATAAACATTTTCTCCCTCAACAAAGTTCAGTCTGCAGAGTTACCAACATACCATCACAGAACATGTGTCTGAGTTTCAGAGCAACTTATTTCTCAGCTCTTTTAGTCAAACGTAGCCCACCTATTATAAAAATTTGTCCAACAATCACATGATTTTGTCACTCATGCCATGAGTAGATGCTGCAAATCCAAAATCTAAAAGTATGTATGAGCGCCAACTTTAGTGAGGTGGAATGTATCCTGATGGCTAAAGTTCATGAGGTCACTAGGGAATATGGACAACCCAAAGGAATGAGGAAATTTAACTGAAGAGATGAACTTTGGGCCCTTCTTAAACACCTTACTGACTGCAAGAGGTGGAGTATGAGATTTCCATATCTGTCTGAAAACAAGCACTGCTGCTGTTCCTTCCTGGCCGGCCACGGGGCGATGGAATGCCCGGCTGATGAACCCCACGTGTGACCGGTGGAAATCACACGTGTGGCTGCCCCTGCACCTCTAGGAGGTTTTCCAGGTAGCAGTGACTGCAGCTGGTGGGTGAAGCTGCATCAGTGAAACCACGAGAAGCCGAGACGAAGAAGCGAAGGAGAGGGCACTTGTGTGCAATCCAAGGAAGCTTTATTCCCAAACGGGTCAGGGACAAGCGTAACTCCCACGAAAGGGCTCGGCTAGGGATTATAAAGGACACATTTCTGAGGAGTGGGAACATGACACAGCCAATGGGGAGAACCCAGGGGAGCAGTGAGAGACTTGGCAGGACCAATGAGGGTGATACAGGGGAGGGGAGAAGCCCACAGGACAAATCAATTTAGGGGATTAAGGTGATTGACAGCGAATTTTCTGGAACAAAATGGGTGGAACAGGGTTGGTGGGCAGGAGAGGGAGGCAGCACAACTTGGATTGACAGGGCTATATCTGGAAAGGGGAGGAACAGGGAGACTGACACACTGACTGACAGTTCAGTGGCGGGAAAAGTTTGTGGTAAACAACTTGGAAGGAACTGAAGGGATTCTGAAGAGATAAAATGTGGTACAAGGGTTAAACCATTATAAACTAACTAACATTAAATAACTCACTATTATAACAATACAACTGAAAGAACTCATAAAAACACACTGCTACACACTGATGCTGAGGTTATGTGGTTTTTTGCATGTGCTACAATTGCAGCTTTGAGAGACTTTGCTCTACCATTCATTATTTTCTGACCAGATTTCAGTCTGGTTCCACAGTAGTCAGACATTGTGCTAATGTATTCAAGTCAGAGTATATTTGCCCTACACATTGGTGCCAGTGATAACCAGAATGTGGAAAAAAGGTAATACAACAGAGATCAGGACATCAGCAGGTTTTGAAACCAGGATTAAATATGCTTATGGCTAAAGAGACCATAGGACTACTTTTTGACAGGCTGACTATAAACTCACATGTTCCATATGTGTCAGCAAATGATGGGGAAAAAAGGGAAAAACCCCTGAAATATAGCATTTCAGAGAAACTAAGCATCATATATTCAATTTCTTTTCAATGTGGATTGTCATTCTGAAAAAGTTTTAATTATACTTTATGTTTGTATGGCCAGAAAGTATTTAGCCATGCTTGTGAGTGGGATGATACTTGTCTTCACAAATTTTTTTGATGCCAAACTTTGGAATGATTACATGCAAATGACAGTTTTAAATAACTGGAACAGGAAATATATTTCTGCAGTCTATCTGTCAAAGCTTTAAGACAACTGCAATGGCTTTCTAGAAACTCTGCTTTCTGACAGCTCATGCCTCTTTCTTTACTTTTTTGTGCAAATCCAGCTCAAACTTCCCCTTGCTGAGTCAGTCATTGTTCCTAACAGAAATGGCCTGCTGTTGAGTCTCACTCCTTAAGTATTCAATGGAATAATAGTCAGGATTTATTTGGCATAGTGAAACTCAAAAACATCTGTACCAGAGGGCACAGCAGCCACAAGAGTTGAATGGGGCCTATTTTCACTGTCATTTAGAACTTCTTATACATTTAATACAATTAACAATTCTTGGGAGTATCTTCTAAATTTTTCTTCCAACAAGGAGAAATAGAAGTTGAGACTGATTTCATCTGCTTCAGCTGTGTACTCAGACATGTACATACCAAAGCATGATGCTTTTGTGGACACCTTACTTGTTACCACCCAGATGCTAGTCTAGGGAGGGGAGGTGTCACATAATGTGGTATCAGGTCTGTCAGGTATCCTAAGTGTTTCAAAAGGTGCCAGAAACTTGTGTCTAGGCAGCTGAGTCTGTCCCCAGCCTGTAGGAAGCTGAATCACTCTGGGCACCTTTGATTTTGTTGACTGCACCATTGTTGATCACTCAGGGCACTTAGGCCCCTGGCCCACACAATACGTGACTGTGGGGAGAGTTCAATTAAGGTGTCTGAATTTCTTGCTGAATTCTGACCTTATTCTGTTCAATCATTTGTTCTTGAAAGTAAAAGACAGTTATTTCTATCCATCTCCACCACAGCCTAAGACCAAGGGATGGCCTGTGTCTCCTCTTGAAGGTCCAGTCTCCACTGATGTGGAGTGACCTGAGCCCTTGCTGAAACACTTTCTTCCCTGGAGCTTTGGTGGAACACAGGTTTCTGCTGTCTGTCTGTGCTTCCCACAGGCAGGTTTGGGGCTGAACTGGCAGCTTAGAAGTCAGAGGAGCTTTGCTTTGATGTCAGTGGGAAAGCTTAGGACCTAAAATATCAAGCTTAGGTAAAGCTTGAAATACTGCAAGCTCAAAACACCTCTTCCTGGATCAAAAATGGGATGTGTTTCAAAAGAGTACCCATCTGAACTGAAGGGAGCCAGATGTCATACTGAATGTGCATTTTCACTTGCTCCATGTATTTAACTAGACAAAATATGAGAGCATTGGAAGCAAAGATATTTTGCTCTTTCTGTGAGTGCCGGGCACACATGACTTCACACTGAATGATGGACTTTGTACACCTCACCTCTAGTATACCATGTCAGTGGAACCTCCCTGATGTTACCTATACTGGACATTTGTCCTTGGAAGGAAAAGGTTTAATATGTAAAACCAGAAATACGTGTGGCAATACTCTCTGTGTGCAGTATATCTTGTCTATTTCTCTGCTTATTTTTAAGAATAGAAAAAACTTGATGTTTTCCAGGCATTGTGACTGCTCTTCATCTGAGAATCTCAAAGCATTTTAGAAAGATTAAAATTAACCCTCACTCTGTGTGTATATTCTGTGTAAATTTTATTACAGACAGTTTACAATACTGTCATATAGCACATACAGAGAATCAGTTAGGAGGTGGAAAGGTGAAGCAAGGTCCAGTTATCCAATATCCTAATTTTCCCATTAGAAATCTAGGACTAATATACAAGCAATGCTTGTGGACAGGGTTCAAGATGCCAGGACCTTCATGCAAGGGCTCAGTGCTTGTCAGCAGCTACTATGCTATGGAATGACTAGTGGAGATATTATTATTTATCCTGTAAAAATATCCACAAATATTATTTTTCATCCTGTAAAAATATGTGGGATTATTGAAGCTGAATCTCTGGATGGTTCATATTACCAGGCTGATAAAACAATCCTTATTACCAGACTGATAGGTCCCCTTTCAATATAAAGCTTTATTTTGATATGTATTAAAGTAATCACAATCTATACCAAGCAAAGCTGGAATTTGAAGCATAATAATGCAGCATATGCTTAACTAATTTAAAAAGCCTCACCTTCCAATTCTGTTGATCAGCAAAAATGTACAAAGAGTGAACACTTGCTTTGGATAATATTCCCTATGGCCAGTGAAAGAGGATTTAAATCTGTTCTATTTACATTTTGTTACTGGTACTCAAAAAACTGATGATATAATGAAATAAAGGATAAGACCACTTTACTGTGAAGATCTCACAGTCCAGGGCCAAGTTATATAATTCTTATTCTGACACAATGCCAATTGTCTTTGATATCACTATTAAATTACTAGCCTTGGGCTGAAAAACGTAAATCTTCAAATGGGCGATATCCCCATTAACTCTCTGAAACAGTCTTAGTGAGTAAGGTGGATGGCAGAAGCAAATAAGATGTGGACTACCATGTTTAAATGATGTGAGGCACAGGTCATTTCAAAGTTAACAGATTTTCAAGACCAAAGGTAGCACTGTAAACATCTAGCTCTTATTTCCTGCATAACACAATCCAGAGTTCTTCAGATTAACTCAGGCTGTGGAGAGAATATTTCTCCCTTTTTCAAAGACAAGAATGTTGAGCTCAAAAAGCTTGTGTCAAACTAGACATGGAGGTGATGGTTTTGAGCTTATCCATTTCCTGCACAACCTGCACAAGAAAAGGTACAGAAATCAATTATATCTTTCCAAATCTTCTTCCCCAATTGTCTTATTATAGCAGTGTTTATGATCTGGCCTATATTTATTGCATTCTTCACTAGCATAGGCCTTGCATTCCTCACTTGATGTTTGCCATGTGTTGGGCATTACTTGAAATACATAGTTCTGGTTTCATTTCTCCACAGTCACTGGACAATTAACTGATATAATATAGGCAGTTTTTGAAATTTCATTTCAAGCTATCATTTATAAAGATAGCATATTGTTAGAATATTGGTAACGAGAAGATTTCAGTGAAGAAAAGAAAGGGGTAATAAATAATCAAACTGGCTCTGAAATCCAACTAGATTAGTAAAAGGACATGAGCTGTAACCTTCATTCCTTTTTCTATCCTTTCCTCTACATACATACACACGTACCTATATCTATATCTATATATATATATATATATATATATACACATATGTATGTTCTGGTGTGTCTATGTGCATGTAAATGAATTCCTGAATCTGATGTAGAGCATAAAGTGTTGGGTTGATTTTTCCCAAGATGTGAGAGCCAAGTTTCACTGATTTGATTTTGTGTGTCCAGGTTTTTCCTGTGGCTATTATTTCTCAGCACCTGTACTTCCACTGCTTCTTGTCTCCTGTAGCAAAGTGGGTCTGTTCAGTATCGGAGCAGGTAAAGTGAAGGCTCTGTCTGAAGCCACTGCTTTCTATTTGTACAAGCAATAGGTACAAAGTGGACATTAAACAGGCATCCTGCTGTGTACCTGAACAGTGTCTGTTTCATGTCTTTGGCTTTGGTATATTTATCTTATACCTGCTCTAGGAGATGTTTCTCTCTCCTTTTTCTTTTTTTCTTTTTTCTTTTTTCTTTTTCTTTTTCTTTTTCTTTTTCTTTTTCTTTTTCTTTTTCTTTTTCTTTTTCTTTTTCTTTTTCTTTTTCTTTTTCTTTTTTTCTTTCCTTTTTCAAATACACACTTGTTTGGTTTTTTTTTTCCCTTAAAAAATGTGATGAGGATTAATTTGGGACATCCTAACTTCCCAGTCATCCTGCAAGTGGTCCAGTCTGGGAAGACGTAAAGCAAGCCTGTATTTCAGTTCCACTGAAATTTAGAAGCCATCCCAACAGATGTGTGAGCACCTCTAAAAACTGAAGAGTGAGGGTGAGGTGATGGTGCCAGAGATGATGCTTACCTGCCTTTCACACAAAGGGGTCTCTGTGGGTAGGACATCCAGGAAAAAGGAAAGCTTTTCTTCTGTCTGTTTTTGTTATGTCACTTGTTGAAAGGGTTTCTATCATAAAATACAAATTTTCAGGCTGTGGTCAGGAGAATCACATTTTTTTTCCGTGTTAAATGGGTGAATACCACACTCATGAAAGCACACTGGTCTGCTTTACTTTCCTCACAGAAAGAAACTTTCAACACAGAACCTAAACATTTAATTAAGTGGACTGGGGTTGTTCATCTGAATACACACATATAACAATTTGTTTGGACTCAATTGGACTCAGTTTCCCTAATTCAGGCACATAATTTGCACTCAAATTTAAGGTTCCAAATGAAGACATTTGTATAAAATAAGTGACTAATTTCCCTATGTAGTTAAGGAGAAGTGCCTTTGAAGACCCATGAGTGATGATTTTTTTACCTAATTCAACTGATATGTGTTGATGAGCATAGCAGAGAAAGAGAAGACTCCAGCTGGACAAGATTATTTGCTAATATTTTTCATCTTGCGACTTGTGACTTCTCTGTTGTGATCACAGAACAGTCTCTTGCGAGCTTTGTGTTCTGTTGAGATATTCCCAAGGGTAACAACAGCTTTAAATATGTCTGTTTTAATTATATTGCCACCTTTGTACTGGATACTAAGCTGAATAAACGAAAATGTTCCATGTTTGGTTCCAGACATAGTTTTCAGTCATTACTGATCTGTACTGGATTTAATCAGTGACCTAGGAACTTTACCAACAGGCTCCTCAGCTATTCCAGCTAGATCTGGTTTTAGACAAGTTTTATTAATACTAATTGGGGATACTATTTAAGTATCAAGATAGGATGTTAATTAAAAAGGCATTGTGTTGGCTGATCTTATGGTAAATTTTATGATTTCTGACTCAGATTCCATTTCTCTCAAATTGTCACTTAAAATATTTCAAGATGCATCTTCTGTAGTATGTCAGATCCATATAATGACAATGAAGTTGTTCCAACACACAAGAAGTTGGGAGAAAAAAACCCAACTTCATTCTACTACTTCAGAAAGTTCCAAATATTAATTTGAATATAGGCATCTCTCTTCTAAAAGATAATTCAGCTTCAAAAATTTGTATTGCCATAGGATTGATTATAGAAAGAGAATATTTTTTGTTTCTAATAAATGTATATATGTATGTAAAAAGGGAATTCAATTTTCATGTTTTTTATCATAAATTAATCCCACACTTCAGAGATTAAGAAAATATTTTCGCAATATTTTGGTACAATCAGATTATTCTGTCTACTTGGATCAAAGTTTGCAATATGCTCACAGAAAATGCAGAGAACAGATACACTGATTTTGAAATTGCAGATTATTGTAAAACAAAACTCAAAATCTGTTCTTGAGAGGAAAGACCAGATTCTTTAATACATTGCTTGTATGTAATCCCACTGACATCAAGAAGTGTGGGTATGAATAACTGGGGAAGAGTTTGGACCAGAATATGGAAAGTTGATAGAAAATGCTGAATTAATTTAAATTTTCTAGGGCATGAGCACTACCTTGTGGAATGAAAAGTGGCTGAAAGACTATAAACAAAAGCAAGAGACAAAATATTAAAGCACAGATCTGTGGGAAGGTCTTTTCCTAGTGAGGGACTTTAGGGATCTATATTCAGTATGGTTTTATTTAACATTTTCTCTAATGATCTAGAAGAAGTAAGTCACCCATTAATGAAAGTCCCCTATGATGAATAAGAGGGCGTAGTTGCAAAAGGTGATGAAAGACAGATAGTAAAAAGGAACCTGGACATGGATCTAAGGTTCACATTGAACAATAAATTTTGGAACAGATCAGGAGAAATATTAGAAAGATGAACAGGAAGAATGACAGAATGAGATTTCATCTTGGAAAATATACAAAAGCATCACGTGAAAAATTACATTAGACCTAATAATCAAAGGGAGCCAGAATCATGGAGAGAGCATTGTGAGTTTGCAATGCATTAGAGCAAGGAAAATAATATGAATACAATCTGAGATTTATGTGCTGCAAAAGGGAGGCACCATTTTCTGTGCCACTCAACACTGGAATATTACCAGGAAGAGTGACAAGAGAACCAAGGGCTAGCCCACAAAAGATGGACAAGGCGCATAAGCAGGAAGCAGTGATAGAGCCACCCCTACTCTGCTGAGGCACTGAGGATCAGAGACAGCAGTTCCCCATCCTGGGCTGCCTCCCCAGCAGTGAGGGCAGAAGGCTGGGAGAGGAGATCCTGCCCTCTGCTCTGCACCTGCAGTGCTGCACCAGCCCTGGGGGACCAGCACAGGGGAAACATGGACCTCCTGGAGCCAGTCCAGAGAGGGGCGATGAAGACGGTCCCAGGGCTGGGGCACCTCTCCTGTGGAGGCAGCCTGGGAGACCTGGGGCTGTTCAGCCTGGAGAAAGCTCAGGCAAGTCCTTACTGCACCTTCCAGTACTGAGAAGGGATTTATAGAATGAGGGAGAGGGAATTTTTTCTAAGGGCAGATTGTGACAGGACAAGGGGCAAAGATTTTAAACTGAAAGAGGGCAGGTTTAGACTAGATAATAGGAAGAAATTCTTTACTGTAGGGGTCATGAGGCACTGCAACAGGATGCCCAGAGAAGCTGTGGATGCCCCATCCCTGGAAGTGTTCAAGGCCAGGCTGGATGGGGCTTTGAGCAGCCTGGTCTAGTGACTGGCATCCCTGCCCATGGCAGAGGGGTGGGAACAAGGTAATCTTTAAAGTCCCAACCAACTCAAACCATTTTAATATTCTATGATTTCCTAATACAGATGCCACAGTGAAGCAAGAGCAAACAGGTCCCCAAAATACCTTGGAACCTCTTCTTATGTTGACGCTATCTCTTGCATGACATGCCACTGGCCTCCTCAAATCCCTTTCAGGCTAAAATGTTCAATAATTCTAAATATTGGACTCTGAATATCACCGTGCTATCACAAAGATATTACTGTGACAATTATTTTAACTATTATTTTAGATGTTTATGCCACATCTATTTCTGTATTTTTAAAAATATTATGCCCAATCTCACGAAAATTTGGCAGAGATTAATGATGTTAATGATACTTGGTCAAACTTATCAATGGGATAGCGTTATTTAAGTTATATTTACGAGTGTCATAATAATTTTAGCCAAGGAAATGGACTAAATGTGTTGGGCTAGATCTTTAAAGCACACAAATATTGCTAAAAATATTTTTAAGAGTGTTCAGCTTGCTAAGGAACTTTTTATAAATCTTATTAGATGCCTTTGGTAATTGACTCTCAGTGGCTATCTAAAGCTCACACGAGAAATTCATGATAGGAAAACTGAGGAAATTAATTAAATGGATAAAATTCTACAGCTCTGTAGGCCATTTAAAGCTTCAAAGTTCTCTAAACAAGCTTTTACCAGGCATCTGAAACCTTCTGCTGCTATACAGCAGCTTAGACAGACGCACAGAATAAAAACTTGAAAATCTTACAAGTCTTGCTGGTTACCTACTCAGATTGCATCTTTATTAATGCTAGAAGTCAGAAAAGCACTTAGCTACATGTTTAGGTTTAATTTTAAGCGAATGCTTGAATGTTTTACTGATCTGAGAAGCAAAATTCATGATTTCCTATTATGCAGACTCAACACTGCATATAACAATGTAAGCATTCTTTTCAAATAAAAGACACTTGCTATTCCAGTTCAGTTCTGAGCATTGTTCTACATTTGCTGGAAACAAAATAAGTCTGGGGAAATAATGTGTTTTGGAAACTTTTTATTCCCTCCAACATCAAGTGGAATTTCTTTTTAAGAAATACAAATATTTTTAAAGGTACAGAGATGTGTGAAAGAGATTGGGTAGCACAGATTTAGTTTGATTCCTTTTGTTAATGCACCCTTGCAAATCAGAAGCAGCTCCAGTGGAATTTAACTATTAGGAAACCAAAAGATCAGAATCACAGCACCAATTTCTTTAAATAGATTTAGACCATCTGTGATGCTGGCACAAATATGCTAAAAATAAAGACAATTTTATATAATTCTGGTACTGTGAAGTCATCTAATAACTCTTCTAAATCATCTAGTCTTTGTGTCAGGGTTGTGCCAAGCCAGCAGAGGTAGGTATCCGTGGTAGGATGACCACCCCTTAGCTCTGCCTGTCAGCAGGGTGCAGGTAATGCTGCCCAGATGTCACCATCCTGTGCCCGAGGGAATGTGCTCTGCTTCCCATCCCTCCACCACGGGCCTGTCAGCGAAACTCTCTTCCCCTCCAGCTGATTTTTTGAGCATCTCTGCACCGTGTGGCACCATTTCCTGAGGCTGCATCTCCAGTGACAAGAATTTCAGTGCAATAGAGTGCAAAGGACCAAGAACAAACCTAAATGAGCATACATTAGTAAAAGAAGACAAAGTCATTCAATTGTGTGGGAAAGAAGTTGCTTGGTGATGTTTTTATTGGTATTTGAAGAGCTTCTTCTCTCAGCCCATTGCAATTGCAACCATGTGGGTGTTAGCAGTGGTGGAAACAGTATTTTACACTGACTCTGTGCAGAAGCATGCATGCAGGGCCTTCCCAGGAAGAACTCCTGAAGGAATGGATTTCAGAACATAAATTCTATAATTTTTTTTTTTTTGGTCAGGACTTTTAATTTCCATTGTGACTAGGGGTATGTTATTGAACCAGCCAACTGAACAAGAAATTATACTTTGTGACATAGTCGAAGTTACAAAGTATTGATAATGTAGGCAAACCATTAGTGACCTTCTTTTTCACCAAATGAGACAAAAATCCTCAGAAAAAAAGATATTTATAGAACTGAAGATTGTGCATAGTGATTAAAAAGACTCTTTCTCTTACAAGTGAAGCAACATGTCGGAGATGGCACTAGGTTCTATATGGTTTGTTTTGAAGCTAAGTAAATAGATCAGAATTAAAGTTTTCAAGTTATTTTAGTTTCTTTATTTTTTGCTTCAGAGACATCAGTAAACAAATTTTTCTCTACTTAAATTATTTGTTATGAAGCTTTATTATGTAAATTCACATTTTCTTGTAATGCTAAGCTGAAACTGATTGGAATAATCTCATCTGTTTTTATTCTTTAAATATTTATATTCAGATTTAATCAACAATATTTTAAAATTAAATTTCTATGAGTGCTCACCTTAATTGATCACTGGTGCTACCAAAATCTAACAATTTGAAGATATACTTGAAATGCATGATTTGATGACAAAATATGAATGATTTTGTAGTTAAATGAGTTTAGGAAAAGAGCTGTACAAAGGTAGCAAACACTTCTGCCAGTGTTATAGTGATGAGCACATCACAGGTGCCTTGATTACCCAGACAGACAAGAATTAATTTATTCCATACCTCTGAAGTAAGAATTGGCTCTGTAATACAGTAAATGATCCTTTACTCTATTTAAATGATCAAACACTGTAATGAGTCAGAGCTATAAAAATGTGACTCTCCACTCTACACCCAAACATAGAATTCTTTCTTCCCAGAGCAAATCAATTTGTGATGATTGCTTGCTTTCAATTGGTCACAATGGTAGTGTGCAAGAAGTAAAAAAGCATCTTTCTTTTTGAAATAACAATTTCAACACCTGGTGAAATCTGGACAGCATTGCACAGAAATGAGGTCCAGCTATCTTCTTGTTAAACATACAACAGTGGTTTTTTTACAGTAAAGGTTATTTATCCTAATAGTTTTAATATTTCAGGAGATTACATTCACATTTTCTAAAAACAGCCCTGAGTTTTCATCTGGTTTCAGTATTGTTCCTTCTCTACTTTATATCAAAGCTCTTATATGGTTTTCCTGTTCACTGTTAAAACAGTTATTGCTGTGCACCTCAAAGCCTGATGCTCTGAGTCAATAGATTAATAGCAAACCAGCCTTCTAAGGCAGAATGCCTTATTCTGCCAGATAATACAGTTCAGCCTGTAATGCTGAACAGATATTATTAATATATGAACCAGTTCCTGATTTATTAAATTATATATTTAATTGCCTCAAATAAATCAGTGTGACTTCCTGTATGGTCAATGTCAGAATGCTGAGCTCAATGTGCTATTCTCATGTCTATCTAAATCCTCATGTATAGTTATCACCAGTCCATCTGCATCACATGCACACAGGATGGTCAGTGTATTCTCTCTCAGACTAAATTTTATTCCTAGCATGTGAAGACTTCATCTAGCTGAATGTTGCTCACAAAGACAGCATAGAGTCTCTCACATATATTGTGATCCCCTTTCCACATTCTCCTGAAAAAGGTTGTAATGCAAATATAATTTTTGAAAGCCCCAGAGGCTGATTTAGGTTTTAGCTAAGAAATTGTCCTAAAAATAGTGCCAGAATTGCAGGATTTTGTGATCTTAGAAATATTTCAGATCTTCATTATTTGTTATGTGTTCTCTATGATGACAAATGACTTTAGAAAATACCATAAATACTTAATACACTGGTGATATTAGCCAATTTATAATAAATACTAGGAGTGGAGTTATTTTATAGATGATTTAGAGTAATCTCTTTGGCAGCCAAACAAACTGGAAGGCATTTTACATACAGTTCTCTTAATACATAATATGGCTTACTACATGATTAATAACCTAGTGCTTCTCATTGGGATACATAAAATGCCGTAAAAATAAATAAAACCATAAAACAATTAAGGGGATTTGTACTCACTGATTTGTTCCTGTTTATGAATATACAGTGTTAGTATAAACAGACAGAGGGTCCTCACTTTATCCTTTTATCGTTTCCAAATGTTGTTATAAGATGGTAACCCCACTGAAAACAAACAAAACAGCATGTCATGTAAATGTAACTTCAGTCTAACATTGTGTTAGGTCAGCTCAGCTTTGAGAAATATGTGGCTTTTTCAACTGTTACTTTTGCTGGAAAGTTCTGTTTGTAAATGTCAAGGATATCACTTAAAATCAAAACAAGATAACCTTATGTGCAAAAGTCGCAGAAATGGTATTCAGTAAAGGAAGTTTTCAGTTAAATTCCTTGTAAGACTATTCCTTGTAAGACTATTTTATGTATTTATTGGAATATTTCTATGAAGAAAACTTGAATTCATAAAAAGATTCTCTGCATATTCTCATGTAAATTCCCCAAACCACACTCTTTGCATTAAGAAAAATATGTTCCCAGTAACATTTTCATTTCAGTGAATGGTACCTTATCTTTAAGATGCAAGGTTGCACCCCAATAGTGCTTTACTTCTTCTTCACTCCCTAATTTACAGAAAACAAGAAACATTTCCATGAAGATGGCTGAGAGTATGGCCGCCAAAGAGGAAGGAAGCACAGCTGCATGAGCAAACATAGCAAGGGCAGAAATTAGCCTGCAAGGAAATGGCAAGGTAATCATAAAATCAGGGAATGAATGGGGCTGGGAGAGACCTTGTGGTAGATGAGCCCCTGTGTGATAGAAATCCTGCTACCACAGAGAGTTGCAGTATTATAAAAGGGAGGGACTGTTAATGTTCTTCTGAAAACATAATGCATGGGAGTTTTCTATCAGAAAGCTACAGTGATGGCAAATAAGAATATGTCCTGCTTTCATATCATGAACTTGTAAAAAAGTCTGCCAAAGAAAGACTTTCCTTGTAACATGAAACTTATTGTTGCATATAATTATTACAGATAAATAAGAACTGTAGGGAGGTTAAAAAGTCATGGAAGAATTAGATTTGGAAATGCAGCTCCAGACTGTCCTCTCTGGAAGCCTTTAAGCTATTGATTGTTGGAAAATGGAATTAAGATGAAGCAAAAGAAATATTCCTGCAGGTTTCTCTTGTTATACTCTTTCTCCTAGTTTCCCCTGCTGGCAATGGTCTGCATCCAGGGCTGCAGGCAGGTGATGTTTTGGCAGGTGCAGGGCTGGGCCCAAACATTTGACATAAAAGGAAGGGCTGCATTGCTCCGTATACAAAAAGTAGGTCTGGAAGGCAATGACTTGAGACTGTAACCATAGTTGTGGCACTTATTTTGTGCCACAGAAGTTTTAAATCAGTTTTAAATATTTTTGCTATTTCTAGAACTACTAGTTTGGTAATGAACAGGTGATCTGTTGGATTAATTTATAAATCTCAGGGCTTGAGATTTTTTTTCTTTCTGTTAAAGTAAACACTTAACAGTGTTTGCAGAATGCTTGTTTATGGTTAAATCTTTGTTTTCTTTTTGTAAACATGGTCAGTAAACTCTGTGATGTTAAAATTAATAGCTTTTACTGTTGATAACCTTTGATCACAAAATATATTTATTGCTCTATCTATTCAATTTTTTAGTTAGCAAAATTGTGATGACCATACTCACAGGAGAAGAACTTTGCTGGTTGAGGAAACACATTGTTCACCGTAAGTGTCACAATCTGGCATTACTTTTTGAAGATGTTCTCAAAATAGTTTGTTTTGTGATTGTTAGCAAAAAGAAAAAGACCACAACAACAAAGGAAATGTGTTTATGGTGTGAATAAATTATGCTTTTTCAGTCTGCATAGCCCCCTGAGAATTTATACTGCGAGATGAGTGTGTGTGGCTCCATGTCTATTTGCATATATTGAAGGTGTTTTTCATTTCTATGATGGAATAAGGCTTAGACTGGTGCAAGAAGAGGACGTTTCGTTCTACAATCTGTTCTGCTACAGGAAGAGCTCAAGAACAACAAAAATAAATTGAAATGCTCTCAGTTGTGTTCAATAATGATATTTTGCAGGACAGTCGAGTTTCCCACAGAGTAAATACGATCCATATTATGTAAATATGGTCCTGTGTACATTCGTTTAATTTAACGTTGCCATCAGAATAGCACATTTCACACGTGGGAATGCAAAGCCCAGCAAGGGAGCAAATTAACTGCCCGCAAATTGTTTGCTAACGATGAAGTTTTCCAAAAGAAATCTCCAAGGTATATCTTTACCAAGGACACAGTATTAGAGCTCTACAACCACATGTTTCCATTTGAACAGATGGCAGTGAAAAGTTTGGCTTCAATGTGTTATTAGTTAACAGAAAAAAAGACTGATAGAGATCAAGGGTACTGTTTAAATTCACTTAGAGAAATGCTGTTTTGTAATCCATTCATACTTGCAATTAATAATTGCTTTGTAATTACTTATAAGTGGATAGACCCTCAAAAGTCTAGTGTCTTTTCTTCTCTAGAAACAGTATCTTATTTGCTTTTGTAATTGTCTCTTTAATATGTCAAGAGAGGCCTTAATTCAGGTGTATCTGCTGTTGAACTGGGACTAGTTGTAACACCATTTCTGTGATTTCATTTCCAAAAATTCAGAGAAAGCAGCAGGTTTTATAAATCCTGTGATTTGATGAAAGAAGACATCTTTGCTTCTTAATGGTACAGTTTGCATTAAGTGACTAAAAAGTAAAGCAAAGCACAAGTTTACATTATCCTTGTTAGTTATCTGTGCTTTAATACAGACTGCTGGGTTCTGGGATTCTTATACCCAGAACAGTGATCCCTGACTGAGAGTCAGAGACTCAGCTCAAGAAACACAACCTACCCCCACGTCCTCGACCAGGATCTGTTCGGCATGGAGCAGGTTCATTCCTCAGTCCTCCCTGTCAGATCCATAATGCTTCCCAGTGACAAGCAGGATTGAGTTAAGTGACTTCAGAGCATCTGAAAGTCCTGTCTGAAGTTACTGGGATCACTCATATGGACATAGTTAGCCATATGTATCAGTGTCTGAAGGACAAGGATGAGGGCTGCTGGCTAAGCTTGCCATTTCACATTAAAATAGTTGTGGAAAGATGTATCGACTCAAATTCTTTTGTATTCATTCTATGTGCATGGATGAAGGTTAAAGTAATCTGCAGTTAAATATGAGTGCTGAATAATACTGTATACATGCCAGAGAGAAAAGTTTACAACAAACATGCAGTAGAAATGTTGCCTTTCAGTTTTGCACAATGGTCAAAATAACAAGAGAACACACATGGAGTAGGTGAATGAGTCACCTTTTGTTCCATATGGAATTTCCCTTTCTGCATGTGCAAATTTCCTTAATTTCCTTTTTTTTTTTTTAGGAAAAAGATTGAGACTTAAGAAATAAATTTATTTCTTAACATTATTCAAGATGAAAGCTATTGCAATCACCTAAATATCTTCAGAGGTCAAGTGTTTTAAAAATTAGTAATACATAAATGTAACACATTCCTTTTCTTATCCATGCCAAGCTTTAGTACTATGGCAAAGCAGAAGTCCTTTTGACACATGAAAAATTAAAATATACTTATCTCTAAGTATATGGGGAAATTTTGTTGTTAAACTACTCCAGGAAAAAGAAAAAAAATATTTAATATTTAAGACATTTTACTTAGACTAATTTTAGTTGTGAAGTAAAATGCTTTTTCAGTCTTACTGAAGTGCTAATGCTTCTGCTTTTTATTTTATTTTTTTCCTTGAGGATGACTTTCTTTTGATAAAAAACCAGAATATCATGAAAATATAACTCCAATACTAAGAGAAATGCTCATTGTCTTGTATGTGATTCAACTCTATACTAGTGCCGAATACTAATAAAAATTCTCAGCTGGTATTTTACTCCTTCTTAAAAATACTTTTACAGTCTGGTTTTGGCCATCTCCTGTAGGAGATGCTGGGAACATGATGTCATATTCTCCTGAAAAAAAAAAGGCAAGATTCATATATAAAGAGTGCACAGAAGAAAAGTTCAGTGTAAGACTTGTAATCCCTTTACTCCACACTGTTAATCCTTTTCTAAAGCTTTTCTGGGTTTTAGAAACCCACACATCAAGAAGAACATTTAGCCATTAGACAGTGTCCAGCACAGAGATCTGAGGTCTAGAAAATGTGACCTCGGAGGAGAGATTGAGAGAAGAGGGTTTGTTTAGTCTAGAGAGGAGAAGATGAAGGGGAGACATGATAACAGTGTTCAAATATGTACAATCGTGCTTCAAAGAATTGGGTAATAATTTGTCCTCTTTGTCCACTTAGGACAGTGCAAGAAATAGTGGTTTTGAAATGAAGCAAGACAGAAATATGAAAGAGAAACCCCTGTATTTGTTGACAATGTAAGCTTTGAGTGCCAAGAATATTAGCAGAAAAGTGAGTAAACCAAAGTAATAGATCTTTAATCTTCCAGATCTAAGACTTTGATCAAAGATCATTTTCCTACTGAACCTGAGCTATCGAGACAAGTGAAGGCAAATCCCAGCTGTAGAAAATGTGAGTCCACTTCAGAAGGTACTTACTGGAGCAGAACCTTTTGGTCATTACAGGTAGCCAGTCAAGCCCTTGGTGAGTAGTAGCCTGGAAACAAAGGCTGTTTTCACATGTGACACACATCATACAGGTGTGGCACGTTATGCTAATTCTGCAGGCAATACTTGAAACAATCTCAATATTTCTTGAGCTTGGGTCTATTCCCTGGAAAGAGGAACCTAGTGTCTTTTGAGCCATGAATAATTGGTATATCTGAGATATCCATGCAGGAGTAGCAGATGTAGCCCCAGATCTAAAGGAGACTTCTTTTCTTCTGGAATTGCAGCTTAAGGCCAGGTTTGATCGGTAAAACTTTTATGGGAGTAAAACCCAAATTAATCAAGTTCCTATTGCCAGGATCTTAAAGACTTGTCAGCTGGAAAAAGTCTATAAAAATAGGATTAAAAGCATTCAAAGTTTGGAAAGCATGCTTTTTAATGACACTGAAGAAGCTGAAACAATTAAATTGGAGTGAGGGCTATGGCTGTGAAGTATTTCCAAAGAATCTGATTTTTAATAAGGAACAACTTATCAAATGTTTTTTATACTGAACTCAAGTTCACAGTAGAACGTTAACAGACATTTTTGACAATGAAAATCATTAAGCTGGTACAATTTAAATAAAGGTATGATAAACTGTCTTGCCTTTTAGAAATTTCATAAGTTCCGAATAGCCTGTTCAAAAAATATGCTGTGCCTAAAATAGAAATTATGAACTAGAAAAGAACTGAATTTTTGTGTCTATGTTTTGCACAATGTTAAATGAAACTTTACCAACAAGTCTTAAGTAGGACCACAGCTGAAATAATTATCTTTGGCTGATAATAAAATTTGAAATAATCCTACTGCTTTCTGTATGTTTGCTACAGCTGCAAAGATCAACAGGAACAAATAATCTAAAATCACTATGGTAGATGTTGATGAGCATTCCTCTTGGCTGTAAAATACATGAACTTGTGAATTGACACGTCTCACATTAATTCAACCTTGTTTCCAACATTCTGCCTACTTATCCATGACAGTGCCAGCTTCAGGGCAAGGTCAGTTTGGGTAAATTTTGTATGGATGTGTGTGGACAGACTTGATCATCTTTTCTCCTACAGGTTGAAGTTTCAAAACTCCAGGCCTTCCTATGCTTAAGCACAAGGACCCTGTTGTCAGTAATAGGAGTACAAAGGGCTCACAAAATTACCCGGGGCAAGATCCAGTTTGAGGCTGAGGTGCCACCGTGTAAGAGTTTGTAGATGAGTCAGAGGCTTGAGGGTTTCTTATTGCCTGTGGAGGGTGGGATTGCATCCCACACCATTTGAAATGCCCTGTGACAACCTCCAAGCCTGCCATTCAAACACTCTATCAGTTCCACGAGGTATCTGCCAGCCTTGGCTTGGTCACATGTGTTGGGTACTTAAAAAAAAAACTTGCAGATCTTAAATTCTACTTGTTGTTTGTGCTTAGGGAGCTGAATTTTACTCTTGCACAAGTATAAAAATATCATACATTCAAGTTAATGACAAATGATAAGTAATTAAACTGAAATATGAACTTTTAAACTTCTCATTGTCATCTAAGTTTAGTGTTTTAGTCATTTTTATCCTCACTGTGAGGCAGAGGGTGATTCTTACTCTCCATTTACAGGAAAAAAACAAACATGAGCAAAACAATTCCTCAGTGGGAAGCCTCTAGTAAAACAGAAAATCCAGCCTTAGCCTTCCATTTTCTGGCAGTGAAGAAATATTGCATACTTCAAGTGCATAATAGTAAATTTATTACAAAATTAGTCTAAAATGAATGTTTTTGTGGAAAAAAATTCAACTAAATTAACTAAATTATAGCTAAAAATGTCTTTGACTGTCATATGGAAAATGTATGACAGAGAAATAGGTGTTTCCAGTCCCAGATTTTTTATACCTTTCAGTTCTTCTAGCTATCTGCCAGGGTTGATTGCAGCAATATTAAGGATGTTTTCATGTAAACTTAGAACAACACTAGTACTGATCTATTCTGATGTAGACAGTGTCTCTCAAGACATCAATTTTCTCCTACTGTTATGTCACAAATCTTCATTTATTGTTTAGAAAGAGTGCAAGAATAAAGGGTAGGATATGAATATACAAAAAGCTGGTTTTGTTCTCTCTGTCTCCTTTTCTTTGGCCGTGCTACAAAGATTGTGATAATGCACTTCCTCACCACAGTTTTTTGATAACTCTGGAGGACCTCTGGTACATCAGAGCTCTAAGATACCCTGTCCTGGATAGTGAGAGCAGATAATTTTTCAGAATTCTAAAGCCCAAAGCAAGTAAGAACTACAGGAACATCTATGAGTTACTTTATGTATATTAAAAAAAAAAAAAAGTCCAGCTGAAATAGTGTACAATGCAATGGAATCTTTTAATAAATTGCTGCAAAAATGGAAAAAAAAAATCCAAACCCTCTCATAAAACAATAAAATGAAGCTTCTGTGTTATTCCTTATACACATATTTTTAAAACAAACAGCAGCTATAGAAATATTTTGTCTTTAATTCCAGTCTGTTTTCATTCATTCTTCCACTCTGGCTTGATGCTTTATAGCCTGGAGAAATGAAAGATTAAGGTACTGATCCTGGATCTTCAATTGGATTAATTTCTTTTTAAAGCCAGGTGTTTTTTTCATGGGTTTCTGGACAGAAAGTGCAAACTTTGAGTTGCACCACAGGGATGTGGTTGCTGTTCAGTCCCTTGGGCAGACAAGTTCCGGCCTACACCAGCCAAGACTGAGACTGTGAGCTGGAGACTGTAGTGTCCCCAGGGCTCGAGGTGGAGTGAGTCGGGGAGAAGGGAGCAAAAGGCTTGCTCTAAATAGAAGCCACAGCACAAAGCAGGGCCCAGGCAATGTGTTCAACCTGTGTCTGGGCTCCAGAGCAGCTTCTGATGACACAGGTGTTGCCTGGAAGACCATGGAGATGAATGGAGAATTTGGCAAGTGAGGATTCTCACTTGCCGAAAATTTAATTTTTTGGGGGGGCCATAATATCTGCTGATTTAATCCTTCCCTTAATGTACTATCTAACACTATTCACCTGTCATGGCCTGCTGTACAATCGACCAAATATTTGTGACAGCCTTCTGCCTCCAATAGCCACAATTACAGTAGAATAACATAGTCTAGGTGGAACAGAAGAAGATTGTCTTCTTTTAGGATATATATTCTATAGCCTCAGGAAATTGCTATAAACTATTGCACCTTGGAAAAAGAATAGGGGCTTCTATTTAAAGCTGCCTTTGCAAACAGCCCCCTGACTTGCTGTGTAGCTTTTGCAATCACATGGATGGGACTGGACGGATCTTATTATTTTTAGTAGAATCAGAGAAGACCTGCAAAGCTGGCAAGCTAGGTGGGCTTTCCTGAAGGTTTGCTGATCTCAAGGCGTGTGTGGATATCTCATAGCTTACACAGCTGTAACGTTCTTTCACACACTCTGGCTGGACTATCGCATATGTTGCCACAAAATGTTAAGACATCAAGACTCAAATGTTCTTTTGTTCCCTTTTTCCTCCCTGTGTATGTTTTACTCAGTAGCTTTGTTTATTTTCTTAAAATATTTCCTTTTTGTTTGCATTTCTTGGCAAAGGCCTCCTTGTGTTTTTCTGACTGTAATCTTCTTTTGGTCCCTCTGCCAGCCGTGTTACCCAAGATTAGCCACAAGTGTGCTTCAAGGGCTTCAGTTCCTTGTGGTGTTAACAGGAAATCAAAAATAGTTTTTCATTTGCCTCAGTCTAATTTATTCAATTCAGGTATAATGTTAAAGTACGACATTATTTTATAGTATTGCTTCCCTTTTTTTGTCTATATTCTCTTAATAAGTAGAAAAGGTCATTTTAAGTTGAAGAAGTTCTGCAAAAATCAGATAGCTGTCTTTGGTATGAAATAATTTATATGGATTTCTTTATATGGCAGGGAAATGGCTATTGTAGAGCTGAATAAATTCCCTCAAATGCTGTTTCTGAATCAGAACTGCCTTAACAGCTACTGGTGTTTCATTATAAATGTAGCAGTAGAAGCCTGGTTTTGGAGCAGATAACAGGAATGCTGTTCCTGTTCCAGCTAGGATTGTCCTGTGAGACAACCATCAACTTCCAGGTGCTCCTGGAACATTTGTAAAAATGTTACAATGTGGCTTTTGTAGGGAAAGGGTAAATATTCTTTCATTAATCAGGTCAAATGAAATCGAAAAATGTACTTTATGTTCAACATTTCCATATAGTTATGTTCAACATTTACATCTAGCTAGTGTTGCTCATGGGAAGGGAGCAGAAATTGTCTCTTCTTATGGAAATCAGAATTCCTAAATAGTTAATCTGCAGACATTTTGCAAAAAGCTGCATTTCTAAGCCTGTGGAATTTTTAAAATTTTGTTTTACTAGCAGGCTGAGAGTTGTTGGCTTGTCGGAAGCCTCCTTCAAAGAGCTAAATACCAGCACCTCCTGAACTAACAATAAGACATGTTTTACTAGTAGTGATGAAACCTCTTCTATAAACACTCCCTACCTTACTGACCATCCTTTCCCAGTATTGATTCACCACTGAAATATTTGTGTCACTTGAGTTCAAGTACATGAAACCAAACCATTCAGCGCTTGGAGCTGTATGAGTGCCACTAAAAGCAGCATGCACTTCAGCAGCTAGTGAATTAAATAAGCAAAAGCATGCTAATGGTCTCTGGGAGACCAGCACCGCTGACCTTGGAGAGAGAATGATAATAAAATGAAGAATACAAACAAGAGATGGAACCATGGGCCTTTTATGGGTCAGATCAATAGAGCATGCAGGGATCCAGAGCTACATGTTGTCATTGTCAGACCATCAAAAGAAATGTGTTTTCTGTTTCTTTAGGGTTGTGCTATCAGAAACTACTCCAAATAATTTCCCTGAAATATTTGCAGGATCTGATCTACATTGTATTTCTTCTCAATTCAGCAGCTGGTAAGAATTGTAGAAAACTTGAACTAATCTCTTAAAGCCAGGAAATATTTCACCGTTGTGGGAAGTTTTGTTTTTATTTCACAGAAGCCACAAGTTGACCAATAAAACGTGGAATGAAAATAAATTATATGGAATTAGTTTTATTGACAGGATATTTTAGATTTGACTGGAATTTGACTCTTCTCTTACCTGGAATTATTTAATATAGTGTTTCATTATAAGGACTAAAATGACTGGTGAGCAAAATGTGTTGTCTTTAGATAACAGATATTTGAAATTGAAGAATATTACATTCAGGTTATGAGCCAGCAATATTTAATTATGATTTCCCTTTAAAATTTCCCTTCCATTTACCTACAGGAACATAGTCAGAAAATTTATGAAAGACAGAATAGATAGGATGGTAATTTTTTTTCTCTTAATGTGCCTACATAAACCAAGGGGCTTCCATGTAAATTACATTTCAGATTTTTCCTCTTCTGTATTATATTGTGTATACTGAATTTCATGGTAGAGAATAAGAATGTGAACAGCATTTTAGATCCCCAAAATGGAGTGAGGCCAACTATGCTCTTTTGGAAGTTTTGTGTTGGTTTGAATAACATGTTTTCTCCTGTGCTGTGAATATATTGCAGGAGTATGTGTAAAACTATTACACACTTACTCAGGCTTTATAAATCAAAAAAATACTTGGGCCAAAGCTGGGAAAGAAAAACAGATTACCTCTTTCAAAATATGAAAGTATCCTGGGATGTTTTGTCTTTACATGGGTAAATGTTGGCAGACAGCTATTTAACCCTGGCCCATTTCACTGAGTACTTGTTTTCAATCACATGAGAGGAGGAAAGAATCCTTGATGTTGTTGAATTCTGGACTTAGTATTTTAAAAATAATTTTATTTAGGGTAGCATAAAAAAAATGTAACGGTGAACAGGAGAAGTTACTTATTAGGGAACACCAGGAAAAATAAATAGGAGTGAAGTGAGGAACTTTCTCTCCTCCCTTCCGCTCCAGAAAACATTAAAATCATGTGTCCCAACTCTATGAACATTGATCCAAAAAGATAATTTTACTGTCAAGAAAATTGTCCTGTGGTACTTGATGGTAGATGTAGCATGTTTGGATCACAGTTTGTGTATCACCCAGTAGAATGGAATTATGACAGCAGTCAGGTAGCATCGTGATATTTCCATGGTTTTAATTCATGTCAAATGAACATTCAAAGTGGTTTTACATAAGGTTTTTTTTCTATTTCTTATTTAGCGATGTAAATTTACCCTGTTTTTTTAATGGACAAGTGTAAGTAAGAAAGGTAAGATCAGGAGCAAGCTTGTTGATGCTTGACTTATTCAGCCATATATTGGCTAAATGAGAAGCAAGCCTTGGTTCTTTGGAATATCACCTACATATGCTAGCTGACAAAGTCTAGGAAGAAAAAGAAGAAAAGGAAAATAAAAAGGAGGTATTCCAAAGTTAATGATAGTTAAATGCAAAAACTTGCACCTTTACAGACTGCAATATTTATATTTTAAATGTTAAACTAAATATAAAAATCAATACACATATTAATAAAAATATTATCTACCACAATACATATATGATATTAAGGATACTCTAATTTTAAATATTAATTTGAATATTGACAGACTACATTTTAAATTTTGTTTTGAATATGTAGTTGAAATTTAATAAATAATTTGTTTAAAGTATCTTTAAAATTTCATCAAATTTTAAATAAGACAATAAATTTAGTTTTCTGAAACTTGAAAAGTTAACTATGACTGCTGCTAGCCATTGCCATTTTTTATCCCAAGCTGGCTTGGCTAACACTCCTGTCAGTTTATCTCCTGTGTCATCTTCTTTCACACAGATACTTAGTTCAAACGCTTCCTCCCTATTCCACATTCTTAATTTTCTAGCCTCTAATCTACATTTTTATTGGAGACATACAGACCTTCAAAATGTTATGGACCAAAAATCCATGCTTGCCTTTTTTTCTTGTAGAATAAAATCAAGGAATACAAAAGTCCTGTAAGGATCTTTTTCTTACTGCTGTGGCCACTGACATTAAAGATTCCCTTGCACGTGTATGTTAAGGAAGTGTTGCTCTCAGCTTGCTGGATGTATCTCACAGTGTGTCTTCCCATATACATTCTCATATGTTTTATACCTGCTACTGATTTAATTGCTGATATATTGCATCATCATGCTGCCATAAAGGGAATGGCCCCAGGGTTATTTAAAACTAACCCAAAAATGCTGGAGCTTAGAAGGAAAGCTCACTGGCAGTCCCAGGAATTAGTATCTTGCACAGCATGGAGAGCAGGCAGTTTGAGTGACACTCTTACCAGTACACATTCCTTTACTTACACTTGATTTATGACTCAGTCACATCCTAGCACAAACCTCCATGTACGCCCTTTACAACACCTCTTCTATCTGGCTCAGTGTTTTCAGCAGACATTAAACATATCTAAATTACCCTTTTGCACCTGCAATTAGTAGGCTTAAGAAATCCCTGTAATGAAAGCACTGGTGTGGCTGAGAAACACAGCAGGCAGGTGTGCCCACAAAATACACAAAAAATTTTACTTGTATTTACCTTGGTTGCCTGCTAGCAACAGTTACACAATGTTTTGGCTACTTGAGTTTTGAGAAGGAATGTAAAAACACTAGGAAATGAAGGAAATTAAGGTCTCTGCAAGATTAAATCCAAGTATATGTTGCTAATTGCTCTTTCTTTAAAAGCCATGATTCACCAATCACTTCTACACAGCAAAGATACAATAACACACTTTTCTAAATAGAGTAACAGTAAGAAGAGCTGCTAGAGGAGCTGACTTTTCCTTTAACTACTGTTCTTTAAAAAGTGATTCCGTTCAACAATGTACAAGGTCGACAAGTCAACGCAAGACCACCCTGCTTGGGGATTTGCTCTCAACACAGGCTTGTGTCAAATCCCTCAGCTGAGAAATGTCAACCAGCACCTTTCATATTTATGGTGACTCATAAACAGGAAACTCAGCCCTGTCCACGACACTGGAGCTTTTTCATATCTTAGATCCTTTTACGAAAGAAAAAGAAAAGGGTAAGGAGAAAAAAAAGAAAAAAAGAAAGAAAAAAGAAACCTCTCAAAACAAAACAAAGAACTTAGCAGGACATTTAAAGCAGCTGCCTTCTATTTTATGTGCCAAAATAAATATTGCCAAATTAGTAAGGCATATTGAACAAATTATAAGCTAAATGCAAATTTATCGACTGAAATTCAATGGTAGAGTAGCCAAGGAGCTTGCAATGGTATAGTTCATCTTTTTAAGTAGGTGTTTTGGTTGGCCAGTTGCTGTGGAGTGACGTGGGAACAGTAATATAAAAGAGAGCATTTCTGTTACACCCAAGATGAACAGTTTGTTTTAGAAAGTTCAAGTAAACATTTTCTAACATATATTCACTAGTTTCAGAGTGTCTTTTGCTACCAAGAGGGAGATAAAAACTGGTTTTAAAAGTCTTTTACAAAAATAAAATATTTCAGAAATGGTAATGTCAGCATGATAAATTATCCAACAAAATTTTTGGTGGAGCTGCTCATTTCAAAATAATGAGAAAGTCTTGTTTCTCTTCCCTTGTATTTTTGTAAGGACACACATGACTTTTTTGTCTCTGATGTGATTTAACATTAAATAATTAGAAAAAGTATAACGAGACCTGATCTATACATGTATATATTATATTCCCCAATTTTCAGGGGGATATAACCAGTCTTATACAGTAAATCTGGGTACTTCATACACATGAGACCTCAAGAGCCATTATTGTTAGTGTACTGTTCATTTTTTCATAAGTAAATTTCAGTGTTAGAAGGAAAAAAATGCTTTTCGTTGGGAAAGCCAAAGCTCAGAATTTTGCTTCAGGTCTGTCCAACCCAGACTTTCTTGAGTTTTGGCGTTACTAGTTTGTTGGCTTGACACAAAGCATTCATATTTAAATTAAATATTTACGGTCTCCCTTTGATAAATCTGATAATACATTGCAGGAAACAGACTGTGGCCTAAAAGTCTGATCCACATGTTAAAACCAGATTTTTTTAAGCAAAGAAGCTTGAATGGATCAATAGAGTTCTGGGAGTGTAACAGCTGATGTGGAACTTATTTGGAATACCAGGCGCACCTCTTTGTTCAGTAAACCAAACTGAAGCAATAAGTTTCAGAGATACCAATTTATTTTTCAAAAAAGTGTGTGAGAACATCAGAACATTACAGTGATCAATTAGTGACTCACAGCGAGTTGGAGCATCTCCCTTGGAGAACAATTTCAATGTTTAAAATTTTAACACTAAATTCAAGGTGAAATACTATGAAATCTTAGAATGTTTATTGGAAGCAAACTCTATTTTTGTCCTGTTGCAATTTTCCCTTTATAGCTGAGAGTTCCCAGAAAGTTTCACATCTTTACAGCTTAAGGAAACTATACTGAAATAATATACGTTACAAAACTAAAAGCAAACTAACAAGACCTCTCCCCAGCCTTTTCCTTTTCCACCAAACATAAAAAAGAAAATATCCAGTTGCAGCCCAAAGGGTTTCAATTGTCTTTTTGAAAATAAGATGGTCAATGCTTGCATTTCCATCCTGTAAGGGCAGCTGCCACTGGCCTCATCTGCAACCATCGCCTCATCGTGGGCCCCAGCCCTGCAGGGCTGGGATGTGGAAGCAGAATGTTTGAGATAAGTGGCACCTGCTCCTGATAGATGAGGATTTCAGATTTGCTCTCTTATACTCAGATATACACTTTGGTTGAGCATCTACAGATTTGCAGCGGAAAATGGCCCTGGCAGATTCTGAGGAGAGATCGCTGCTTTGATTATCGGCAAGAACATTTGGCAAAACATGTGCAACACAATTAAGAAAAAACAAAGTTGTGAAGTTTACTGTTTGAGTCAGCCCAGTTCAAAACAAACAAACTTAGTCCAGCAAAATGTTATTGGTTTCCTTGGCTATAGAGCCCTTCTGGAAGAGAAAAACTCCACAAAAATCCCAGTGCAATTTTAAATTCTGACGCACTTTGGGGCTTAGATTTTCCTCACAGAACACTGAAAACATGTTTTTTCACATTCATTTAATATCAGAGTGGATATTTTACAGAAAGCTGACTTTCTGTGCTCTGGAGAGGCCTACACATTTCCTGATATGTCATGAAGCTTTGGTTGGGGTGAAAAACAGAATATTTCCATATGCTGAAAGCTTAGGTGAGCCTTGACAAAGACACAGAAAAGAGAGAAAATAAAAGCTGCTCCCGGAGTTTTCTCATAACTGAAAATGAGACAAAACCCTACTCCCAGACTGGACCAAGAAGGTGACTTTGCACCACCACAACTTTACATCCCATGGTGACTTTTAGGATATAATCTCTAGCCCAACGCTCCTGTTGAGGGAGATGCCTTTCCACCCTTCTCAGGAGGCCAGTCTTGCAAGACAAAATACCAAATGATTTTTCTTTCTCAGATTTATACATGTTTATCGCTTTTAGAATTCATCTGAAGTAAAATGGATCCAACTTTCTCTCAAATAATGTAAAACATATGGGAACAGAGTTGTGTAAGTCACAAGTTGACAAGAACCAAAGCCCTTCGATGATTGTCTCAGACCCACATGATACGCTCGAATCTGACAGACCTGTTATGTGAGCAAACACTTGTAGTCTGCCAGCCAGCTTTGTAGCAGCTTCACAACACAGAGTTATTCCGTTTGCTCTTCACGCTGAGTTGTGTTACAACATTTTGGAGGACAGAAATGGCTCAATCTCATCTGGTGTCATAACACTTTTGCTGTGACACAAGCTCCACTTGCTTCTGAAAAGTTAATGTCTGTGCAGGACCAATATCAAACTCACTTGCACACAGGAATAAGCCCTCAAAACTTTCGAATATCCATGTTCTCTAATGCTAAATTGATTGATATGTGTTGCATTGCAAATTGCCATGACAGAGACAACCACTGCTTGGATAGAAATGGAGAAGACATTTCTCCTGTTTTGAGATTTTTGCTCATATGTGAATTATAACTTAGAAAGTGCATAAATTAGAAAATTTAGAAAATTTCTTCACACTGACAGCCGTTGTTTTCAGCTGCTTTTTGCCTAATAGAAGGCAAAACATTTTTGTAAGAGTTTATAAGGGTGTGGGGCACCCTTCATATTCACCACTGAATTTGGCTACTGGAAATGCTGGAGATGTTTACTTCACCATGTCTTAGATGTGCCCCTGCAGTGCCTCTGCAGTGGTTTAACCCAAGCCCCACACTCACCCCCGATGGTGGAATAGGGGAGAGAATCTAAAGGTTAGGAGTGAGAAATCTTGTGCGTTGAGACAGTTTAATAGGAAAAGCGAAAGCTACACACACAAGCAAAGAGAAACAAGGAATTCATTCGACACTGGGCAGGCAGGTGTTGAGCCATGCCCAGGAAAGCAGGGCTCCATCATGAGTAATAGTGACTTGGGAAGACAAATGCTATCTCTCAGAACATCCCCTCTTCCTTCTTCTTCCCCCAGCTCTATATGCCCAACTTGGTGCTGTATGGTCTGGCATATCCTGTGAGTCAGTTGGGGTCATCTGTCCTGGCTGTGTCCTCTCCCAGATCCTTGCGCACCAGTTGCTGATGGAGTAGGGTGGGGAGCAGAAAAGGCCTTAAATCCATGTGAGGCCTTTTTAGCAAAAAAACCCCCATCTCTGTGTTATTAGCACTGTGTCCAGCACAATTCCAAAACACAGCTCCATACCAGCTGCTGTGAAGAAAATTAACTCTACCCCAGCAAACTCCAGCACAGCCTCACAGAAGTCGCAGTCCCCCAGGCCATCCTTCTGATGTCAGGGCTATGTCTGCACTGTGTCACCTGCTGCTCTGTATGTCTCTCTAGTACAGATGCACACACAGGTGTCAGGCAGGAAAAGCTGTATTTAGGCAACACAGAGGGAACTAGCCAGCTGAAAGCTTTTGTCTGACAGAGGCCATCAACACCTATACTAGAGTACACGTACCTTCCAGATTCCAGAGAGCGGCTCAGAGAGGCTGAATGCACCCTGCCCTCCAAAAGCTGCAGGACACTGTGTCCAGGACAAGGGTTTGCCTTCCACGAGCAGCTCAGCATCATCAGAGCTGCAGGCCGTCCTGATTTTATGGCATGGAGCAGATGGATGTGACCTGTGTGCTGCATGGAGGGTAGCTCCCAGGCAGGAAGTGCCATGGGTGTGACAAAACTGGAGCTGGAAGTAGTTAGAAATGTCACAGTATACAAGTAGCTCAAAGTATGCAAAAGCATAAGTTCTACACGTGACACAGGCAGAGCAGAGCCAATTACATTTTATCAGTCTCAGACTGCTGTATGGTCCCCTTCACTTTCTGACATTGATCTAGTGGAACCAGTGCACATTAAGACACATTTCCATATTATTTCTTTTTTTTTAAGTAAAAGTATTTCAAAGAATCCCTTCCCATCCATAATATCATATGGTTCTATTTTACTTAATTGTTGCTCTACATAAAAAGACTGGAGATAAAAGTTATTTTTTGCAAAGTCACAGCTGTATTGCCAGCTGCATTACTGGCAAAAGCAGTTATTGTAACATGACTTTTTTTTATTTTTATATTTTTGATGTATAGCTTAGATTTATGTTGTCTACATTCATTTGTATAAACTGCAATAATCTAATATCAGCTATCTGTATCAGAGTCACTAATTTAATGAAAATGTATTTGTGTACTATGCTTCCTAAAGCCGTATGGAAAAATATCCCTCAATATACACATTGAGCTTTGGGAAGACAATAAAGGATAATCAGAGGCAAAACGTGGTCACTTGGTCTTTTGAAAGAAAAGGAAAAAAGGTAGAACTGTACCTATTCTTCCATCCCCCATATTGCCAAGAGCCAATTTTTAACAAAGTGCAATTGTGTTAGGCACAATTTGAAGAATACACTGTATTCCTTAAAATGCTTAAGGATTAGTCTCTTCAGCTACAAGGACAATCTATCTATTGTCTCCAAAGCTCACAGTCTTGTTTTATCTTAGAGGAAGTTTATTCCTAGATAGAGATCTTCATAACACAGAGTTGAGAATAGAGACAT
The DNA here is from genome assembly GCA_013397155.1 of Irena cyanogastra. Lineage (NCBI taxonomy): Eukaryota > Metazoa > Chordata > Aves > Passeriformes > Irenidae > Irena > Irena cyanogastra. The sequence goes on along the minus strand of VWZV01001707.1, from coordinate 466,365 downwards.
TGACAGTTAGTGGGTATAGTTTATTGCTTCTTTATAAAAGCACTATTTAGTAGCAGGAGTGAATATTTGAGTCAGCAGAGACATGCATTTGCTCCTCTCAGCTAATCTGTCAGGTTTTGCTTATTTATAGATCTTAGGAGCGTCTTTCTAACATTTGGCCATAGCCAATACTTTGTCTGATTGTTAAGTCTCCACATGCTTTTTGGAAAGGACTCAGTTTAAACTTTAACTTTTTATAGTTACACAGGACATTTAAAATGCTTGCACAGTGTGGTTTGTACGCTGAAAGTTGCACAGATCAGGGAAGATAACTGGCACCAAGATATTCAAGACACCTTCACAAACCTGTTCTTGTGCCAATACATCCCTGAAGTTTTCAGAAATCCTTTTGTAGTATTTCATTGGCAGTGCATTCTCGGACTCTAAAATAATCTCTCCAGTTAGAATATTATCAAAAGAGTTACAATTTCTAATTAGACATTGAAACTGTTATTATTTTGTTGTTTTCTATGAAACTTTATTTACTCTTCTGTTTTCAGGAGAATTACACTGGTTGTTTGCTATTTTTTTTTAATTGACTTGCAAAATGGATGTTACCAGAAATAAATAAATAGAATCACCAAAGTGCCTTTCTTTCCCAGATGACATTCCTCTCCTTCTTTCATGGCCACTGGACAGAATATCTTGAAATTCTTGGGAAAAAATCATTCTAGTTCTGTTGTCTAAGTTGAATAGTGACATTTTAAAGACATTTATCTGTCTGGAAATAAATTAATTTCAAAAAAATCAGTGATGTTATCCCTCATTCCTGATTATTATTAATTTTTTTATCAAGGTTGACTAATTTAATTTATTAAACAAGAATAGGTTGGGGAAATTTATGGTTTCAAATCAACATAATTCTTTTATCACCTGACTTCTCAGAGTCTCAGGACAACCTGAAGAATTGAAGAACTTCACATGCAGTTACCTCTAATGCCATGTACTGCTCTGAAGGGCCCCCAGGGCCCATTGAAGTCAGAACTGAGCACTTTTACTCTCTGATGAAATTACTTTAATAATATCATTTGACAGTTTTCTACTAGTGAAGACAAAGTTTGTGGAATGAGCACTGAGAAGAGGGCAGGTTTCTCTGTGCCTCTGCCTCTAAATCAAAGCTTCTTCCCAGTCCTGAAATTCTGCCACTTTCTCCTTCTTGTCGCAAAGCCCCAGTGACCTTTTCTGCTCCAAAGCAACACATCTACCATCCTGGCTGCCCATCAGACATCTCTGCATTGCTGCCAGCCCATTCCCTTGTCCTTTCTGCCCAGGTCCCTGCCAGCTGACACTTCTTGTTGCCATCCACATCCATCTTCCCCCTTTCTGCTGCATCTGTTCTGAAAGCCAAACCTCCAAAGTGCTTCACACTCCAATGGGCAACCAGCAGCTGTTTCTGCCAGCCCTAGGCCCTTGTAGCCACACTTGTCAACATTGCTGACAGATTTGAAGGAACATACCTAGACATAGGATGGATGTAAGCAAAACTGAGATGGGCCCCATGAGGACAGGATCTGCCCAGGGTTGGTGAAACCCTACAGCAATTGCCTGCCAGTACTACTGAAGTATTTCTGAATAGCAGGTAAGAAGTATTCCATTCTTCCTGCAGGCATATTTGAAGTGATGACTTTTTTTTTGCAGTTTCCCATATTTTTTTAGAAATGACACTTCCAGTAAACTGCTGAAAACGTGCATCTGTCTTCAATAAAGAAGGGACTTAATTAGCACATCTTCCCCTCTGTTGAATATGAAAAAAAAAGGCAGAGGCAGGAGGAAGAGATTTATTTTGGTGCCATATGAATCATAACTAGCCTAGCATGCAAAGCCTGAAATAATGTTAAAGCTTGAAAGAAATGATGTATAAATGGAAAAGTCATCCCCCGTGTTTAACAGCAAACAGTAGATACAATACACCATGTTCTGGTGCAGAAGAGCCTCTTTCCAGTGGAATTATTCCAGATTTACACTGCGGTGGCTGAAATGAGAAACTGTCCCACAGAGCATATGTAACTGGAGAAGTAACATGATATTCTTTTTCCTTGGATCATCTTGTTCAAGCTCTGCTTCCTGTGTTTCAAGCTCTGCTTGAACTGCTACCCACGGCTGGCAGTCAGTAAGATTGTGTTAAGTGCTGTACAAACATGAAACATAGGCCTATGCCTGAAGAGCTTGGAACACAGGAACACGTGAGTTTGTTAATGACAGTATGAAAAGAATACTTTTGACTTTTAGGCCAATCATTATCATGTTGTTTGAGGGTGTTATGGAAGATCCTCTTTGAAGAGGATCCTGGTATGTCTGGATATGTCTGGATGCTTCTTCCACACTAAAGTGGCAAGAATAAAGCCTAAAGCTGATTTTGGTAAAATTGGACTGGCAGATGGTGTAGGTGGGGATCATTTAGGACAGCAAACGTGCTGTTTGGGGGTTAAAGCACTGTTGTCAGTTGTGGTCCCACATCAGCTGATGTTGGAACATGGGCCGCAGTGGGTGGGTAGCCACACTGGACACAGGCTTCCAACTCCTGTATTGTATCTGCTCAGCTGAGTGTCATGAAGATGGATGTGGCAGGTAGCATTTTGTTGTCAGGGAAAGATGAAAAACTAAGAGACGAGCAGGACATGAAAGACAATAATTTGAAATTTTAAAAGAGGAAAATTTTTGTCTGAAATAACCAATGATGTTTGGAACACTCTTCTGAAAAATTTTTAAGGGGGTATATTTATATCAAAACAACAGAAGGGAAAGGAACAGAAACTAGAAGGTCCTTGTTTGTATTGACATCTAACTTGTTTTGATTCTGAATGATATATATTGGTGAGGGGAAATCTTACAGAACAGAATGAAATGCAAGTTAGAATTATCTGAAATATCTGTATATTAATTCATGACAGAAAAAGCTTAATTCTAAGCTGAGAAGCAGGGTAAATGAGTACATTTAAAGTTATTGGTGTGCTACCAGAAGCTACAAGCTTTAAAATATTCAATAGGGGCAAATGCTGCATCCAGAAAAGATTCCAGCTCAACTATGACTGCTGTTTCACAGTAAGTAGATAGTGCCAAGCTGCTTTCTGTAGAAACTAAAAATAAGACTAGGCATGTTTTGTGGGGATTTCTGCCTTAGACATACAAAATTTAAGCTCACACTGAGCTCTTTTTGAGTGCTTTGAAAAATGTCCTAATATTTGTGTTCATGCAGATGGAAACAGTGCAAGGGAATGATCTGTGGGCTGCTAATAAAAGTACAAAGGCTGAAACTGTGTCTCAGTTTATTTAAACAACCCTCTCTTCATTGCCATGTCTTCCAAGGACACTGTGAGGTTCTCAGAAAACTGGTTAATCCACTGCCTTGGTGCAAGCTGAGCAGTAGCACTCATGGTTTTCTTTGTAGCTTATGGTAAAGCCAATTTAACTGAGAAGCAATCTGAGTCGTGTTCAGTAATGGGGGGAAAAATTAGGGCTTTTATCTAAAAAATCCCCAAACACATATTATCTCCTTTCAAATATTCTTCTGCATCTACTGTCAGAATATGTGCCATTTCACTACATAAGTGACATCATATCCATGTCCTGGGAATGTTATCCTTCACAGCTATCTGTGTGCAGCACTCCAGCCAAGAGAATTAAAGTCATTTTCATTTAATCTAAAATTTTCAGAAATTATTAGCAGCTATATGTTACCCCCATTTATGTCATTCAGTGACTGCCAATATTTTAGATTACCATTAGCGATGTTATCAGAGTTGCCCATGTTAAATATTTCACACAATTTTTCTTTTTATTAAAAAGCCCTTGAAGAAAGAACTGCCTTGACTTGTAGGCATGTCAATGCAATGCCCCTTGTTCAAAGTGGGTCCTTATTTTCTGGTCTAGAGTAAATGTTGAAAAATGCTATACAATAACATCTGTTATTACACAATAGTTCTCTATTTGCTTCCAAGGAGCTTCCAACCCAGCCTTGCGTAACCTTTTTTCTTCATATAAAACAATGAGAGCGTATGTTGGCCTGTAAAAAACTCTATGGCCTCAAGTAATAAATACCTCTCAAAGACACCCAGCACAAAACCTCATTGTTAGAGCAATTTTGACAGAGAAGTTGCACTGTGGCTCAGTCCAATAAGGAGTAGCTCTCCTGATGCTGAGAGATTTAAATTGTCTCAGAAAGGTTTTAAAATAATTCACATATCAGGCAAGTGAGTCAAGACTGACACGGGCAGTTTGTGAGGTTTGAGAGTACAGGTGCAGTGCTGGCTGCTCAGTGAAAGCATAGAGCTGGGGCTGGGATTGCATCCCCACTCTTGCTAAAAAAATTACCCTGTCCCAAGGGGAGTGCTCTTTGCTCAGTTTGCACAGGCTAGTTTTGGAGCTTGTGTGCCAATGTGATCATCTTCTCTTTCCTTCCAAATAACACATGACACAGAATTTATTGACAGAGCAGTTGTTACTGGTTTTTTAGCCATTAAAAATTTGACAAGTGGTGGTAAGTGAAAAGGAAAAAAAAAAAAGGCATTTTGATTTCTTACAGAGTTTTCATTTGTCAATGAACATTTAAAGAGGAAAACCTCATTTGACTTTCCAGGAACTCATACAGGCTTAAATATTTTTTGTGTGTAGAGACTTGTGACCAGTGTCAGCACACATCACTGTGTCCAAAAGAGCCTGTTGCTGCTATATTCTCTGTAAAGAATTTGTTACTATTGTTAGTTGCTTAACATCTGAAATTAGATGCCTTCTGGACAATACATAGAAATAATGAGAGCCAGATGGATTCCATCTGGCCAAATATAGATGTTTACATCTAAACTGGTCCTTACAAGCTCTCACTGTATCCAGTGGAAAGAAAAAGGGCACTTCTAGACTTTGATTTATCCCAGGTTAAGTTAGATACCTAGAACTAGCCAGCTGAACAGCCATTCTCATAATTCCTCTTTCTTCCCATAGATTTCACCCACAGTTTTCAAAGGGGATCTAGTGAACCATTCACACTGTAGGCACCAAAGCAGAAAGTTTAGGGCAGGAAGTCTTACCCCTCTTACCACAAAAATAATGTAATACCTAAAGTAGTTGCTATGGTTGTATCAGAGATCTGTCTATAACTCTTAAATAGACTACAATCAAAAATATGAAAGGAAAAATAAAAGAAGTGGGACGTAGTTATGTATTTAACTGGTTCATGTGTGGCAGTGTATGAAAACTAATATGTTTAAACAATGTCTGTTATACCCTCAGGTAACAAAAATCAAGCATGAAGCTGTGTTTTGTCATAGGATTGCTATTGATGTAACCCTATTGATATCCCAAAGGGTAAAAAGCAGTAAAAATCAGTACAGAAGAAACCTTGACAGTATCATAGTGAAGGATATGCTTTATAACAGCTGTCTGCCCTCCCACTCTCTCTGTTAATGACTATTGGTGTAGCATGCTTTGTGTGGAAAAAACAGTTGTTATCTGTGGTTCTTCCTTCCTCTAGGTGTGAATAATGGCCTCACAAAGATTACTGTCAACCAAGCCCATCAATCCTCTGTCAATGATTTTGATGAGGAGCAGAAAAAAAGGGAGATTTTTTTTGGTCCTTTTATTTTTTTAAACGGATGACCCCAAAAGAATACTATGTAACATTACTCAACTCCAAAGTGAGTAATTCCAGTGGTTTTTACAAGGGCATCCTGGTCCAACTTTCAGGGGATGGCGTCTTAGTAAGTGGTAATGTTCCAAAGCAGTGCAGACTTTCACTAAACATTTGGAAGAATTAGACCATTAGGAAATTTTTGTTATGTTTTTTTACCTTTGTAAATGTCAATCCACTCCTTACTCACCTTCAGGAATACACCTAGCTGAAGTTTGAAGCACATTGCTGCAATTCTTTGCTGTTTTATCTTTTGCCTGTAATACATGCTGAGCCACAGCACACACATAAAAAGTAAATTTACTGTTCTGATTTTTCTGCATCTTCAGCCTTGACTTCATAAATGAAGAAACACTATCACCCTGATTATATAATTCTGAGTATACTAAAAGTACTATATTAACATAAAATAAACTCTTATGTGAAAACTGAGCTTGATATTGGAAGTGAAAGGGACATCAAGTGATGATCTCCATAGTAGTAAGGATTTTTTCTAACGAAGTAAAACTCTAACAGAACGATAAAATAGCAGAAAAAAGAGTTGTAATCTAATATTTAAAAATTGTCATGATCATCAGTCAAATATTGTAAAAAGAAGGTTGATGAGATAGAAGAAGGATGGCTAAAGCGACCAAAGGCCAGAGAGTTTCAGATATGGCAGAAAGTTGACATGGTGTTGTTTCTTCTGCAGATTTATAATTCTCTTATGTGTCCTATCAAAGAATCATGGAGTGGTTGGAAAGATTGCCTAGTTCTAACCCCCTGCCAACACCTTCCACCAGAGCAGGCTGCTCAGAGCCTCATCCAGCCTGGCCTTGAACACTTCCATGGATGAGGCATCCACAGCTTCTCTGTGAAGTCTGTTACAGGGCCTCAACACTCTCTGAGTAAGGAATTGTTCCCTAACATCTAATCTAAACATCTTCTCTTTTCATTTAAAGCCATTCTCCCTTGTGCAATCACTGTCTGTACATGTAAAATGTCACTCTCCTTCTTTCTTACAAGCCTTCTTTAAGTACTGAAAAGCCTTGCTAACAAGTGAGTCTAAGAAGTTCCTTTACAAAGTCTATAACTGACTTGCTTTAGCAGCCATAGTTTGTCCAGAGCTAGTATGTAGAGTGATTGTAAGGATGGAAATCTGGAGACCTTGTGCATATGTTGCTGAGATATTCAAACAGTGGTAGGAGACGTGGCAGCAAAAGGGAGCATTAGAGCTCCACAGTCTGTGGTGTGTGTGCTTTAGGCACAATCTCCTTTCTTGCCCACAAACCCTGGCTATGGCCCCGCTAACCATTTCTCTCCTGACAATTGCAACTTTTCCCTTGTGAATCCATATTCCCTCAAAATAAAGGAAAGGCCAAAGATTTGGTGCCGTTGAGGTCAGAAAGAGATATGAGAGATGTGACCTGAAATTATGTTGGTTTTGAGAAAGATAGAATGCAAAGACTGAGTTAAACTCAATAGTTTGATGATCATTCAGCTATCAAATCTGTAAGAAATTGTGGCACCAGAGTTTATCTTGTGAGGATCAGCTACGTACTCCAGAAATGGGAAAGTATCATAAGATATAAGTATCAAGAGACTGAGCATAACATACCTCTAACTAGGGAATTGGCCAACTGACCCTTTGAACCTCTGCAGGTCATTGTTTCCTTGAGGAAGTTAGTGTAAGAAGAGAGAAGGAGCATCAAGATTTCCTGCAAAATTAAAATTAGAATTATGTTTTGTCAAAGAGAAATTTGATGGGACTTTTCTTATTAAAAGAAAGAGAAAAGTGTGGGCTGTTATTTCCAATTTATTCTTTTGTTCAGCAAAAGATTGATTTCATGTGATTTGAAGAAAGTCCTGTCTTAGAGAGGTCTAGAAGCTTTATTGGAAAAGTACACCACAGAAGGAAGACCCTGTGACACTAAAGGACACCCTGAAGTTCTTTTCATACTGGAGAATCTCCACAAGAGTGCATTGAAAAATGTTAAGGGAGTGATCTTATGGGGAACCATTGTAGTAATTACCTGCCCAGAATTGTCTCGTAAAATTTCTTATGCATTTTAATATACATTATTTTGGACAGCCAGAAAACCTGGGAGCTTTGGAAGGATGAAAAAAGGTCCCATGAATATAAAAAAAACCCCCATAAATAGCAATTTTGACTCCTGACAGTCAAGATTCAGTTCATAGTTCCAGAGCAGCAGTACATAGAGAACAGCATGAGAGATGAAAAAAATGTCCCAAACATAAAGGATGAAATAAATTCCTTGTATCATTTCAGTGAAACTTTTCTTGATTCCTGCAGCTGAACAGCAGACAGGATGAGCTGCTCTCATTTTTTATTTCCAAACAGTGTAAGGAGATGAAGCATAAAAGTCAAAGAGCTCAAACGCTATGTAAGAAAAGGACAAGATTTAAGTCTTCCAATTCCCTTTCCACACCTGCTTTGAAGCTAAGAAGAAGGATAGCCTCAACAGAAAAGTCATATCCTATAGGATGAGGTGCCGTGTTCCCAATGCTGTGGTGTGGACAGCTTGCACTTACAACTATAGAGAAAATAGATGCTTCATTAGTAGCAGGAAGCCAGCAATTACCACAGCCCCTGCCCACACTGCTCTCTGAAGCTGAGTTCAATGGTCTCCACTCTTGGTCCTATCATGGGCCACCCACCTGAGCTGCTCCTGTTTGCTGCACGGCTTCTTGTCAAGTGCTGTGCAGGTCACATTTCATTGGCACCCATGGAGGTCTAACCCACACAGGAAAAGGGTGATCACAATATGGATGTGATCACTTCCATCCCAATGTCACCTAAAGCATTCAATATTGTTTAAACTGAAGATTCTATCTAGCTGAAAGATTCAGAAGCAGATGATGGCCTGATTGCAAACTTCCTGCATATACTTTTCTCTTGGGATTTGGTTCAGGCTCATTTCTCATTTTCATACAAGCTTGACTGTCAGTTTTTTATTTTTATGAAAATGGACTAATATAGCCAAGGAAAAATAATGAAGACATTGCTTACTGTAAATTTAATTTAGAATGAAAAATTGTCTGCTACAATTAAAAAAAAATTCTTTTCAAAGATAGATTTTGTAGACACAAATTTCAAACCGCATTATATTGCTGGAAACATTTTTTTCAATGGAAGTGATGACACAACTTTAAAAGGCAACATCCTGAATAAAACATTATAATGAATACTCAAAAATAGCTACTAAGGGATGAAAAAGACACATTACCACATGTGGCATTTTGTCCCCTAATCTCAGCCTTATCCAATCTTGAAAGATTTATAATTTGCTAATTCTATAAGGCAAAAAGAACATTCTTCTTCCCAGAAAGGTCAGTCAAATCCACTCCAGGCAGTGACCAGTGGATTAAAACTGTATAATTTTACTGCTTTTAGGACATTTCAATTACAGACCACAACACTGTGAATGTTGGAATGGGCAGCTGGTCTTACCTTCTGGTTCTGAAGACATAATTAAGTGAAAAATCCTGGGATGATGTTTCTCTGTTTTGCCTGTTTAACAGGGAGTCTGCACTAATCAGTCTCTTGAAGACATATAAATACTGCTAAGTAAAGAAATACATGTTATGTATATGCTGCATATATAGTTAGAGATTTTCAAGCTCTGGAATATTATCTCCTCCAAATATTAGCAAAAAGGTTGGAAAAAGATACAGAGCCTTTATCCAAGTCCATTCAAGTTGAATTTTTCCTACTGACTTTTATGGGAGCAAATCACAGTCCTAGGGTGGATGGTTCCATCAGCCTGTAGAGTGAGCCAAATCATCCTGATTATAACTCACCATGTGCTGTAGTTTTTATTCACTGCTGCTTTCAAATTTCAGGTTTGGCTGAGCTGTGCAGTGGAAGGAGCAAAGCGAAGGATGGGCTCTTCACAGACTGATACTTTTGTCTTCCAAGCTTGACCCTGGCACAATTTGGAACATCTTAAGGTATAAAAATTTAACAATTATGAGCAGAATAAATCAGTATTCAAGGGCAACACTGCAGGTGGAAATCACTGAAACGACGTAATAGTTACCCATACCCATTCCCTGGCCATTTAGTCACCTTTGGTGGGTTAGTAACAGCTCAAGAAACCCCCAAGCATTTCTTCAGCTGGAATTTAGAAACACTAGAAATTACAAGTGGTCTGGAACTGAACTGAGTTGTCTGACTTTTGCTATGGTGCTTGTTTTCTCAGACGTGCAGTATCTTTGCTCAAGACTAACAATATTTTGAGTGACTGATTGTCATTGGTGGTCCCAAAGAACCGCTATAGCAAACAACAGTATTCTTCAGTACTCATTTCTTTTCCTTTTGATGTTTCAGCACAGGTTAGTTTTGTCCATTACTGTCCAAGCTGGTTCAGGTATACTGAAATCATGGAGCTATAAAATTACATAAGCTGAAAGCTGGATCCAATTTTTATTTCTTGTTTGCTGTAGAGTAACTGCATAACCTGTACTCGATAATATACTAAAAGTACAATACCTTTTTTTCAGATCCACAAAAGTAGTAAACTTCCATGACACCTTTGAATTCCTGGAACAATATTGCACCTCTTTCAGCCCCTCATATACCTTATATTACTTGAAAGATTTTGTCCAAACATCTGTATACAGTTAAGCTCCAAAGAACAAATTTCAACGTAAGATTTAACATTCTGCACATTTATAAATATTACCTGTCACCGAATTATCATAAACTTTCCAGGTCTGGAAGACAGTCTAGGTTTACTATCAGGTGGGTATTTGAAATATAAACAGCTGCTGGCATCTACAAATTGAGAATTTCAAGCAAGGTACACAGACTTCTTTGTACTATTCTTTAGCAGACATTTCTGTGATGCAGTGTCCTTGCAATAGCATCCTGTGCAAAAAAAAGCACATGGAAAGTTACACCATTAGTTACTATTTGGAAGACACCATACCTGGTTTACTTTTTTTGGTCTATATTCCTCCTTCTGTTTTTATTTTTCAGTTTTGACCCCACAATTGAACCCCACAGTCAGTCCATTCCACCCACTCCACTCCTCATAACCAGCTACCTCATATTGCTGGTGGTTCCCGGAATTTCTTTACCAGCAATTTGAATTTGACCTCTCTGTATTTCTCACTATTAAGAGTGTTTTACCAAAGCTAGTGGATAACGAATATCATGGTGAATATATTCAAGCAATTATGTTTTTGTTACTTCTTTGTCTTTTGCCTTGGTGTTTCATAATCATTAGGAAATTGTTGTGAAGTATAGGACATCCAACTATGGAAATACAATGTCATTTTGAAGAATTATTGTATTAATTTTCAGTGTCTTATGCCTTTATTCCACATTAAAATCTGACAAGAGCTTTAATGTTGCAAATTAATTTTTCACATTTCTGTAGACCATTCAAAATTTGGTTTAACATTTGAAAATATCTTTCTCTTTCATTGTGCCATCTCTCAGTGTACCATAAGAAAGAATTTGGTAGGCCTAGTTTCCTTGTATCAGGCAATCAGCTTGCCAGATTATGAGGAAAATACCAAAAATATTCTGAATGTTAGTTTTACCAGTGTTCCAGAGTGCCCAGTACTGATTAAAGTTGATATCAGACTGTGCAGAATGTATTATATGCAAAGAATGATCTTAAAAGTGTAATGTGTTATCTAAAAATAGTATTTATTACATGCTACATTTCTGTGTGATGTTAGAAGCTGCAATGGAACAATTAATGAGATAAACTATTTGAAATAACACTCTGAGGGCCACAGTATTAGGCAATATTTGTGGCAATGTTTTTTATTTAAAAAATCAGATAATTTTCTCTCTGAAATCTCATCCAAAAACTTGAAACTTCAATTTTCAAAACAACTACAGCTCTAATTTTTAGTACTTTTTAATATAAGAGGTACCAGAGCTGGTATCGTAATTCTTCCCCTACAAGTAACAGCAAAAGTAGTGATGATGAGCTTAATCTCTGTCTCTTGCAGAGTCCAAGGAGTGCTCTGTTGGGAAATACATCAATTAGGGGTGAATAAAAAAAAAAAAAATCTGTGCAGAGTTTTTTATCTTCTCCAGGTCAAATCACAAGTGGGACCCAGCCAAAGGGTTTTTCCTTTTTTCAGGTGGAAATTTATGTGAAGATGAATTCACTTGAATAGCAATACTTGGAAAACCATGTCATTTTTTCCTCTTCAGAAGAAACTCAGATTCAGGATGTGAGCATTATCGTGCTTTCAACCCAGGCAACCTCTATGTCTTTCAGAAATATGACAATTCCTGGGTATTAAACTGTGCTTGTGTAGTTTACTTACAATGAAATCCATAGTGGGAAAATATTTTTATGATATTTTATTGCACTTGTACAACATGCAGTGGATGTGTGGAAAACAGCAGTTTTGTAGCGCTGATTAAAATGTGAACACCTCTGAATAAAAAAATGAAGGTTTTGGTTTGGTTTTCTTGAGAAGCAGCTCTGGTCTCTGTGAACTTTTTCCCTTTATAATCCAAAACACAATTCAGAACACAATTATGACAGAAGACAATGTATCCTGCTCTGACTCTAGTCACTGAGAAGGTTGGCACCTGCTCACACTTGGCACCGTTTGACACGGAGACCTCTGTCCAGGGTGTAGAGGGGATGGCACAATCTCCCTGCTGAGCCAGCACACCTTCCTGAGCACACCTGAGGATGGTGAATTACTCCCTCAGACACCTCGTGCTGTCAGTTGTGCTTGCAGGCTACACGGCGACCTTCAGCTGACACCTCACTACCAATCATCTCCTCCAGTGACAAATTTAGTGCTCACACCAACTCCTGAGGCACTGCTTTACTGTTACTGACAGTCTAAAACCCAAATTAGAGCTGTAGCACTGTGCAGTAAATTTCAGCAAATCAAAGCAATTAGCAGAATTTCCTTATCTTCAAATTTTTCATTTTTCCTTGGAAAACATGTAAAAAGTCAGCAGTGCAATTAATACTGAAGTAATTATGCTAGGTTTCATTATTATTTAAAATCCTCAAAAGGCTAATATTTTTTCCAAAAAAATTTAAAATATAAAAATTTAATGGCTTTTGGAGTATTTTTCTTGCTTTTCACTATCAATCAGCTATTCAATATCTAGCAGAGATTACTTCCTACCAGAAAAATTGTTTCCAAAATTCATTATGTGTCAGTCTTGATGAAAAACCTCATAAACATTTCTGTGTCTTTTGAATTGTATTATATGTTTAAAAGAAGAAAAAAAAAAGATGAAAACTGAATAAAGCGAACCTGGAAAGTGGATGTGACCATTACAGAAGGACAAGAGACAATATTTTGCCCAAGAATGACCCCCCCTTTTGATTGCACAAAATTTGCGTAGCTCAAGTAAAAGTATATTTGCCTTTAATTTTTTAAGGCAGTTATTAAAATATTTATATAGACTCTTTTTCTGAACCATATTAAGGTCATAATATCAATAGCTTTCAGTGACAGTGCTCTTCAAGAGAAAATAGACTATTATGTATAAGTTCCAGTTTTTAATTGTTGCTTTTGCTGTAACTCTGATGTACCGTCTGTTGGTCACCTACACAAACTAAATTTTAAACTAATTTTCTCCACTTTCCTTTCTTTCATTCACCTTGACCCAGAATGAACGATTTTCCAACTTCTTCCCTCCAAATCCAGTAATCTGGGTTGCCTTTAACAAGATATAAAAACCAAAACACACATAGTAGAGAATTATTATTGCCTTTAGTGACCAAATGAGTGCAACAAATGTTAGTTTTTAACATCTCAGTCCCCTATGGAGCTAAATTCTCTTAACTCCCCTTCAGTTTAATAGTTATGGCAGATTAAAGCAGGAGGAGTTTTTACCTTAGTGGATAATAAGCAGGTGGATGTTGCGAGCAGAGATCTCCCCCTTCCTCTCCTGAGTGAGCCCTTAGTTACACATCTGCTTCCCCTTCCTCTAATCTCCAATCCACTTTAAGGATAGCTGAGGATTTTCATCACAAAGCTGAAAATGTTTATGCCCTGAAATCTCAGCTTTAGCTTCTGAGTTGCCAGTCATTGGGGACTGAAGCTTATGGCTGTTATTTTATTGACCTTAGGAGAAAATTGTGGGATTCTAATGACAAAACCAGATTAGTGGGAGGTTGCTAAAATGATGCCTATTGCCAGTGATGATGACCATAATCTGTGCATCTCTAGCCACCACTACCTTTGCACCCGACGCAGGATTTCACAGCGATTTTAATCTGGTGTGTTTACCATCTTTATCATGAAATTTCCTATGGAGAAAGTTCACTTGAAATAACTTTTTAACACTTGGACAACAATCAGATTTTTAAAAATACTTTTGAAACTATTGCATTTAAATATTTCAAAATGGAAAATATCAGTTTTTTCAGTTTCACAAGCCTTTTGTTTCATAATTTCAGCTACTTTTAGGTCATAATTAAAATAAACTGTTTAGAGATTATCAGAACAATAAAATCTTTCTACAGATTGGGTGGGACATTCTGAATATTGTTTTCAGTTGTGCTTTTTCACCCTAATTCTCCAAAGAAAAGTTTTCAATATCCCATTTTTGCCTGAAGGATGACAATGTGGTTTCCTGAGTAGTTGTATCCTTTTTTAAGCTGGTTTCTAAAAGGTGGTTAGATTTTAAGATTCAGATTTGGTTTGGGTTATTCAGCTTGGAAGATTTCTAGAAGGAAACAATTCTTGACTGTTGTTTTGTCTGTCATCAGTTTCTTTTGAGAGCCCCATTCTTGGACAAAAAGCTAATTGTTTCTATAAAACTATATCTTAGTTACTCCTTGGCATCTAGGATTCTTCCTGGATATTAAGAGCACAGTGTGATTTTGAGTTAAATGCCACTGGTTTTCATTAACTTGAAATCCCCATGTCAGGATGAAGGGGCAGAGTAAAGAAACCACTCTGCTCAGACAGGCAGTGCTTTGCTCGGAGTCCTCTAAGCCTTCCTCAATATGAGACCCAGGACTGGTTGTTCATTCCTTGTTCTTGGGTATGACTTTTTCCCCTTTTCTGTGTATGGGGAAATTAGTCTGACCTGAAAATAATTTTAGGCAAAGATTTGGTAGAATTTCTGTAGTTGTTCCAGAAAATGAAGCTGATATTTTTCAGTGTTTTGCCACATTTCCTTCCTCCCCAAAATGTGCCATCACAATCCAGTGTTGTCATCTGTGTGCACCCCAACTGCTCTGGCCTTAGAAACTTCATCACAGAAGGAATGAGTGAGAGAAAACTGCCTCAAGTTGCATGAGGGGAGGCTTACAATGGTCAAGCACTGAACAGGCTGCCCAGAGAAGTGGTTGAGTCACCATTTGTGGAGTTATTTAAAAGATGTGTAGGTCTGTCTCTTAGGCACATCTTAGTGGGGGTCTTGGCAGTGTTAGATTTAGGGGTGAGTAAATTGTCTGCAGGGTCCTTTTGAACTTAAATGGTTCCATGCTTCTATGTGGCCAGGCAGCTGAACGAGGTGGCTGTTGTAGGTCCCTTCCAACTGAAATATTCTATTCTATTCTATTCTATTCTATTCTATTCTATTCTATTCTATTCTATTCTATTCTATTCATTCAATTCTTAGCCAATATCCTTAAAACTTCCAATGCTCAATGCAGCACTTTTTTTTTCTTTTCCTCTGCTTCTGTTTTCTGAGAAGTACATTCAATGTCTCCTAGTAGATGAAGACCTTGGTCTGAGTTTATACAAGATTTTCTCACCTCCCATCTGGAATTCAGTAATGTAATATACCTGGGCCCTAAGCCATCTATCCCAAGAATCTGCAACTAAATGCAGTAGCATAACCCACCAACACAAGCTTTATAACTATCCCAGAATATCCTCTCCCTCCACTGTTACCTCTAAGAAGGAAAAAAGTGAGTTGAAGGTCTTTCCTCTTTCCTGTAAGATGATTGATGGCCCAGGCTAAGGATAGCTGAGGGCAAAATAGACCACAGACCAGAGTTCCAAACTAGTGAGTCCATGCAAGTGCAGGATAGGACTTTGTGGACTCACCAGTTTGCATCTGGAAGCTGTATAGCTGCGTGTTCCTGGCACCATGCCCAAGACAATATACCATGCCCTTTGTGTGTGAACGTGACTATTCTCCATCCAGGCCTGATTTGGCAGCTTATCCAGAACCACCCCTCTGGTTCTGGGGTTAACACAGGAGGAGCAAATCTGTCTGCAGCTGGCAGCGTGGACAGGCTTTCAAAGAATCTCTCTGGAACCAGGGCGGGAACCTGGGATGCAATATCCCCTCCCCAGGCTTTCTACCCAGAAGGTAACACTTGTCTGAGCGGAGGAGAAAACATTCCTTTCAAGAGGTTGGTCCAAGTTTCTGGAACTAATTCTCACAGGAAAGGAAATGTTGAAAAACCCCAACTGCTCGTGTTGTCCTGCCTATCGCATGCCGTTCGTCCAGCCCCTTTTCCGCTGGAATACATACAGCACATTTATCACTCAGCTCTGCCACTCCTCCTCCCCAAAACTGTTACCCAAATGCAATGATATGCATGGAGTATCTCCTCACCCTGCAGAGAGATAAACTGCATATGACAGCTATTAGTTACATGACGTCATGCTCTTTAGAAAGGCATTGGGGTATGAAGAGGAGTAAGACTCTCCCTAGGACTGCAAGATATAGAAAGTGTCTATTTTTTAGTGTGGTGCTTTAGGACACGCAAAAATTATGTTTGCTAAGCCCGTTTCCAGCCAGATCAACCTCGACACCTTAAACTCTAAATAAAAATATTGTTATGTTAGTTCATACTCTGAGTTATTGGTTAGAGTTTACACATCCTTGTGCCTTGTACTGTTCTGAGCAGGCCATGCTAAAAAAAAACAGCAAATAACTGCAGACAAATACTGACTTTCTGTTGGGAAACATCTTTTTCAGTTTCAAAATTGCTGATGTTTTTTGCAGCAGGCTACTGATGACACAGGAGTAGCACTCTGGTATTAAAAATACTTGGGGCGGCCCCTACCATTTCTCGCTCATTATCTGTCAGCCAGATCAAGCTTCCCCTGAGGAATATAGAAATGGGAGTTTTGCCTGAGGTGAGGTCTTCAGAGCTATTCCTGTTGATCACATTTTTGGCAGACAGAGAAGAGCTGGGTGAAAGTTCAAGGAGAAGGAAAAGTTTAATTTCAAATTTGGAGCCCAAATAAGCTGAGCCAGTAGAGAGCAAAACTGAAATTAAAAACAAAAACTCTAGAGGTTCCTTTGATTTCACATACACTCTGGGCTTTGGATAACTGAAACACAGAACTATACCTCAGCCAGGTGTATTTGAAAGATTTAACAACTTTGTACAATGTTTAATGAAACTGGGCTAAATTTCATCTTTAGAATGAAACATGAAAGCAGGTGAGTTCCATGTGTTTTGGAGATCTTCTCATAAATAGTTTGCATTGCTCTAATAGTGACAAATTTAGAAAACTACTTTACCAGATGTACACAGAAAAAAAAAAGTAATGTGAGGACCAGATAGAAAGCCTGAACACTGAGCTGACTGTTGTGCATTTCTGATATTCTGAACTGAAACAGAGTTGTACAAGGCTGTGCCCAAGCTGAATGCTGACAAAATGTAATGGATGGTTTCTGCATTAAAGAAGTCCAGCTTCAGAAAGAAAGAAAGAAAGAAAGAAAAAAGGAAGGAAGGAAGGAAGGAAGGAAGGAAGGAAGGAAGGAAGGAAGAGGGGGAAGGAAGGAAGGAAGGACAATGTGAGGTTCTGAGTAATTATTTTTGAAGAATTTTAACAACCAGAGTCCTAGGGGGTCACAGTGAGTTGTAAAACGAGGTCCCTTTCCTGAGACTGTTTAAATGGCTGAGTCTCAAATAGCTCACAGCAGCTGAGTATCTTGGCCATGACTTTGATATTTTAATTAACAGCATTTTGTGTTGCAACCAGGTTTACCCAAAGAGAACTGGTGATTCAAACACAGTAAGAGGTTTCATACTTTGCAGAACTTGGAGTTCATAGTTAGTGTTGGTATGTCATGCTTATTATGTTTGATAGGTTTTAATGTGTAATGTGGGAAAAAGCCAAATCTCCTATTTATTTATTTATAAGATAGATGAAAAAAAATATTACCAGAATAAATTTTGGATTAATGTCTTTTGAATTTTCAGTGCAAATAGAAAACAAAAAAAAATCCCCTCATTGAAAAAAAAAACAAAATTAAACAAAAAAACCCCTTTGGGTAAAAAGTGGGCACTTCTATTCAGAAAATCCTGCTGCTTTGGAGACCTAAACCATACTGTTTGTATGACTCTCAGTTTCCTGACTAGAATCTCATGACAAACCATAACGCTTTATTTTGATGAGCTGACATAATAAATTATAGAAACATCTAGGTGTAATTTTAAAAAAATGATGACACTTTCTGAAGTGGTAGTTTTGTATGTCTATAAGTACCACTATCTGTAAGGATAGACATTTCCAGGAAAAATAAAGTTTGGGTTCAGGCATTTTGGTTGCAGTTCATTCCAGAAAATTTAAATACTTACTATGGTACAAATGGAATAATTTTAATCCCCTTCTATAGTCAATGGAGAGATTGAACATCTCCAGGGCTCAGTCCCAGGAATATATTGACTTTGAAGTGCTATTCTGCTGTCAATGAAGCATAATATTGCATGAGGTAAGTCAGTAAGTCGTGATCTTTCAGTATGGTTGCAAAATCAAAATAGCTCTATAAAAGCTTTCCCCCATTAACTCAACATTTAGGTTTTCAGTGCTAAAAACTTTAAAGCTAGACACTGACAGTTATTTCACAGATGAAAAATACACTTTTTTTTTTGAAACTCTGTCATTGGAATGTCAGTAATCAAAACAAAAATTAAATATATTTAATACATTATTTACCCCAAAGAATTTATCAAGAACTGCTTCAGCATTGCTGCCAACTCACAAGGGTCTAATCCAATTCAAGGCCAATGTAAGAACTATAAACAAATGCTGTGTATTCAAAACACGGGTTTTTTAGGAAAACAGAGGCTTTGAGTAGAGCAGTCTATCATGACAAAACAGGAGTAAGTCATGACTCGTGACTGCCCTTTGTGGGCAGCAGAAAATGTCTCTGTGCTGTTTTAAATCACTGTTCCATACAGATTTCATCTTTACTGTAGGTATTGTTCATGAGAAGTTTGATTCACTTCACATTGAATCCATAGCCCTGCGTCACAACTAAAATATTTGCAGAAAGAATGTGAACAGCCTGTAGGAGCATATTTTGAATAAATAGCAACCTTATGCAACAAGAGCCAGATTCTTCTACTCTTATTTGCACTGGTGACCATCCAGAAAAAAGCCTACTGAAAAGCTATACAATGACTCCAGATTTACCCACATACTACAGAGCAAAATTTAGCCCATTACCATAAATTAATGGCTAAATTAAACTTATTTATAATGAAAATGGGCCAAGACCTATCTGACTAACCCACATAAAATTTTCTACTAATCTTAAAAGTAATTCTGCCTGATTAAGGTAGGATTTGATTTTGATGTCCATTCTTTGGAGGGTAGCTTCTCTGAGCTGGTCACCTTCTTGCTGCATTAGCAATTTTGAAATTTTAGGTGTGAGAAAAATCCTCAAATTTTGGTAAATGCATTTATGTGATAACAAAGTTGCTCATGCATTAGCATTTTGCAGAATATTAACTGCAAAGGAATTGTGTTCTGATATTAAAAATAATTTGAAACTGTCCCTGATATTTGTTGCTCATTATCAGCATTCATTGCCAGTTCCTCATTCCTAAAAAAAATTTAAATCCTACCTTGGGAAAATGAGGTAGGGAATATGTGCAATGGCTGATGACATCATCTGTAAGCAATGACTATAAATCTTGAGTGAATTTGTAAGTACAAATGTGCAGCTTGGAAGGTGCCAGATTTCACACCTGCATACTTAGAGCCTGCAAATTCATCTCATGAACTTGGGAACATCATTTTCAGCCAGAAAGTGCTCAACTACACCTTGATGAAGCCAGACCAGAAAAAAATTAAACCTCTGCTAGAAAAAAATGTAATATTTTATATAATAATTATAATAATTTATATTTTATTTCAGATTATTTAGTTATGTCAAAGGCTTTGTTTAAATCTTCATCTAAGCAACCATTTGATATCTTGGAGATATTTTAGAAATTAGCCTTATGATATAGCAGAAAGAATTTTCTTTGCATGTCAAGTGCAGTATGAGTGAGTGTTAACAAAGCACTAATGCTATTTGGATGGGATAAGACCAGCTAGTGCTTCCAAACATCTTAAAAGCACATTCTAAACTATTATATTGCCAATTAAGCGGCAAGGTGGAAAATTCTTGTCTTTCTGTTGGCATAGAAAGAGTCTAAGTTGGTTTTTTTCTTATAACTTTAGAAAAAGTAAGAGAAAAATCGAGCTTTACCTCAAAAGGTTTGTATTTCTTATACAATTCTGCGTGCATTTAAAGAGGTGCTTATTAAATAACTTGAACATTGGGGCAACACAATGTCGCCTGGGAGAAAATTGGCAGAAAACCTGGTCTGAAAGAGGCTGGATAGTTCAAGATATTGGTAATGAAATCTTTAGATTTTACCAGTCTACTTTGTTCTGATTCTTGTCCAGCTTTGTTCACAGACATTAAGCCTTTCTACTGGAGCATTTCTACTGCAGCCAAGCAGCAGAGGTTCAAATCCACTTCTGAGTCCCTTACTAAGCACAAGTGCAGTTTGATTTAGGGAGAAAGTGGAGGTCTATCTTAGATTAATGCTGTCTAAAACCTCTCAAGCTGCATAAATGGAAAGAGTCTCTCACAATCTCAGTGCTGTTCGCAGTGGACAGGTGCCCATCTCCCCACTGCTGTTCAACAAAAAACTCCAATTTGAATGATTTTTGAATGCTCAGTTTTCACAAAGTGTTTCAAAGGTCATGTAGGTTCCTAAATTTCTTCTGACCCTTCAGTCCCTGACTTGCCTGTGAGCCAGTGGGGTTGCATAGAAGCTCTTGTGGATTTGTGACCAGCCCATGTTATTGTACTTTGCCCCTCCTCTGTGGCATCATGTTTACACAGAAATTCTTCCTGTTTGAGATCTGACTTGGGCAGTACAGCTCAATTCAGACTCTCTATTACAACTAAGTTTTTGTTCTGAGTTCAGATCCAGGAGCAAGTAACTAGACTCTGGAAGCCCAGGCCTTGCTACACCAAAAGTCATTGACTTTTGGAAAAAAATCTCCTTGGACAAAATTTTAGATTCACAATCACATCCTGAACCCACTAGCCAAGGGCATTACAGATTTCTTCTTGTCTATTCCCTCTATCTGCCTTTCAAGGGAGGTGGAAGAGTCAGTGTTTGTAGTTGTCCTTGTCTCCAAGTTGCTGACCCAGCCAAATAAGTGCCCACCAAACTGGGGAACCAAACATTTGGCTTTTTTCTTAATGACTTCTCTGATCTGACACAGCACCAAAGCACTTATTCCCTCACTAGAGATCTTTCAGTGGACTGCCATTTTTGGACCATAATTTGGTTTTGGGTATTAATATTGATCTGAAGGCACCAACTCAAAATATTCTGTGATTCTGTGAAACATTTAAAAGACCTTATTCTTTTACTGTGTATGCTCAAATAACAGCTCAGAGACATATTGAATGAGAAATTTTGGGTTGATGAAATGAAACCATTTTATAGAAATCTGAATTAATTAATAAGGTCAATTAGGGTTTCAACTCCTACCTGCTCAACTTATCAAGTATTCAAGTATATATTATGTGCATATTTCATTCCAGTGTGCAATTTTGATTTTCTATAACAGATCTGCTCACCACTACAATTTCTTCAGCTGCAGTCCTGTGCTGATGTATGACATAGAAAGTCCTGTTCTTGGTACAGAACTTTGAAAATCTACACTTGGAACAAGTAGGAGAGCACATGAATAAATTAATTCTGACAATGGAAGTCAGGAACAAACCAAGAAGACATAAACACATTTATTTTGAAACTTAAATGAATATTTTCAACAATTATAAATAAAATAATTAACATCTTATACCACATCTTGTGCAACAAACAGTCAACATGCATGAATACTGGGTTATGGAAATTCATCCTAAAAACCATGCCACATTGTTTTAGTCATTCCATTATATTTTATGCCTTTGTGCTGGCCTTCCTCCCACTGTTAGTAATCTGGATCCAAGGAATAATCTCCAGGGAACCATGTGTTTGTTTGGAGGGAGCTGTTTTTTCCTCACATGTGGACTTTGAATGTTAAAACTCCAAACAATTCCTCACAGCACTTCTGAGTCTCAGCTAAAATGAACAGCAACAGCTTTCTCAAGGGAAGAATATATTTCAGCTGAATGAAGAGCTTGAGGTAAGACATCCAGTTTCGCCCAGTTCCAGAAGAACAGTATCATGAAAATGAAGTCAGAAAGCTGAATTTTGCCACCTCATCAGAGCTATCATTCACTGACTAATTTTCCCAAAGTGCAGAACACTATTTTTAGTTGTTTTCAGAAATACCTGATAGCCGTCGTGTTTCCTATTATCCTTGCTGTTGACCTCATGGGCCATCTATAATATTTTCTTTAGGGATACCAGTGAGTCCTGCACAGTGAGGAACCTTCTCCATCTCTTGGTAGACATTATCAAATAAGGATAAACCCACTATCAACAATTGTACAGCACAGGAAATGAGGCAGAAATATTCAGGAAAAAATAAATATTATTTTGGGGCCTTACAACAATTTTCATCCAAACTTTTGGGAAAGCCCACCAACATACCTGTAGAAGAACCTCACAGGGCTCATAGAAATTAGCTTCTTTGGTTAATTTTTCCCAGATAATTTTGCAATG
This sequence comes from Irena cyanogastra, assembly GCA_013397155.1. NCBI lineage: Eukaryota > Metazoa > Chordata > Aves > Passeriformes > Irenidae > Irena > Irena cyanogastra. The sequence goes on along the minus strand of VWZV01001707.1, from coordinate 443,868 downwards.
ACATCCTTTTTTAAAATGTTGCCAGAAGTACTATTTGTACTTTATTACCTTTTTTTAGCAGACAGTTCATGTGCACCTGATTAACTGCCCCTTATATCTGCTGTTTCACAGTTATTTCCTCCAGAACATAAGCTGCACTTCAATATCTTCTTTGCTAAAATATTTCTACTTCCACATATGATGGGTTTAAGAGAAATTAAATAATTTATATTTTTAAAGTTCTCAGAAAATTAAAATATTATCTTTGCCTGAAAAGTTTAATTTTAAGAAAAATATTGTTTTTTCTGCACTATATGAATGTCTGTGCAAGCATATAGCTATGAGAGAAATTGCTAGGTCCTGTTTATATAACTAAAACCCAATTTTCATTGACTCATATTGTAGAAGCATTGAATTAAATCTTTTCTCTATTAATACCATTTAGTGGCTCAAATTATAAAATAAAAATGCAATAATGAAAACATATTTTAAATGATGCATTTCAACGTAATTTTATGCACTCACATTTAAGTGTTTCTGCAGGTTTGTGCATTCAGAACATTATGCTGGAAAGAGTTTGCATAGATTTTCCACAGCTCACTTGCAGCTACCAGCAGCCTGAATGCACAGAATCAAAGAATCATTTTAGGTTGGAAAAGGCTATCTCATATTTCAGAAATCCTTGTTGCATTTCCCACCTATTCCACTGAGGATACATATGTGGTCTACCAAGGTAACAATGTTAAATTGCTACACATTACAACAATTCCAGTGTAAAATATTCTAAATACAATTGTAGGGGGAAGAGAAAGTTGTTATCATCTCTCTTTTAAATTGATTAACATATCCAATAAGCCCTTTTTCCTCCTTGCATTTGATTGGGAAGTTCTACAGCACAGTGTGGTTCTAGCTGGCTGTTGGGCATTGCTTGCTGACAGCAGCATCACAAAAAGTCCCTAGTCTTCAGTTTGGTTTGCAGCCTAGTGAGGTATGGATTTAGCCAGCCAAGCCTTGACATCGCTGGAGCTACAGCAGGATAGATTTGTTTACCCTGTCTCCCTTAGAGGGATTGCAGTCAACCTGACAGTTTTGGACCAGGTATCTGGTCCAAACAGGTCAGACTCCCTGTGGTGCTGAGCTCCCACGGACATGAGATGCCCAACCTCTCTGAGACTTTGACCTTTAGACTGTGATGGCACAAAATCAGCATCAGCAAAGAATTAATTAGTTATAAAAATATATGGGGAGGGGTTTTTATATACATTTTTGGGACCCACTCAACTTTTATTGCTTGCTGTAGCATGGCATGCATGTCACTATGCCAGCTCACTCATATGACCTGCTTGTCAAACAGACAAGTCATCTGAGTTTTTTGTCAAATGTCAATTTTCGCCATCTAAAGTGTTTTATATAAAGCAAACTATTTGGAAGAGGTCTATTACTTGCAATGAAATTTTCAATGCCACACATATGTGATTGACTATTTACAGATATTGTCTTGAGATGGACAAAGAAAGGACTGATATGTAGATTCAAGCTTGTATTTTAACCAACATGCTTTCACAGCTGTGACCAACTCAGTCAAAGAAGGCAAGTCTTGAAGCAGTCTGACCACCCTGGGGGTTCAGATTACTTGGAGAGAAGGTAGGACAACAAAATGCTGGGTTGTGAGGAAATCTGTCCATTCAAGGTACTCATAGACAACTAAAGGTATCATAAATGTATGGAAAAAGGAGATTACCACACTCCCACAGTCCTGCCATCTAAGGATGTTCCAAAAAAATAGAATGCTGACCTAGAACTGTTTTATTTTAATTCTAAAACCTCCAGCTTCTGTCTTATTTCCATAACAGAATGACTTAAATTTAAGTCCTTAAAAATGCAGTTTCAGTAAAAAGGTTCAGATGGCTTAATACAAAATATTTGAAACCTCAAGTGAAAGTCGCCTGACCAAATGTAAAAGCTTTCTCTCTGTATCTTGCCCAAGCTCTCTTCAGATTCGATGGAGCAAAATAGATGGTTTAGTACAATTCATCTTAGGCATTTTAGACATTGACTTTAGGATAAACTGAGTTGCACTTTAGCAGGGTCTATTTCTCCCCACTGACTATAAGGGGCCTAAAGTGATAAGCTCAGATGTGCATGTCTAGACTGGAGATGTTTATAGTTAGGTGATTGAATCCCATTTGTTCAGTCTACTACAGTTGGCAAAGTACAAAACTTATTTACCCCATATGTCATTGTTTTAGTGAGACTGGATAAATCCAAACTTTGTATTATTTTTTGATCCATCTGCTTATGGACACTGCTGGAGATAAATGCTTGAAGAGATGGAACCTATGTCTGATATTGTGTTCCTCTGGTACTAATCTCAACATTGCAAACATAAAAGGTAAAAGGAAGGAAAAATAACTTAAACTTTGAAATTTAACAAAGTGACCATCAAAAGAAAGGACTCTAGACTTAGAGCTAGAGAAAAGACAGGCTTACAAGATAAGGAAAAGCTAAACAATTTAGACTGAGCCTCTTATGACCCAGTTCAAATATTTCTGGTGGGTTACACAAAGCTGATCTACTGTGTACTACATAAAGCATGAAGTTTAAAAGGTATGAGGAAAATGCAGTTAAAAGAGCTCATAAATGACCAAAGGTTTGCAAAGCACACTAGAACCATAAAAAGTAGGTTTTAGAAATGCAGTATTTCTAGTTATTATCTACAGTTGCCTGCCATAGCAAAAGGGATTATGCTCTCCTTAATGAGAGAGCATACCAAGTGTTTAAGAAACTTAATTTGAACTTGGAATAAGTCCAATGTTTAGGTGACTGAATTTTTGTATTGAAAGCTACAATGAAAGAGGAAACAATGAGAAATCAAATAATTTTATATGATATGCCAAGTAGTTTATAGCACATTAAGTAATCATGTAAATGTCACAGAGAGCTCACATTGTCATGAGAAGACATAATTTATCCTTTTGTGTCTGAGGTAGGAATGATGGGAAAACTCATGTTTCATCCTGGAACTGTGTAGATTTTTTTTATACTGGCACATTGACCTCCCTTGTGCTCCTGGATCTATTTGTGAAATTTTGTGTGACTGAGTAAGCCACGTTATGTTCTGTACCAAGGCCTGGGAAATACGAAAGGACTGTTGTTTCTGAAAACAGAAAAATGCTGTAAATTTTTTTTATTCTGTTCAACAGACCAAGCACATTTTTAAACCTCCCTGTAAAATGTTACTACACAAATATTTTCACAAGTAACTCACATGCCAGGTAAATAATTATAAGTCTTTGTCCAGTTTTACATGGTTCACTCTTTCTTTTGAAGATAGGAGAATATAGGAAGCTCTACCTTACAATCCATTTAGGGGCTTTAGAGTGCAGAAAAATTCTGTACCCTCATGTGGAATAACTTCAATTTAGAAAAAAAAAAAAACCAAAGGCAGAGCAGAGCCTGTAGTATGTCCATTAGCACAAATCTCACTGGCAAAGATCACTCCTGAAATTAAAATCCCATAACTTAACCTAGAGACTGTCCATCCTTTTTAGGTGTTGTAGTCTATCTCATTTCTGACTGCCACATTTGGAAAGCAATTTGAAGCAAAACTTCTTCCACTACTACAATATTCTTTTCTCTAATGAGCTGTCTCTGTTTTGTGCCAGTAACAGCTCTGCTTCGTGGTCAGCTAACATACTATGCATAGCTACTATATATCCCTCTTGGGATCCATTTCTATATTCCCAGTACTTCTACTGACAAAAGAATTTTAGGTGGACAAGGAACACTAGATATGGCCTTTTTCCTAAAAGAACTCTGATAAATGGTCGATGCATTTCATTTAGGTTTTATGCACAAATATATAATACAGATTGAGGAACCGGTAAATAAAAAGGCGATAAAAATCCAGGACAGAACTTTTCTTAAAAATACTAAATATTCCTTCACATTATGGGTGTCCAAATATTTTAAGTTATTTTATGGTGAGGGCAAAAATATTTAGTGTACTGAAATATTTAGGGCAGAAATATTTGGTGTAGTGCATTTAGAAATATTTAATATGAGGCAAAGACCAAAAAAAGGTAGAAATCTGAGTTTATTCCATGTAGACTTATATTTATTTGCATAAAAATGCTTTAAAAATTGTATTTACAATTTTAAATTATAATTAAACAACTATATAAAAATCATATGCAAGTCACAGTATAATTTATATACTTAGGGAATCAAAGTAGTGAAATGTCAGCTTAACAATTTTCCATGTCTCTCCCAATCTTTCATAATGTGGTCTTAAGGTTCACCCAAGTCTTGTCAGACAAACAGCATCTGCAGCATAAAACTAGAAAGCCATAAATTAAGCCTATTTTATATAAACTCCTGTTTTTAGCCCTATATCTGCTTATTGTTTTGACTGCTATAGTTAAAACAAGATAACCTTTGTGAATTTTTTTTTCAAGAAATAATATATTAAAGTGAATTTTTCAATAATATCTACAGCCTTAAAATTGTCAAAGCCACTACAGGCTGTACTGTGAACAGTCTGAATACAAATGACTGTACTTGCATTGAAAGGTAAAATACATGCTGGAATTTGGAGAAAATTTAACATTTATATTTAATTTTCAAAGAGAATGGAGTCACCTTTGACTGAAGCATAGGTTTGGTTTCCTACAAAACAGTCTTGTTACTTGAAACTCAAGTGAACAAATCAGTGAATGCTGTGGGACTAAGACATTTTGGTATATGAATACACATAAATTGAAGAAAAGACAAGAAACCTGTTCCTTCACCTTTAGAAACAAACCTCAAAGTAAAGGAGAGGTACCAATGACCAAGATGTAGCATGCTGTAAATAAGAGCAAGGCCTTATTTTTATTAAATCAAAGGCTGTGGTTTTACTGGCAAGCATTGCAGGCTTCTAATCCTCTTGACAGGCGCAGTTCTTCAGATATTTCTCCAAGTTAGGCAGCGTCAACTCTTTGCCTTTCCCCCATTTGGATCTGATAGTTGAGTGTTAATCTGTAACAAATTCCTATATTGTAGAAGGTTGACATGATTATTCCATAAATCATAGAGATAGAGCTAAAAAAGGCAACAAAACCCACAAACTATCTCTTAGAGACTCAGAAGTAGGTGACCTCTTTTCCCTGTGGAGCAGCTGGGTGGGTGCCAGCACACACTGTTGGTCGGGGATCTGCTCTGTCCCCTGAGGTAAGAAGAGTGCTGTGGAAAAAGAAGAAAAGTTCTATTAAAAAAGAAAAAAAGTAACAAGCTCACTAAAGTGCTCACAGTCTGCACTTGACTGAGGATGGTACTCAACATTATAATAATAATTCATTAAAAGCAGGGAAGTTGATCTCCGTTCTGCATCTGAATTAATCAGCCAAAATAGGAAGCAAAACTGGCAGGACACTGGATGTTTGTGTGCCACATCATGAGGCCTCCCTAAACACCAAGAGAACATGGCTAACAATTTTGCTAATTAAAACAGTAATAAGTGTTCGGATTTTGCATATTTAGCAACTGAAGCTACTAATGTGGGATCCAGCCTGCAGAACCAAGTATGAAGTTAATTAAATATCTAACAAATGTTTGTGAAGCTACAGAAAGAAAAGCATTCAGTTTTTCATTTCCTTTATTATGTCCCCACCCTACGAATCTCCCCCAGGCCCATTTCCTTTTCTTGTTCAATTTGAACAGCAACTTTCCCAAGAAACTTAAAGAGTTGGGTTTTCAAAGGAGTTTAAGAGATTTGATCACTCAATCAAAGCTCGATTCCAGAGATGTAAACAACTCATTTAACACATTTCATCTTACCAAAAGCAGTCAGTGATTAAAGATATCAACTAGCTGATAACATAAATAATAATACATATGAATTATATCTATTAAAATTTTAAAAAAAGAAAATAAAAGAAAATCTTTTTCATCATGCTGCTTACTTCAGGAGATCTTTCTCTCCCTCTCATACCACAAAAGCCAAAACAGATTGCAGTTTTTGTCCAAGCTTGGCCAGACCTCCAACTGGAGACCAAATCAATATTTCTCTTGCACTTGTCCCAGGGACAGAGAGCAGCCTGTTTTCATTAATGAAGCCACTATTGAGATACCCCTGGGTAATCAAATGGAGGTCTGGTTATAATTGCAGGCAAGACGCTGAGATGATTACCCGAGTGTAGGAGCAAGGGTAACACTTGCAATGAAATCATTGTTGTGACAAGGGTTAGGAGTTCAGGTGCTTTTTGAGAATCTCCACTGGGTTCATGCTGACTGGGTTACAGCTGTCAGGGATCTGCCAGATCCAGCTTACACAAGTTCTTCACTTGCTTCTGCTATGTAGCTTATAGTTTTTTTAATATTAGAAGATGGTGTAGAAACATGGAGAATGACCCTTTAATGTATTTATCAAGGTTGTTCTATAGGACAGTGAAGTAGGAAAAAAGACACAGCCTTGAAGTATCATGGCACTATCACCATCTTCTAATCCTCTCTTCTGTGCAATACACAGCTGTTTGAACAAACAGCTATTGCTTTCAATTATTTTAATGTGTATTATTTAACATTCTTTTCTCTCTATGAAAGAGGAGTTATTTTTTCATGTATAATTTGTGGACATCTTATCTACTATAAAAATTTAAAGTAACAGGTATATGCATATTTTAAGCTCATTTTACCATATTGCTAATTTCAAAAGACTTCTCTTGGTTTGGCAACACTTTTATCAAACCACATGTCAGCATTTTTCAGAATAAAACCTGGAGTCAAGTAGTAGCATCAGATGAATATCAACAGAGCAGATATTAATAGCAGTTTGTGATTTTCAGACCCGAATTGAAGTGGCTGTATTGCCACCATCCAACGATCTGATTAAATTATTAAATAAAGCATATTATGAGGAGTTTTTTTCTTTACTACAGTCATTTGACAGCCTAAATAATTTCATTTCAGGTAACTAATTTAACAGATTTTTACAAGCATTGAGTGCTGGTATCTGATATAGTTTTCTAGAAAGTAGTGGGCTTGATGAATATTTCTGGAAATCTCATCTTTCAACCTGGCTTGAACTAGATTAAATTTTAAAATGAGAGAGAAAAGTAAAATCGATAAATGGAAGACCAAAATTCAGACTCAAAACAGGAGACCGGTTCATTAGTTCAAGGTTTGAAAACAAGGCGTGCAGCTTTACCCATCTGTGGCCATTCTGTGATAGAGATCACTACACAAACAGCTGCACAAGACAGGAGGATGGTGATTCTTAGGTAGATGGTTTAACTCTTATCATACACAGCAAAGTTTCTTGGAGAATTAGTCAGCTCAAATTCTGCAGATTGCAAAAAAGCAGCAATTTAAACAGCTACTTGTTATGGAGTTTTGTTTGTTTGTTTGTCTGTTTTTTGCATGTTTATTTTTTTTTTAATCAGCCAGTCAGTAAGCACAAAGGAGTAGATCTTGCTGGAAAGTCCTATTATATCTGAAGGTAGATTATGTGTCTGTTTCAAAGCTGCAGACATATACATAGAGGGTCAATGATGTCCCTATGTTTTCCTTACTTTAGTACACATCATCTCTCTCTCCAGATCAAAATCTAAAAAGTGCTGCTCCCTGTACCACTTATTGTTATTTCATTTTTAAATTAGGATGAAAATCCAGAGAGGGCTATCTGATTTTTTTTTTTTACTAGTTTCATTTGCATGGTCACTTCTTCAAATGCAGTAGAAGCTAGTGAACAAGAAGGGAAGATGGGGGATGGTACTTGGCTTCACATATTTCCCTGCCATTTGAACAAGAATCCTGCCTTCCAGGAGCACAGAGGCAGCAAAGTTTCCCTGAGTTGCCCTCCAGGAGTTAATAAACACTTCTGCCAAAATCAGGGCCCTTTTGCAGGAGGCTCTGTGCAGGCATGTAGTAAGGAGAGCAAAACCCCAAAACCCTAATCCTGAAGAACCACATTCTAAATAGACCAGAAAATGGGTTGGAAGCCTGAAAAAGTGACAAAACCAGGAATAAAATCTGGATCTGTTGACTTCCAGCAACCTCTGTGCTGCTACTAGCACCGAATAAATTGCTTTGGTCTATCCATTCCCATAAGTCAATCAGCAGAAAAAAAGTATGAAGGACAGAAAGAAAAAAGCCTAAAATCTACTCTGGGATAAATTAATTCACAGTAGAAAACTATTTCATTTAATTGAAGTGAACAAGCTAGAGACTGAGTAGTTGCTCTGCAGCTAAACAGAGAGGCATAAAGTAGAACAGCACTTATTTAGAACAAAAAGCCATGAAATTCTTGCTTGCCATAGATCCTGAAGGCTCACGCGTGGCCCTTGCCTGAATGAGGCACCAATGGCTCCGAGCAGAGCCCAGTGACGTCTGTCCTTCTGCGGGGCTGGACAGACGCCGTCCTGCTGGACGTACATCGAGTTCCCTGCACACACTCGCTCCGTGTTCCCAGCACCCACGTGTGACTCAGAGGGAAAGTATTGATAGTGGATACGGCAGCAGATTGCACATGGCACTGAACTTCACACATCAGGCTTGCTGGGAGATATTGCCACCTATTGTTTTCCGTCTTGATTGCATTGCTTTCCTAATAACTAATTGGGCTTGCTGCATTTTAACAATGCCCCAGACGGAAACTTGACGAGATGAAAATCTGTATTTTGTTATTGTAATTAAATAGTCAGACGACTTTCAAGAAGTAACTTGTCTTTATGTATATTCATGTGTTTTTTAGCAGATGTTCCTTTAATATTCAAATTTTGACAGGACCTGTAGAGACAAACTTCTGTCAAATTTCATAGTGTTTTCCCTCCTAAAGTTCTAGACAGCTTGCATATTTTATCTTTCATATGAAAAGCTTCCCAGTTAGTTAGGAATGTGTATGAAAATGTACATTTCTACTTCTTTTAGAAATAATCACAATCTCTCATAATAAACTGTTTTGTTTGCTCTAGAGTAAAAAATAAAAAAAAACCAAACCTTTTTAGTAGATACAAGTATTTGTTTTTCTTTTGGGCAATTTATTGCTATACAGATCCCCAACAAGCAAAACTTTTCATGAGTTTTTCTTGATTTTGTTGAATTACTTTTGTCAGAAAGAAGCTGGTAAGATGCTTGACTGGTCAATATATTAGTTTAAAATTATGCCTATACTATATTAAAGCCATTCTAAACGGAAATTATCTAAGGATTCACTGGAATTTAAATGACATTTTATAAATATGAAATATGCAAGCCTAACAATTTTATTCTCAAACAAAATCACAAATATTCTTCACAGTGATTTTTTTTTCCTCTTAATGAAAAATTTAATTATCTGTCTGATTTAATGACCTGCTTTCTCTGATCCTTGTTGTATGATTAGATGTTATTCAACTGCATCTGTCTTAAAGTGATTTGAAGGTTTAAACACAGCCTATCAGGATATGGAAGATCTAAATAAAACTCCTGATGCAATTTGGAAGCTGCTGGTTGAATAGCAATGTTACCCACAGGGGAATTTCCCTATCAGTTATTCAAGCCACTGTCCCAGTCTCTACGAAAGGCACTTTGGACTGCACAGTTCCCAAAGAAGGGGATGTGATATCAGGACTGCTTCATCAAGACATGAGACCCAGACTATCAGAAGAAAATGTGGCAGCTGGTTGCACAGGCTGTTCCAGCAGAGCAGCCTGTTTTATGTCACCACGAAGCCACGCTGTGGCACTGAGAAAGGCCAGGAGTCCCGAGGGTCACCATAGAAAATAAGTTTTGTGAAATGGCACAGTGGGAAGAGGTTTAAAAAAACAAAAAATCCCAAACAACAAAACCAAAAATGTTGTGCACAGAAACAGACAGAAAAAGAACAAACAACTGTCCATTGTGTTCCTGATAAAAATGTTGAGTGCAGTTGTTGCCATAGCCAAGCACAACAACAGAGCTTAGACACATAAGTTCAGGAATATACAGAGCACTGTCAGACATGAGTGGACAAATTAACTCTGAGCATTAGACAGAGACCAAATGGCATTTATTAGCTCAAAATTCAGTTTCATCCTGATGTTACTCAAAATCCTGTTCAAGCTCATTCACTCTTGTTACCAGCATTAGAGTTTATCCTCTAAGAGATTCATTATTCCAACTTGTAGTAACTTTCCTTCAAGGGTAGTTGATCCTGAGTTCTTTTGATTACCAGGTTAAAGAAAACTGCTATGTGATTTTAGAATCATTTACAGATGAAGGAAGCTTTATATAGAAGAAAGATGCTAAACAATGGAATTGTACTGCTTGTAGAAAGCAATTGGAAAAGCAATTTAGGTTAAAATAAATTACTAATCAACTTTTTGTAGATCCACAGAATTAGTGGATGCTTTAGCTCACAGCATCATCAGATCATGTCTTTCTGGAAAGAGTGCATTAGTTAAACATAAAAAAAATAAGGTTTTAGTTTAGTTATATAGCAAAATTTGAATAGCTGGTTTAATTGTTTCTCTGCCACAAACTTTTCAGAGCAAAATAGCATCCCATAAAAGGAAGAAAACCTTACAGAAGGTTTTCCTTAGTTTTGTCATATTCATCTCAGAACACTTTGAAAGTGTAACATAATAGTAGCTGAAATCAGAGGCAATAAACTACGATGACTTCATATCACTTGGGAATGGCATTCAGCCATTTTCCTACAGCCTTCCATGGTAAACGTTTTAAGGCTTTCTTTTTAAAAGTTGCAGACAAGTGAACACATTGGTGACTTTCATATTAAAAAAAAAAAACAACAACAAAAACCAACAAAAACAAAACAAAAGAACAATTATATATGTATAATTTTTGGATGTCAAAATGAAAATTAAACATCATTGGACTTATCTTTTTATGCTAATAGTAACACTACGTGAAAACGTATAACAGGCTTTACAGAGAAAAGCAAATGCAATAGGTTTTACATATCTTGACGTATTGAGAAAATAAAATAAAGTTTGTTTAATGTAGTGGGTGTCTTTTAGACCATAACTTTTTAATTTCCAACAGAAAATAGTAAGCGAAGGCTAAATTGATCAAATTCAATGAGAGGAGGTAGCACTAATTCTCTCCTATCCAGTAGCAGAGGTTTGCAGAACACTGACAAGAAATCTGGATACTCAATTCTCTAATTTGTTTCAGGGCATCAAAAGCTATCTCTTACCTCTTCCAGAAAAATGCCTCATCTTATACAACTGCAGGGCACAAGGGTGGGAGAAAGACATGGTGTTCTGAAGCTGGGAGTGGGTGGATTTGAACCGAAGTCACCAGCAAGCAGCTGGGTATCTTCACTACTGAGCCAACTTCACTGAGGCTGGAAACACTTATGATGGAGTTTGATCATTACGTGCATTTAAATGATCATTAAGAGAGAGTACAAGAGAGTCAAAGTGACTTTTTGCCCCAGCAATTATCCATTTACCCATGAAAAGTTGATCTGTGCTTTGGGACACATATTATTGTCTTTGGTGAGCTAGAACTGTCTTATCAGCAGCAGGAATTTGTCATTTTGGTAATGTATTAGATGGTATGATAAAACTACTAAAATTTCCAAGTTTAGGGAACTGAGAAAAGGTATTTTGTGACCAGATCAGAATATCCTGTCTGTAAGATTTGGATAAAAATGTGGCACCTTATTCTTCTCTGACAACTTCACTCTTCCATGTATGTGTACTACACATATATGGTAGGAGTTACAGTTTCCAGCAAATTCATAACAAATCTAAATTTAACTAGAAATCCTGCATTGCTCCAGTCTGAGCTATTTCCCACTCTCTTCACAAACACTTGGCCTTGGCTTATCCTTGGTATAGCCCCTATCAAATCTAATGTCGGATTGTTCAGTCAACTTTCACCATCACTTCACTAATGGTGCCAGTTCTTATCATCGCCACAGATGCCTCTGCACCCTCTCCCACTTCCTCTTATGCTTGGGAAGAAATTCTCAACTACATTTTCAGTCAGGCTAGTGTTGTTTTTTCTATCCTTGAAACCTGCTTCCGGTGAGATACCAGCATGGTGGATATTAATGTGTACCAAGATTATGCTCTAATGTTCTTTAGGATTTGCAACACATAACTGTAGTGGAATTAATAAGTAGTAATAGATCTTCTTATATTGAGAAGGGTAAGAATTCTCTTACAGCGAGGTGAATCCCTGCTTATTCCTAGAACTGTGTATCACAGCTTAGCTAAAGGATGATATAAGACCAAAACTCTCCTTTTTTTTTTCCCAGGGGAGAATAACTTATAGAAATGGCATAAAAATGTCAAAGCATGGGCATTGTCAGAAATATAGTTTAGACAAGTAGATTAAAACACAAGAATGTGACAACGAGTAACCAAAATTATAGCTCTTTTAACACACTTCACTGATTCACGTGAATATTGTTTAAAGACAAACCTGATTTCAGATATCTCTGATACCTCTATGTGATTTTATTTAGAAAAAAATTTGTATGCAAAAATATATGCAAAAAGTATTTCAAAATGTTGATCTAATTTAGGTGGAAGGGAAACACTGAAAAATTAAGTTTTCCTACAAGGCTTACTTTCCAGTTTCTTAAGGTTAGAACTACCTGGTATGTTTCATTGGGGCTGAAGAGGTCTGGGAAGAGGAGGTGGAAGCATGACCAGAAAGTCTTGAGATCCTGTTACAGATAAATCTAGTAGATATTAACAAGGATGTTCTTTCAGGTTCAAAGCTGTGCTTGTAAGTCTGAACTAAAAAGGACATTGCAAAATGATTAATGAAATGCAGAGGAGTGATCGAGCTCCTGTGTCTGGCCTCAGTAATTTAGAAACCACGAGCCATGCAACAAAAAAAATAATATTTTTTCATTAAAAAAAATAAAAATGAGGCCATCTGTTGTCATAGTCATTAGATCAGATTGGTGCCACATTTTATCACCATTTCTTCACAGTCTGGAACTTGACATGTCCTTTCTTGTCTCTCTCTTTTAAATTAAAACACCTTATCACAAGTCCAGGAGCTGGACCTCAAGAAGGAACACAACAAAACCAAACAGTCAAGATCTAGGCAGTCTTTTAGGAGCAATACAGTCACCCCTTCAGCAAGTGAAAAAGACACCTAACAAGATCATCACACAGTCGCTGTTCTTCAGAGCAGGATTTTCTGCCTCGTGCATCTCCAGTTGCCAGCTGCTTTGGAGGTGATGTCTTTTGTTCTGAAGCAGTGAAGATTAATAAGGAAGGCCAGCAGGGAAAGCTCGAATTTTCTTGAATCTTTACACTCTCTCTTTTATCACCACTAAGCAATTGGAGAATTGGCAAAAGCTGAGGTTTATCGTATGGATGGCTCAAATCACCTCTGGAGATGGAAAATGATTAAGATTTAGATTTCCTGTGTCAGATCAAAGAATAAACATTGGTGGTCACGCAAATACTAAAGTCAGTTTAAAGTAAGTTTTAAAATATGTCTTCAATATGGTTTTGTTGCTTAGCAAATATTTTAAAATATTTGTACAGAATGCTTGTATCTGATCTGTAGGAAAACTGCTAACAGCTTGAGATAGCCTATGGCACAAACATCCCAATCATAGTACAACAGGTTTCTTGAGCATTTGTTACTGCTACTCTTATAATTATCCTAATTTGAGTTAGGATTATACCAGTTAGAGAAAGTAAATTATTCTTGTTTGCTCCATTTTAGCATTTCTGGCTTTATGAGACCTGAAATTTGACTTGTTTATGAGGCACGGATTCCTTTCCTTTCAACTAGATGAAAGGTTTGGTTTGCCAGGTGAGAAAAAAAGTCAAGTGGCTTTCCTGTTAGATTTATGGAAACACTGATAGACTTCAACAGAAAACATAGAATTAGACAATATGTCCTCAATAGTGTTTTTATCAAAGCAATCATCACATAGAACCTGTTAACTACATGATTTAGAGATATTTTAAATATCTGATTTTTCATAATTTTTTACTTCAAGTAACTTTTACAGAAACTTACTCTATTTCTGTAGAACACTTGATTTTGAAAGCTACAGGACCATTTCAATAGGAAACTATTCATCTACAGGGTATAAAATATCTTCACTTAAAATTGCATTGTAGGGAAACAGATAAAAACTATTATGCCTCTTTTCCCTCAAAACCATGAAGAATTTTGAAGATTCAATTCATTTTGCCTTTTAGTTGTTCTTCAGCCTTTTTTCATGTTATAAACAGGCAAATTCTGTCAGTTAAAATAAAAGATGCTCAGCAAACTGGGCATGAAACCGTCCCACAGGTTGTTCTAGACCTGACCCAGAAATTACTTTATTAGAACCAGCCAAGCTACTGTGTCAGCTCATTTTCTAAGTGCTAGAAAATTTAATTCCAGAACTTGCATGTGGGTGTTGTAGCTGCCCAGCTTGCCTCAGAGTGGCAAGATTTAGAGTCATCAGCAGAATAAATCGAGGGACATCACTTTTATCCCACACCACACTGAGATCTCTAGAAGCAGCCAAGATTATATTTATGCTTAGTTATCAATGATTTAATGCATTTATTTCAGCACTTTTTGTCATCAGACAGCGATTTCAGTACTTGTTCCTGAAAAGACCATGATAATTGAACTGACCAGAAGATTAATGCTCCACCTCTGCATAATGCACAGCTGAAAAGTAGAGGAGATTTTCTGACACCACCTTTGGTAACCATGCACTGCAGAGTTAACTGGACTGAGAACTGGAACAGTTGAGGTCTGAATCCAAACTTTACCAAAGTTCAAGCATGTGGGTTTGATCCAGGCTCTCCAAAATGCAAGCTTTCCCATCAATATTGCATTTCAACAGCATTTCTCCAAAGCTCAGAGCAGTTTAGGTGCCAGGATTGATTTCTGTCCCATTTTCATACAGTTACAGTTTATGGATCATTGCTTTAAACCTTGATGTACATTTATGATACTATATAAATAATAACAGTGACACAATAAACTGCAAAAACATGTTGTTAATAATGATACTGTGAGTCAAAGATAAAATATAAAAACTGGGCTTGAACTACAGTATTCTGATCCAAATTGAGATTCTCCAGCCTTTCAGTGGTTTTCATTGTCCGCACGCACAAAACAAATGGGCAAATTAACTACTGGCTTGTTGTCTCATCCAAGCATGTGTCATCTTGCAAAATGCAAGAAAAAATACAAAGCGGGGGAAGTGGTCTACATGATCTAGCAATTGCACATCAGCAATTGCTATTTGAAATTTGTGATTTGTGGTCAAACACTCCAACAGCAATGACCACAGTCGACCAGATATAGACATTATCCCCCCAAAACTATCAGCTGTTTGTAATTTGTTTTCAAGGTTACACAGCAGTTATAAAAATGCAATAAAAGGACAGAAGTTTTTAGATATTGTGTATGTGCAAGTACATCAGTTTAATAAATTTTCAGTAAATTGTTTAAATACATAGATTCAGTAATTTTTTTAATTTCTTATCATAAATTACTGATAAACTTCGATTTCACATGACAACTTGAATTATATCAAACCTCTCTTCAACCTGACTTTACTGTATGTTAATACATTTCTGTTTGGTAGGATTTCAATGCAGACACCCAGTGCAGAGTTGGCTTCCATTCCTTCCCAGAGTTACTAAGATGTTCTTGCATGGTGTTTGCATGGTTTTGTTTAGCTGGTATTCACTGGCATAATTCAGCTGCGATACTGATCTCAGGTAGTGCGTTTGCATTCAGGGCAGTCTCCTTGGCAAAATCAGCTAATTAAACTGAAGGTGTCTGCAAGGAGATCCAGAACTGAATTATCTGCCTTCTTACTCCAAAACATGGTACCTTTCTGCTAAACTCAAGGTAGAGCTTGCAGAGGTGGATGCAGTTGGAATTTTCCAAGGTAAGTAATGAGTGTGAGCTCTTCTCTCTTTCTGTAAGAAAGCAGATGCCTTTCATGGTGGGTAAATACTCACTTTGTGACAAAATTAATCAAAATCACACTCCTTTTACATATTTTTGCTGTGCTATCAAATATGGGATACAACTTCTGAATTCTCTGAATAACACACGCAGAAACTTTTGGTAAATGAGTTTAGACACACTTAGAATAGTTGCACTATATTAACTATTGAATAATGTAAAATTGTACTTTCCATTTGATTTTATTCAGCATGCTCTGGATGCTATTGTGGCACACTGGTCTATATCAACATTTCATATATATGTTCTAGTATGCACAGGACTCCCAGTTTTGAGAAATGAGCTGTTCAGAAAGAAGGGATATTTCCTACTGGTGGCCATTTTTTCGTTGCTGGTGCCAACACTGCAAACTATAGATTCCAACCTCTCTCAGCCAAACACTTTTCACATTATTCAATTTGCATTCAACTCCCTCTAAACAAATGACAGCTCAAATGATGAAAGGATGTTGCTATTTTATACTATATGGCACTCATGTAAAATTTTTCAGGTGTGAGTAAAATTCTTTCATTCTTGTCCTTGTGTTTCCCACATTCTCTGTCCTTATGTTTCTAACAACTACAGCTTGTGCTGTTAGACAACTGAGGCTAACTGAACTGAATTAACAACTGAACTGAATTAGAATTATTTCTTTCTAATCAAAAATATTAGCTGGTAGTTATCAAGCTGTCCTTCCTTTGTATAGGCACCCAAATGAAATTTCCTGCTTTTTGTCCTCAATTTCTAAGACTTCTAGTATTTTTGTACTGCTTCTGAGTACTCTTTTTCTCTCAAGATAAGCTTGAAATACTCACTAGGGTCTCTACAAGAGCTCTTAAGATCATACAAACCTGTCAACCAGAAGCAGCTCAGATAAGTGTAAATGAAAGTTTTAATTGTGTTTTCATTTCCATCCTTCACATTCACACTTTAGCATTCAGGGTGTTCTTGGGCACAGGTCTTGATGTACTTAAATGAGTGTGTGTTTAAATTATTTTGTGTTGATTTTTATTCTTTCAGTCTCTCTCTGCTTCATTTTTTCCAATATTTTAGTGGTTTGCAATGCTTCATTCTGCATGCCATATATAATTCTGCATTAATACTTTTATATTACTTATTTCTGATCCTGTTATCACACAGGAAACAGATTAAAAGTGCCACAGCCCATACGCTGGGAAACAGGTATCGTGTCCTCTGATGTGGCAGGAAGCACACAAGGGAGATGTTCACTTTAGGGTAAGCAACACCAGCCTCAAATAGGTCTCACAGACATAAAACCCAGTGGCCTATTTCTATTTAACTTATGGCATTTTTGTTCCACTTTGTAGCCATGCACTTTAGTTATTTCTCGACTTACACTGATGGAAGACAAAAGACTTATAGGCTTTAAGACTCTATTTGATCCCATTTTTATGGTTTGAAACTAGAAATTTCTTTCCTCTTTAATTTTGTAGAATGTTAAAATTATCCACATTGGAAAGAACCTCCTGAGGTTTCCACTTCAATGTCCTCTCAGAGCAGGGTTAGATATGAGGTCAGGTTTCTCAGGACTTTTCCCAGCTGTATCTAGAAAACCTACAAGAGTGGATCCTGCACAGCCTCTGTGGGCAGGTTGTTCCAGTGCTGGACCATCCTCATGGTGAAAATGTTTTTTTTTCATAGTTGGTCAAAATTTACCATGTTTCAGTTTACGACCATTGTTGTTCATCCTCCCACCACACACTTTGGTGATGTACCTGATCTTCCTGTAGATATGGATAGGATGCTCTTAGATCCTCAAAGTAATTTCTTCTCCAGTAGGAGCAGCCTCAGTTCCCTTAGCTTTTCTCCTAAGTCATGCACTCCAGCCATGGTCACCACAGGTTTGGATGTCTTTTAAGCTGGGGTGGGGTACAAAACTGGATGCAGTATTGCAGAGGGGTCTAATGAGTGCCAAATAAGAGAATAATCACTTCCCTCACCCTTTTGGCTGTGCTTATTTTGGTACAGCCCAGTACAGCCTTCATCACTGCTGGGTTGCATTGAGTTCCACTGAGAAGCTTTATGGATTTACATCCCACTGAGCTACAGACACCAAATTGCTCTATAGAGGGGTCTAGCTCTTCTCATTTCTTATATAGGGAGCCTAAAGGGATTAGCACTTTTTGCCTAAAGCTAGATCATGTGAATTGGTCCTGTAGCCTTGATAAAACAGGTGTTCCGTGAAACTTTCTCAGATATGATTTATAAAATTTAACAACCACCTGTAAATTGTTGCATACTACAGACTGGTCACTAAAGAAACAATATGCTAAGGATATAACTTTGAATAAATATAATTTCAGAACAAACTGCCAAGGAAGGTGAAAACCTCAGTCCAAGCTGAAACAACGGGAAAAGGACACGTACAGTAAGTATGTCTTCATAGTGGAACTGAATTCCTACTAAATAAAAGGTCATAAAAGAATATTCTAGAGAACAAAAAGATGAAGAAGGAAGCAGTGACTCTGTCCTTAGGAAAGGAAGAATACAAGGTACAAGAGAATCTCAGACAGTGGAGAAGGATGAGGCTTTTTATTTCTATGCTCTTGTAGACCTTTTCACGTCTCTCATAAAGAACTTAATCTTTTTTTTTTTTTTGCTAAAACCCCCATTTTTTTCTGTTTTAAACTTGTCTTCGATATAAAATTATTTGGGGTAATTTAAAGACATGAACAATAAAATTTTAAGACATCAGTTCAGATAAAATGGATGTTTCAGGCAAGTCCATTTTGAAGTCCACAGCCCTAGGAAAGGCTGGTAAATCTTAGTTTCCACCTTGTGTTCCCTACAAGAGTGAAAGAACCATGAAGTTCCAATGAAAAGGCAGAAGATCCTCCTGGCGAGTGTTATCTCATGTTCCTCTTGGAAGAACAGAAAGTAACAAGGAAACCCACAAATTGAGGAAAATCCTTTCTTGATATTTGTTCATTCTTGTCATAGATTGAATTCTTCAGAATGTTATACATTTATTTAAGATTCTATATGGTGTTCCCCTCTCTTCAGGTCCAAACGGAAGTCTAATGATGTCAGGAATATAATTTTTGTTTTCAATAGACTAAGAACAAACTTTTACTAATCTGATTAGTAGCCTGAAGTTTTAGGGAAATTATTTATTAGTCTACTGACAAACAGAATATTGAAGGCACCTTTAAATCAGAAAACTAAATTAAATGGGAGACTTTTTTGCTTTGGGTTGATATGGAGAAGAAAATATTTCAAGATGGAGTGCTCCTTCTTTTTGAAGTTACTATCTGGTTTTCTTGCAACACACCAGTCTGCCTAAAAATTACCTAAGCACATTTGGTGACTGGGTTCCATTATTTTCGCAAATGTTTTGAAGAAATGACATGTTATGTAGCAGTGAAACGCTGTTCAATTCAAGCAGATTGTGACATAAGAAACTCCATATGGATTTTCTCCTTCAGCAACCACTAGAAATGAAGTTCCTAAGCAAATCTTTCTCCCGGTTAAATTTTCAGAACCATGGTGATGGGAGCTAGCAGCAGTGATGTTACTTCAAATGCTTTTTTAAGAAAAATAGCACAATATGTGAGACTGAACAGAGAAGGAGAAGCTGGGTTTTCACCTTTCATGTCTGTATTTCGTTGGCTGGCTTCAATTAACACATTAAACTTTGTAATGCCTTCATCCCTTCATTTTTTTTACATGGTGATAATTATGAGTTTTTCATCATATCTATGAAGATCTCTGAAGATCTGTTAATGAGAGAATGTCTTATCAGTGTAAGGCATTATTGCAACACAGCTGATTAATGGAAATATGCCTGCAGGGGAGGGGGTAGCAGAGGAGGAAGAGGGTGAAAATAGAAACCATACTTTTGTCAGATTCAAGGAGCTATTGAAGAATGAGGATAAAATGCTGCAATGCTTTGTAGAAAATTAAGGATCACAGCTACATCTATCACCATAAATGGCTTGCTTGAATTGCTTGCATTCTCTGTCTGAGCTGCAATATTTCATTCAACTAACCATTCGTTAAACACACATCCTGAAAGCAAATAACTTCAATGTAAATAATTTGTGAAGCATTGTTCCATCTGTTGAAAATGTGCAGTAGTAGTTTCGACCCTTGTCTAAACCAGGCAAGCTACTTTCAGGCAAGTTTGGGAGGTAAATGAACTGTCTGGCTGCTTTTCTTGGCAACATCTCTTATTAGTGGGAGGTGGCAGTAAAGAGAACATGAGGAAGACTGAAAGTGTTTACTTAAAACTTTAGCCAAATGGCTAGGGAGAGTTAAGATAAATCATAACTGTCAATGATGACAACTTTAGACTGCTACTAGTTCACTCCTGTTTATGCAGTTTAAAAGTTGCACTTAGAAATGTTTTGGAGCAGACCGATTTTTTATTGACAGATGCCATAAGTTGTTTAGATGTAAATATTTTGGACTTGGTTCTAACAGTGACATAGAAGATTTGCAGGAAGAAGTCTGTAAAGCTTCACACAACACTTGAGAGATAATATTTTTAAGAGTGTCTCCAAACTATGCATCTATGACTCATATTTCCCCAAAGAATAAGGTCCATAGATCAATGCAGGCTTATTACACTTTCTCACACAAAAAAAGCCAAAATAAAATGTTACAGCTAATGACCATGTGGGATTATTGAACAGAGCCAGTTTTTTCCTCTTTTCTCACTCTTGTCTTGAGCACCTTCCTTCATAATTTCTTTCAGTTTGTGTTTTTTAATGGAGTTTTTTGTTGGGTTTTTTTTGTTGTTGTTTTGTGGGTTTTTTTGTTTTTATTTTTTTTTGTTTGGTTTGGGTTTTGTTTTTTTCTTTCTTTTCCTGTTTTTTTTTGTTGGTTTTGGTTTTGGTTGGTTTTTTTTTTTATTTTGTTTGGGTTATTCTGTTTGTTTGTCTAGTTTAGTTTAGTTTAGTTTAATTTTGTTTTGTTTTGTATTTGGATGGTGGCTTGCATACTAAAATTTAAATAGCAGTTTAAACATCATAGCAAGCTAGCAAAAGCCAGTAGTTCAGCCAATAAGCTCAAGATTTTTTCTTAAATTACTGAGTCATGCTAACCAATGCCATAAAATACAGTACTACAGGAAAGATGAGAGTGAATTGATTGGGGATTTAGATCAATTTATATTTTGCTTTTAAGTGTTGCAGCTGCTGCTTCTTTGAATACATGTAAAATAAACAGCACATCTTTGTTTATATAGCTCTGTAAAATTTTCTTTGTAGACTGTAATATTGCAGTGCTAGTTCCAGGAGGAAATAAAGCTCAAAATCTAGAGTAGTCTAACCCTGGGCTGAAATCCCTTCTCTGTTTAGAAATGGAAGTAACACTAAGAGACCTGCTCTCTTAATAACTTTGTTATGGAAAATAATTTTTTAAACAAAAGGAGTTTAGTTCAATGGTAGTTCCCCATGGGTTTTTCATGTACTCCTGTGTGGATGGATGTCCTCAGTGGAGTTTAGTACCTTGGATGAGGAACACATGGACATAAACATGTTGTTTAAATATGTTGTTAATTCTACACGTTGTGTTCTTTTACATTGAAGTGAGGCACTCACCAGCTCACTGGGGCAATGGGGCTTCGGTGCCCTCTGTGTCTCATGTTGACACAATCCACCCACTGGTGATGGATTTCACTGTTTTGCAGGACCTGGGGCATGCAACACATGCAGGCCGGCAAAACCTGCACCATAGGATCTATACAGAGCCCAAGGGACAAGTAAGGCAGAGAAAAGAAGATTCCTGGATATGATTGATTTCTCCTCAGTGATTCCTACTGTAAGTCAAGATGGGTTGTGCACTAGAAGAGCCTATTTCTCAGTAGACCATAAACAATAGATAGATTAGATAGATAGATAGATAGATGATAGATAGATAGATAGATAGATAGATAGATGATAGATAGATAGATAGATAGATAAATACCATCTAATGTGACTAGACCAGACCAAACATCTTCTTTAAGTGTATCTAAAGATAGGAGTCTTTTAAACTTTGTTGTGGATTCAATTATCTCATGCCATTTTTGGCACAGCAAATTGCCTAAGATCTGCAAAGGTCTACTAGGCATGGCTCAAAAGCTACAAGTGATTTATATAATTTTCTGAGGGATTTTTTCTGGAGAACATCCTGAATCTTCTCAAATGATGCTGGAAACCTACATCTTGCAACTGATTTGAGCCTGCTAAGCAAACCCAATGTCCTTTATTTAATAAAGAACCCTCTGCTAGCTTCTGAGAGCTAACAGGAGTGTAGCTTCAGGCTCATTTTGACTTGACACATTAATGTCACTGATAATAGTGATTTAAAAAAACCAAATTTATTCTGACCATCATGTGCAGCTGGTTTATAATAATATTCTGGCCTTCATGCGCAGCTGGTTTATAATAGGAAGAAATCTGCTGAATCTGAAAGTAGTTCAAATGGTTCAAAAAAACAGAAATGTAACTGTTAGTCATTTTTTACCTTAGCTTTGAAGCAAAAAGAAAGCCTAAAGAACCTTACAGTTTCAAAGTTAAAACTTGAAAAATCCACAAGTATTTTTAAAATGAGATCTGTGAAGGGATTTTTAAGAACAGAATTTTCCACCTATATACATTTGGAAAACTGAATTGTTCCAATATTCTTCAAAACTTGGCTTCATATTAAGTCACTGAGATTCACAAAGCAGCCAGTTTTAAACATTATAAAAATAATTTTAATCCCAGCAAGAGCTCACTTTATAAATGATAGCAAATCAAAAATCATTACAACATTTGGTAATCCATGTTGTAATGAAAACTCATTTAACTCACAGCATAGAGGTCCTCTCACAACAAAACAATAGTCTTCAATATTTCAACTATGTTTCAAAGGTTTTCTTCATTGCTGAGCACATTTTGAAAACTTCTGCTGTAAAAACTTTATTGGCTTCACAATATTCAGTATAAATCTGCAAAGATGAATCTGTACAAACTTTATGGAGCAGCAGTGGAAATCTTTGTGGGACTGTGGCGCATTAAATAGAAATCTGAGGGAGAAAAGGGCACTAGGATTCATGAAGCACTTGGGGTTGCCTTGCAGTAGAGTACTGGAAAGCTTGTTTTATTCAGTTAACATACCACAAATGAAATGAATGGATAATACACCACAGCTCTGCACAAAGTTGAAAAGGGCATTCTCAAGGAACTGCAGTCCCATCACTGTGGTATTTAATACAGACTATAGTAAAGGACACGTTATAAAAGTAAATACATAGTGCTAAACTAACAGAGATAACAAGAATGATTTAGAAAGAAAAGGTCTTGGCTAACTTGATGCTTCAGGAGGCTGCAGACAAAGCTGATAAAACACAGCATAATTTATTTGGATCTTCAGAACATTTTGACAAAGTTCCATACTACTGGTCTCTGTTTAAGCTAAAAGTTGCCAGGATCTAGGGAAGTACATGGGAGTGCATAAAGTGCTGATGGAAAAACAGAAAACAGAGAAGCTATGTTAGATTGTGGAAAACTAGATTTACTGGGGCCCGACAGGGGTCAAAATTTAGGCCTCTACTGTTCATGATCTATAAAAATGATATAGGCTAGTAAAACACGCTGACAGCACAATGTGGAAGGAGCCGTGAACCTACAACGTAAAGCTAGAAAAATTCAAAAGTGTTTTTTGCTTAGCTTGCTTGTTTTCATTGCTCAGAAAGCACTAATAATCTCCTTTGCACTAGCTCGTCAACACAAATGCATTTTAAGAATGCCTAAGCTATAAGGTAAATAAAGACAGGCTAGAGACCAAAAAAAAAAGTCTTTTGGCTCATATGCAAATACTACATTAGCGTGCCTAAAGTCCTGCATTGCTTGGGGTGATGCCAAATATCAAAGATAGAACCCCAGGTATGACATGACTGAATTCCCTGGGTTCTTAAAGAGTTCATGACTCAGTAGTGTTAATGTAGGAGCGGCAAACAGAGCTTTCCAGTTATAGAGAAAACTTGAATGACAAGTATAAAAATCAAAACTCTATTACTGTTTTGTAGGCATTCTTTAAGGACCCCTTAAAAATGTGAAGACTTATTGTATCCCTATGTTTGATTTTAATGGTGGACTATTAAAAGGAGTTTTGCGAAAAGTGAGTTCGGTGCTGCTACTGATTGATCCTCATCAGGCAAAGTAGTAGGATGAGATAGACTTATATGGAGTTAACAGTACAAATTTCTCTTCTTCTTAGGCACAGAAATATGGTCTGTGTAAAGGTAATGAAAATGCTTTTTTTTTCCCAAACTGTAAATTGTTTAATTTAGTGTATTTTTGAGGCATGGATCATCTCTTCTGAAATGTATTTTTTGTTTAAGTTAGGGGAGATCCCTAAATTTGTAGATCCATAAAGTTTGGTTCAGGATTCTGATGCTTCTAGTTGATAAATGGAACTTCTTTAAAGAAAGGACTTGGAAACAGTGCTGGCATTGGTGGTTTCTGCATTTTTGTAGGCATAATACTATCATCTGAAATTGGGAGTTACCATATAATCAACAAATTAAATTTATTATCAAAATATTCATAGCAAAATGAAAATACATCAAGCCAGTAGATTGGAAATAAAGTCGTATCAGGCACTGTACACAAGTTTTTATTTCAAATGTATTTAAATGAAGAATATACATTTTCCCTGCTGCCTTTTTTTTTTTAGCTTATATTTTGCTAAACAGACATTTTCCTAATAATAACATTTGCTGAAAAGAGTCTTCAATACTGAGGTACTGTAGTGTTGTCATGGTTTTGCATATGTTTTGCACAAGCTTCCACAATTTGTGTGGCTCCTCAAACTGTCATGTGCTGCAAAATCCCACAGTTGTGTGAGTGGTGCTATTGAATACAACAGTATTTGACATCTAGGAGGGGAACCCAGCCTAGGTGTGAAAAGAGGAATGTCTGGCACTGATTTAACATTTTAACACTGAAGTATTTAAAATTGCAACCAAAATACACTATGTGTGCTTTTCATTAAATGTTCTCATGGAAAACAACTTTTCCTGACTAACTCTATACCTAAGTCTTTGCTGAGATTCATCTAACCATTACAGCCCCTAGGATAAGCATCAGGGAGCAGCATCTTCCATATTCAAATTAAGAAACTGATCTACAACCCAAGGTAAATGCAGTTTTCTTAGGCCTGATGTGCTGAAGCTCAATAAAATAGAATACGACGATATGTATGTCAAAGTGTGAAAAGAAACCTTAATACTATATTTGATAAGAGAGCAATTAGACTTACTAGTATGGGTCAGGCCCACTGGTTGGACGTGCATAACTTCTGTCCTCATACTAAAACTCTTGTTTCTGCACTCACGTTATGGTTTTCCAATGCTCAAGCCAATATCCCCCTACAGTTTATCCCTACAGAGGTAACTGACTGGAACATGATTTCCCCACGTACTCACTATCAGTAATGTCTTGGTTAAGAAGTCCCAAGTCAATGGAAACATCAGGGAGTAAAAGTCAATTATTTTGCTAATAGTGAGAAGAAACCCATAGAACTGCTTCTGAATAAATTCAGAATTAAAATACATATTTAAAGAATGCACTTCACATGAGAATCATTAATTTCCTCAGCCCAGCTATGATTCTCTCTGAAATACTGTGCTGATGTGTATAATATTTGCAAATGAGAAGCATGCATTTTAGATTGCGAAATACCACAACAAAGAGCCATCTAATAATATTTTTACTGGGTATGGAGAACAGAAAAAGATTCAGACCATGATTAGCAGAGCCAAATCCAGATCCAGAAAGGGAATCAAATAAGGTATTAATTAAATTTAAAAGACTCAATATTATCTTGTAAAAGCTTGCGATGAAGGAGAAACAGCACAAACAGAATAGACAGCAAGCCCATCAGGTGCCATAGATGCCAAATCTTTCAAAGTCTCAATGTAATCCAAAATAAATCTATTTTTAATATAAATTTTTGGTCTTCATATACCTGCCAATATTTTGGGGTAAGGGAGGCCCGTTCTCTCCTGAACTGAACATAGATGAAAGAAAGGTAGCTGAGGTGTATGTGAATTACAAGACCTCATTTGAATGATAAAAAGCTAATATTGGTGAAAGGGCTGGCCAGTTGGAGGCATTAGTTTTATTGTACTTGAAAATTTATTGCATCTTTAATTGGCATGATTTTTCAAACCAATACTTCCTAAACCTTTTCTACTGCAGGACAGGTACTCTAATTTTTTAATTTCACAAATCAGTGTAAGGTTTCAGACTCCGGTCTGGGATCCACTAGCCTAATGTGGTCTCAGGATAGCCTGATATTTTTCATTTCACTACAGGAATAATAACTAGAATCTCTGGAAAAACCAGACCAACAAACCAGAGTATGAGGCATTGAAAGGCTTATGCATGCCTAAACTGGGGCTTTACATCTTCAACCTAATATGGAACCCATGTGCCCGAGGGATTTCGTGGTTTTACAGCTGTATCAATTAGTCTAACAAAAGGTAATTGACAAATCTTGCCTCGTTTATATGCTGTGATGGACTTTATTAGTATTAATTTGTCCCAATTCATTCAAATCTGACTGTTATCCTGTCTGTCATTGTCACTCATGTGACAAAGATGTTATACTTGAAAAAGGAATCCAGGTGTATATGTGCAGGATCTTCCTCTTAGGCCATGTTTCTTCTCCAGTACTTTAATTCCTTAATCTTCTTCATGTTTAGTGTGCCACAAAACACTGCATTGGGAGAAATGATGTAATAAATATTACATAATTTGAATTTTTAAGGGACTGGATGGGTCAATGATACTCAGATTTTCACAGGCTGAAGCCTCAAGTTTGAACAAATCTGCTTCAAATTTTATGTTACAGGATTTGCAATTTTCTTTTGACATTTTAAGAATGCAGGCGGAACCTGTGTAACTTTTTAAAGAACAACAAGAAGGGAATAAATTTGCTCTCAAGAGCAAAGATAGAGTTATGCACAAATCCTCTGCCAAATCAAAGCAACTTCCTAAGCTTTCTTCCCTGCAGCTGCGTTTTTGAGTCCCTCTTCCTCTGCTAACCAACGTTTTCTTGGCATGAATTAGCTCCAGTTTTCAATGCCATTTCTTTTGTTACACAGAAGAGTTAATTCTCCTGGTGGGATCTTTCCCAAAGGAACAGTTTTGATGATGACAGAAAGTATCAATTTAACCTTGATGTAGATGAAGCAGACAATCATGGCTTTTTAATTAATATTCAAATTTATTAGTTTAGAAAAGATTAGGTGTTCCTAGGTGTTCACCTTACTCCTACCAGTGAAAATGAAATAATACCCAATCAAAGGAAGAAACTGGAAAAAATTTGTCCACCAAGGCAAACTGAAAACTTCACTCAGATGCTGTAACAGTATATTTTCCACCAATTCATATGTGATACTTCCATCTCAATTTGACAGGCAGAAAAATAGAAGAATTATATGTTTTGTTTGAAAATACCTTCAAATATTTCAAACATAAATGGTAGTTAGTTGAAATCTAAGATCATAAAGCAATAATACTGAAGAATACTCTGTGTGTGATTCTGTGTGTGTGACTAATGTCTTAGAGATGATTTTTTCAATTATATCAGCATAAAAAATAATAAGGTAGAGAGTTTTGTCCCCCATTTGTCTTCCATCTGAACAGACAATTTTCTCGAGTGAGATCTACTTCTGTCTTTATGCATTATATGGTATTCA
>VWZV01001707.1:247839-416056 GCA_013397155.1 Irena cyanogastra | reverse complement strand
TGCTTGTATCTGTAGGTTAAAACTAAAAGTAATTGAGAATCCAGTCCTGGGACAGCTGAGATGTTTGTTCATCTACAGTAAGGCTGTGGAAAATAGATAAGAAAAGCAGTGCCTCCGCAAGGAAAGCTCTTCAGCTGTCTATTGAGACTAGTCTCAATCTCATGAGTTTGGGGATGTTCATATTTATCTTATAGAGAAACAGACATACTGAGGCCAACCTGGTCTTGCACAGTGTCTGATGGAGGTGTTACTTCTTGGTGTTACTAACTCAAAGATTAAAATAACAGCTTAAAAATGCACTATGCTGTTTACTTTAGGAATCTAACCTGAGGTCAGTAACCAAAATTTATGAGTGTAAATTCAGTGTCTGGTCACGAGCAAAAGTAGGGTACACCCCCAGGAGAATTCACAGTAATAACTTAGATGGATGAAGTTAAGGTAGAGTGAATGCCACCCCTTGAAGCAAAACACAGTCCTTTACGGAGCATTTAAGACATTCAACCCTTCCTAAAGAATAGTAAAACAGAAATATGAGCTATTAAAGAAGTTATTCATTTATTTCAGTCTGACAATAGGTTTTTCAAATGTATTTTTTAAGATGCGACACTTGTACTTGAGACGGGTTACCTTATGTCACAGAAGAAATCACAATTCTCCCTTTCCTAAGAAAAACACCTGTATGATCTGACTATTTACAACAGCCACAGTGATTGCTGGGATTCATAAGTGATCATCTATTATTTCTGATCACTTGAGCATACAAACTTGCAAGGAATATATTAGAGTGATATATCTTTAAAATCAGTGGCATTTGATAATCAAAATCAAATACCACAAGATCAACTGATATTTTTATGTAGGCTTAGGATCCAATAAGAGTCAGTTCAGAGAAGTTAACAGGCTATAGCTGTTAATTGATCTGCTGGTCTTCACTTCCAAGGGGACAGAAAAATGTACCCTTTAAGACTATATTTACTTAAAAGCAAATGAACCTACTATTAACAGCATTAAAAGAATGTAATTAACAACATTAATTTTTTTTCTATCAATTGGTTGTGTTTAATCAATATTTGAAACAAATGTCCTCAGTATATGCTCATTTGGAAAAATTATAGTGTTTTTATTATTTTAATAACACACAGTAAAAAATATATATATTTAATAGCATTGAAGGAAGGCTCAGAGTTGCTGAGATCGCTTAGCTTGTCTTTTCAGCCCAAAACCCAAACTTTTTTCTTGGGCTTGGAATTGTAATATAAGCTGAGAGATAGCTTTTGTTCTTTATGATGTAAATATTTCTGGTGAAGATAAAATACTGTGAATATCTGCAGAAGCACCATATGTTCATTCCTCTTGGAAAATATTCTGGAATCTGTGTGTGAATACTTCACTCTTGTCGAAATACATTGCAATTCTTGTCTTTATATTCTGAATTGGTATGTATTATTTGTCATCCTTTTAGCACTCTTGAAGCTCCTCGCAGTGCTTTGTTTTAATTTTATAAAGGCCCAAACTCATTACTTTTTGATCATGTTACAGCTTTTGTTTGTTTGTAGTTTTCTTGAACTTCTGAGATTTGTGTTATGACTGTTCAGTCTGTTGACACCTGAAGTACAGGCAATGACCCCCAAAAAAGAAACAAAAAAAGACAATTTTGCTCCCTGGTAAGCATATATTATTGACTCATTATTAGAAAGGGATTGTGTTTGTTGGAAGTTGAGGGCCAGAACACATTTAGGACCTATTCTAATTTTTCTCCACTGCTCCTGTGATCAGCCTGGACTGATATCCCATGCTACATTACAGCATGTAATACCAGATATTTGCACTTTTGGAAAGGTCACCGAGCTGTCATACAACTCTGTGTCAACAGAAGATAGAGCAGAAATGGTTGAGCCATGCATAATGTGAGGAACCAGCCATTCTGAAAATAAGCATGAATTATGGTGAGCCTTGAAGTGCAGAGAGACTTGAGGCTTTCTCTTCGCGATGCTGGCTGGGTTACCTCAAAGATTTCTTTGATAGTACTCCAATGTGTGCAGCCAGTGAATTTTGCCTCAAGCTGCCTTTGATGGCTTCTTCCTACTTGGATCAAGATGTCAAAATGTCTTCAGTTCCTTTGACTCAGCTCCTGATTTAAGCAGTGCTTGGCATATCTCCAGAATGAGATTAACTCCTGCTTCTTTTTTGACTGTATTTTGCACAGAGTTACCAGTACCTGAGCCACTGTACTTTTAAGTGTGTAAATATAGCAAGCAGTGAAAACATCAGGAAGCCAGCTTCACTGGCAGCTGGATTTTACTGGATTCTGTAGGCACTGAGATCAAATAGAAAAAAAAAAGTCATTTCTTTAGCTTCAAATCAAAGCTCACATTATGGCTGAAGTTTAGGGACAATTCTAGATATGAAATGATGTCCTCATGTCATTTCTTGTCAAAAGAACTTCCCTGTGGCACTCTCTCCTAAATGTCTCATACAGCCAGTCTCTCTCTCTTCCTGAAGCCTTATCAGGTGAGTGAAGCTACATCCTGATCCCATCTCAGACACAAAAGTACTTTGCCTTCTCACAGGATAAGCACAGAATATAACACAAAAGTAACCTTCTGCTTCAGCAGACTGTCATGAGCCACCATGTTTACAGCTCTATTAAGTTTACCAAGCTCTGTTTTGAAAATAACTGAATTTGGTGTCTCCCTGGGCTCTGACTGAAACATAATACATGAAGAGGTGAGATAAGAATGCCTCAGTTAGGCCTATGGCTCACTACAATTTTGCACATCTTTCCTTCTGAGCAAATCCTGTTGGACTGACCAAATGCTCAGATTTAGAGGAGAGATTGTAAAAACAGCATTTTTCAAAACCTCAGGGTTACTCACTGAGGGGATCTCTCTTCTTCCACTGACCAAGCAGTGCACTACAATGCCATAGTATGCTACTGTAAGTGCTGTTTTCAAGATGAGATACAAAATCAGATTTTTACCAGCTATGGTCATTAACAGGGCCTTGTCACTGCTGGAAGATAATTCCAGTTTGGACAGTTACATTCCTTTTGGGTATGGGGTAAATTAAACCAGTCTCAAACTAGGATTATTCTGTGCTGATATGTTTATTTTATGTTTCATGTCACGAACCAAACAAGATAAAATGTAGCCTTAAATAGTGTTTGGAACATGATACCATCCATAAGTCTCTTGGGAAGTCCTCTGAGGAATATTCCTTTAGACAAAGCCTTGCTGGGGACAAAGCTTGCATAGAAATTTATCCCATAAAAAAAGGCTTTGTTATCTCTGTCTTTCTGGGATACCCAGAATTTTTCCAGTTGTGAATACATTGATGAAACAACATCTTTTTCTGGATCATGATAAGCACACCCCTTTAAGAAACTTGTCTATGCTTTCTCAGTTACTCTGATTCTACTTTGCTTTCCTAAAATATCTCTTATCATGTGCAGGCAAATTTTGCTTGCACAAAACATCTTGCAGTCCTCCCAGAATGCATTTCAGTCATGAATGAGGGCTCTCTGTGTGTTTAAAGCCAGATTCCCTCAGCTACATTTGGAATTTCCTCCCAAACCACAAAAAGAGAAACAACTAACAAATGACATTTATGGCACAATGTATAACACACACCAGATATATATGACATTTTTTTATTTGGACTTTTCTAGCTAAACAGAAGCAAACAAATGTTTTATGAAATTCTCTATGGTTGCTATGGTTATTTCTATCTTAATATCCACAGCCAAAAGGATTATCTCAGGTCAAAACCTTAACTCAGTGAATGCCCTTATTTAAACAGTAAGGTCATTTAGGAAAAAAATGAAGACTAAAAGACACAATAATATTTAATAATAATTGCTGTATTCTTGGCTGAATAGCTCTGCAGCTGAACACCACGCTTCTGCTCCCAGTACTATTTTCCTCTAACCTTCCAGAATGATGACTGTACCAGTTCTAGATACACTTCTTGTGTGGAAATTTGCACTCTAGCTGAACTGGTTTTCAAGAACTTTTGACCCAAGTTCTACCTGGAACTTCATCATTTTTTCTCTGTATTTGAATATTTGCAAGCATATCAGGAAATAATTTAAGTACTCAGAAAATACCTTGTACCAGCAGTGCAAAATGGAGACTGAATCCACTGCAAAAGACAGTCAGAAATGGAAAACAAGAAACAAAGGACATTTATAAATGTATACAAGCAGGTTTCCATATAATCAAGGTACTTCTGCCATAATCTGTATCGTGATTTGGAGCTTACATCGAAATCCCCTTTCTGTGTTCTAATGCAACAATTTCTTTTTGCTTGAATGGACATATGAGCTTAAAATCAGTCCAAATTCTGGTGATAATTTCAGTAACTAATTCTAAGTTCTGCTAATTAGCTAAACATTAAGTCAAATTTAAACTGCTCAAAACCAAGTAAGAATGTGTTTCTGAAATTTCTATTAGGGTTCCTTTAGTGTTTTGCACCCAAAATACTCCAGAAAAATCTTTATTTTTATAATAAAAAATTAGTCATAATCCAGTTGCCACTTGCACCAAATGCAATTATTTTAATTGGAAATGTAAAAGAATGAACCTGAAACCAAAATCCAGTTAAATAAACTTCTTAATGTAGGGAAATTCCTGCCACTTTGATATCTGCCATATGCTTGATGGTTTGCTGTACCTGAAAAAGAAAAGTATCAGGAAAAACAAGGAGAGCTAGTGGTAACTAGCTGATATAAAAACTCTGAAAGACTACTGGGGAATGGAAAGGGGGTTTTATTATTTTCTTTTGAAGGGAAAAGACAAATGAGGAACAGATAGTGCAAAATGATTTAGTCCTACGCAGTGTAATCTCTCAGTGAGTTTGTCTTCCTTCTATGACGCTTGAGTGGAGCAGAGCCTTTGTATGAAAGAGTTTCCAAGGCGAGAAGGAGAGGGGCAAGGAGGAGTAACACTTGTGTTCAAACTGAATCCAGTGGCATTTCAGGGAAAAGAAAAAACATAGAGCACAGTTGTGGCAGTGATTAAGAAAATAATAACCCCTGCCCCAAATCACAACACATGCTTCCCATATGTTTGCCCTGGGAATTTGCCAGATACGGCAGGATCTGGTGACATTGCCGTAGAGCAATTCAAGGCCTGAAGAAGCCTTCCTGCCCTCCATGCAGTTGGGGTGGGGTGGGTTAGGGCACTGAAATGGGTGCCTGCTTCTTGTTTGATTTCCCACTGAAAGGAGAACCATTAAATGAAGCTGGCAAAAAGAACTCCCAACAGCACTCTGTCAGAAAGAGTATTTCTGCTAGAGTTGAAAAACTGGTGGAAAAAATGTCCTCTTTTCTGAAATTTGGCCTTAAAAAGATAGAAAAACGGAGAGTCTGGTTCAGCATGTTCATTCGGCTCTCGAGTGCACTTTTGAAATGAATCCCCCGTTTGTTCCCGCTTACCACACTCCGGTTCACATCACGGAGCGGTCTCTGAGCGAGCAAACTGGATTCCTTTCAGATTAAATTCAACTGGAAGATGTGCTCCAGAAGCACAGCTAATGTACTCCAAACAGTTTCAAATGTTTAAACCATGGGAACAGACTGGAGCTAGTGTGAATCAAAACCCCTGAAAGCGTGTCTAGCACAGATGTCAGGTCCTCGACACCAACAGCTTCTCACTGCAGACCCACTCCTGGGCTGCATGACTTGATCATGTGGACACAGCCAGAGCCTCCCACTACAGCTTTCCAGAACAAGCTGTTTTGATTTTAGAATGACTCTTTTCTTGATTTGTTTTTAATATATAGTATATTATATAATAAAAAACTCAAAACTGTAATACAATGCTTTGACTGACCTCAAACCATTTTCATTGTCTTTCATGGAGTCCTTTGAAATAACTAGGTCTCTTTCCAAATGTGAATGAGGACAAATTGTGAAATCTGAAAATCCTTCTCAATTCTAAATTCCTGTGTTCCATACAGCTGCACAAGAGGCCTAGATTTCCATGTAAATGAATACCTTTGTACTCTAAACCTCTGAAACATTCATGCCTATTCAATCTGATGGTCAGACTTCCATGTGCAATCATAAATGATGGGAAGAATCTGCTCTTCCCTCTGGTATTCCCTAGACATCAAACCATACTTTGTGGATTTCCTCTCCTCTCCAGCCCCCAGTCTGTCCTGTTCCCATAGAGTGAACAGCTTTTGGAGTTTTAAACTCTTCAGGTTACTGCCTATAAGGTGGCAGTCTGAGTATTTATGAAGGGAAATGCCTTCTCACACCTATAAGAGATGACTACTTCATCCATAAACCCAGCTCTTCACTGGGCAGCATATTCCCAAAACTGCCTTAATCAAAAAAAAGAAAAAAAGGTTTCTTACAATGGCAAAGACAATGCTTTAAAGATTTGAGAGTGCTCTAATTGCCTACATTGCTGTCTCTTTAAGCCAAGAAATGGACCCGTGTTCACATCTGGTAGTCAAAACTAAATGGAACCAGCTGAGAGAATACCCTCTAGAAATTAAATTGTACAGAAGATGGCTAAGCCAGAAGGACTTAAGTGAAAGGCTCTTTTTAATAACTCCCTTGCTTTGCACTCATGCCTTTTGTTTACTTTGTTTATTTTTGTAATAAGCAAAAACAAATTAAAATGTCCCAGTTGTTAGCATTTAGCAAAATGTGTCCACTGTGCATTTAAGAGTGCATTTTCCATCTCATTTCACAATCAGGACGTCATTCATGGCCAGCAGTACTTCTCTGGAATGTTGGCCTGCAGCTTTATGAATTGGTTTTAAAATGTAATGGAAATATACTGTATGTGCACAGTAGCCAACTCTTCCAATGTTAATAACTGGGACATTTTCATTTGGTTTTTGTTTATTAAAAAAGGCCTAGTCCTAGGAATAGCCATTTGACTCCTTGTGTTGAAACAGCCTGTAACTGCCTGGCCATGGAGCTGTCTTTAGCATGGCTCAGGCCACACGCAGCTTCCTTTGGCTTGTTTCATAAACTGCCAAACCATGTGGAGAGATGGGATGATGTCTTGCTTTCATTTTGCTAACAAACACATCCTCTACACAAAGGTTTTTGTCAAGTTGGTAGTTTCTCTCCTTTCTGCCTGAATTTATAAAGCAGATTTTTTACTAAGTCGAAAGCTGCAAGCAACAGCCCAATCCAGCCCCTCTTCCACTCCAGAACAATTCTAACCAGTCAGTAGAAACTACAAAGCTAAGTGTTCAAAGATAGAACCTTGCTGTACAGAGAAATTAGACAATTTTCAGTCAAAAAACCCTCTAGAACATGTCAGCATTCATTAGAAATTCAGGTACATAATCATACAAAATATTGGACCAAAATAGCATATTTTGAACATTTATCACCAATAACAGACAGATATGTAATTGGAAATAGCAAATGAATGCTTTCTGACTTGTACAAAGGAAATTTAAAGAAAGAAATTTACCATTTATATTACTTCTGGAAAGGTAGCTGATTCTAAGTGATACAGAAAAGTATCCTGCCACAGTATTCAGAGTCTACAATACAGATAAATCTTTTAGCAAAGATGTACAAGAACTACAGAGACCTGGAAAGTTAAATATTCCTGTTATTAGTTTGGCATGAGCTCCCCCTTTCCTGAATAGGAGCAGCACCATCCAGGGAACCAATGACTTTAATGCAATCTTCCCAAATGTTTACACTGCTCAGGTATTTGTTTTTCATATTGATGTAAAACTTCTCTAAACTTCAAACTATTTAACCTGATTACCTGATATTCACCATTGTGCATTTTTTCGTACATGGTAACTATTGACATTCAGAGAAGATTCTTGCTTCTATTTTCTCCTTATAACTGATTATTTATAACACTGCTGCTCAAAGCCATGATGGATATAGGTCATGTCTGGCTTGCACTATGCCCTGTACAGACTAGGCAAACACTGAGGTCCTGTCCTTGTGAACTCAATTTGAGTGTAACAAAAGTGGGAAAAGTGTTTTGAATGAACAAGTTACCGATTACCATGCTTTTTGACATACCAGACTTATTGTGCTGAATATTCTATCGGGTGTCACAGAATCACAGAAAGGTTTAGGTTGGAAGGGACCTAAAAGGTCATCCAGTTCTAGCCCTCTACCGTGGGCAGGGACAGCTTCCATGAGACCAGGTTCCTCAAAGACTTACCCAGCTTGGTCTGGAACACTTCCAGGGATGGGACATCTACAACTTCTCTGGGCAACCTGTTCCAGTGCTTCACCACCCTAAAAGAATTTCTTCTTAGTATCCAAGTATATATACATATATATATATACATATATATATATATATATGTATACCTACACTCAGTTTAAAATCCATTCCCACGTGTCCTGTCACTATGTGCCCTTCAGGTTTCACCAAGGTTCTAGTGCAAAATCTTAGTTCTTTTAAACTGATTTTAATTGGGCTACAGCTAGTACAAAGTAGCAGGTAGTATAATAATATGCATAATTATTTTTATTGGTGGATTTTAATAAGTGAAAAACTTTTATGCATTGAAAAAAAAAAAGAAAAAGTATAGACCAAATAAATAAGGACATCAGGCTGCAAGGGACTCTGAGTGTCACAGGACTCTGAACATATAATCCTTTCCCTTTATAACATACTGGTAGTTGCACTGAGAGTACCCAGTGAACAATACATGTGTCCTTTGGAGAAAGTTTAGCTCTGCTTTGTAAAAAAAAAAAAAATCCAAACAAACAAAACTCCGTGTCTCAATCTGGTGGAAGGACTTCATAGGAAATCCCAGCTGTGGAGCAGCAGCTCTCAACCTCTGTAGAGCTTGCAAAAGTTCACTTTGAGCTACCCCACTTCAAGTCTTGCAGTCTTGAGACCGACATAAAGCAAAACCTCTGATGGGGCATACATAAATCCAAATCTCTCAACCCCAACAACTCTGCTCTCCCAGAGCAGCGCGGGGCAGTATGGTGCTGCGCAGCATGAAGCAAAGGAGAAAATAACACAAATTGCCAGTCAGAGAGGGAGCAGTTACAAACAGGACTCTAAAACCTTGCTTGCAGCAGTGCTTGAAACATAGTTTTGCATACACAGATGGGAGACAAAATCCCCTTGTCCTACAGGCAAAGGCTTGAAGGAGCTGGGAAGTACTGCTGAGGGAAGACAATCACCTATCACATGCTCGTTTTGCTCCGTTTGCTGGTGATGCTTTCTGTTGCTTAAAGCTGAATACTTGCCCTAATGACCTTGCAGTCTTAATGAGATTAATTCCCTGGGGCTGCAAGTGGGGAATTTGCAACTCTTAAGCATTGTTCTATTCTCTTCCTCTGTAAAAAGACTAAGGATATCTCAGAGAACTTCGCTGCCCTGTTTCTTACTATTGCTGTGGCTCTGTGCCAGCGAAAAACAGTGCTTCAGCCTCTCATTGTGATCCTGCGCCAAGTACAGCAATACGAAGGAAGCATCAACATAATCAGCAAAATGTAGTGTCTCTGAGCCAGCAGGGATATGTCACAGCTTTATGTAGAATTCCCTATCTTTTTATTTTATTATAGAGACCACAGACTGGGGTATTATGGGTCACTCAAAGGCCGTGTTACAAAAAGCAGCTTCTTTTTGGAAAGATGAATCCCTTTTTAGTATGCCATGAGATTATTTTCCTTCTCTCAGTTGACTGCAGGAAGGTGCAGAATGAATTGTTGTTTTCTGAATTCTTTAAAAATCCTCTCTTCTTCCTGTACGTTTTCCCTTTGTCACCTGTTTGAAAAGAGGAATTTCTGCAGTTTAGACAATGACTTATCTCCCTAGCCCTACCAATGTATTAGCCCTGTTAACCAGCAATCCGGTGAAAAGCAATAAGTCTTGGATCCTTACGGGCCTAAATTGCACGTATAGATCAGATTTGTGCTTCCAAGTCATGCCTGTATGTGTGATACTTTTATACTTACTGTAATGTTTAAATTCCATAAAATGGATTTCTTATCTCAGTAGTTCCCTTTTGCTTTTCTCTCAAGAATACTCATGCTCTAATATTACATGAAACCATAACCATAGAGTCTCTTGTCTCCGCCAAAAGCCAGTGGAATTTAGTTACTGGAATTTTTTGTGTTCATAGAATTCTCTGTGCAAGTCCTGTCAGTACAATCACTAGGGTCTGAATCAGTGACCAGGATTTCTGTCTCAGCTGCACAGTCTACAATGGAAGTCAGAGATACCATGATGGTCTGTGTTTCTGAGCTAATGGTGGATGGCATAGTCACACCACTGCAGTGCTATGGTTCTAATTTTACACTGTAGGAAATGATAATGCAGCTACTTACAACTAGAGAACAAGTCCTGTGAGGAGAGGCTGAGGGACTTAGGATTGTTCAGCCTGGAGAAAAGCAGACCCAGATTAGGTTTTACTGGCCTCTACAATTCCCTGAAAGGGGGGTCTAGTGAGGGGTTAGCTTCTTCTCCCAAATGACAGGGCAAGAGGAAATGTACTCAACTTGCACCAGGAGACATCTAGTGTGGATATTAAGGAAAATGTCTTCACTGAAATGATAGTCAAGTTTTGAAACAGCCTGCCTAGGGAAGTGGTGGACTCACCAGTCCTGGAGGTATGTAAAACACATGTAGATGTGATGCTTAGTGACATGGTTTAGAGGTGGATATGGAGCTTCAGGTTTACAGCTGGACTCAATGATCTTAAGGGTCTTTCCCAACCCAAACAGTTCTATGATTCTACTTGTGGCTGTATCATTCATACTTCTCTTGATACTACATTTTTACTTCTCTGTGCTCTTCCTGGCCCAGTCCTCTTCTATCTGTTGCCAGGACATGTGGCTCTACCACTCTCCTTCTTCACTTCTCTTCTTCACTGTAGAGCTGGAACAATACTATCTGGTGATATTTTTGTTCTAACAGCACAGAAGAACAGTAATAGTGGGAACTTATCAAAGGCGAAATTATATTTGACTGCCTAAATTGCCTTCAGTGGCTTTGTGAGCAAATACAGGAAAATGGATGCTGTTTAGATTGAATCCAGGAGTGACTTTGACACAGACTTCCAGAGCATCACAATTTCCAAACCAGTGAAAGATGGACTGTGTAAATAGATGATCATGTAGGTGAAAGATTGGTTGTACCACAGCTCAAGGGGTTGTGATTAGTGGAATGAAGTCCAGCTGGTGGTGGTTACTAGTGGTGTCCCACAGTGATTTATATTGGGCCCAGAAATTTTTAATGCTTTAATTATTCAGCTGATGGGGTACATCTTTAGGTAATTTACAGTCTATATTAAATTGGGAGGAGCAGAGCTGCCAGTCAGAAGGACTTCAACAGAGAATGCTCCGACTAGACCCTCAAGAATTTCAAAGTAGGCAAATGGAAAATCCTGCATTTGGGATGAGTTCACACCACGCAACAGTGCAGGCTGAGGGCCAATTGGAGAGAAAGCAACTTCACAGAAAAAGACTTGGAGGTCTTGATGGACAGCAGGTTGGGCATGAGCCAGCAGTGCTCATGTGCTCATTCCCTACTGGGAAAGGTCCCTGGATCGTGTTAACTTCTGAACCATGTTTGGACATTGTTTGAGAGAACATTAGCTGGCAACTGCATTACACGTGCCAAGGGCACTTCACAGTGTAACTGTACAGATGTTTATGTGCCAGTGCCTGGGAGTGATGCCTGTCAGCACTGAGTTTATTACTGTACAAATAACCTGTAAGTCTGTGACTAGGGAGAGAGGGAGTGTCAACATGAGGTTCCCATCCAACAAGTGGAAACACAAGAAAGAAGTGTATTTCAAGGGTATTTCACCCCTTTCCAAAAGGCTTAAGGGTAATGCCCACACCACAAGATATAATGATAATTTATTTGGCTTTGGCATCATGGAAAAGTCAGGCAGTATCACCCAGCACCAATATGAACCATGGGCAGGCCAATACGTCCCCAAAGTTTCACTTCTGCATTTTTGCTCACTTTAAATATCAAATCATCCCTTTGCTATAGTCTATTCCTGTCCCAGCTCATTTTGTGTCCCCTTTCTTAGTCCAACCTGCAAATAATGCATGGGTGTGTTTCGGAAAACTGCTTGGTTTGTTCAAAATTTCCGGAATTGTAGCATTCCTTCTATTAATGAGATGTCCTGGAACTTTGCATATGGGTCATGAATGGCAAAAGCATTGCAGGACTGTTCATCAGGGATCAGTGCATGCCTGGAAGTCTTGGATATGGATGTTTGCACCATGAAACTCAGCCATGAGACAGTCAAGGTTTAAACAGCCTTAGACTTCACATATTTTCGCAACAAACCTTATGTTTTTCTGTGACTCATTGAATTTAGCCTACATGTGGCAAAATCTGGTGTCATCTGGGAAATGCCCCTGCTGCCCAGTGGCCCTTCCTTCTTCTGCCCAAGGAGGCAGCAGAGACAAACTGCCTCTCTTACTGCCCCTCAGGTGGGCCTCACTTTTCCCTTCTGTTCTTGGGAGTAAGGCTGCTCTGCTCTGAAACATATCATGCACAAGTGGCCCTAAACTACTACAATATATATTAATTTAAACAGGAATGAGATTAGGTTTACAAGCTACCCCATCCCCCATCACATATTTGTTACAATTTCCTGCTATTGTTGTAGATTTCTTTTACAAAGCAATAGAAAACTTTGATGTAGAATTAACAGAACCTGTTTTACATATTCAGTTTTTGTTGGCAGTGGTTTTATGCTCTTGGCTTTAGTCTCAATGCACTACGTACACCAAATGGGAATTTCCAAACATTAATATACACATTTTAAATAAGGAAGAAAATATAAACTCTAAGCCCACCTACTGCTTGTATGGCAACACTTAATAGGGTGATTTCTTAACATGCAGGAGCATGGACTTAATTATAAAAGTACTGTAAATCCACTAGTTGGTTTTGCATGGACACACATACACACACACATTTATGTATGTACAGAAGCTTCAATAGTGAGTGAGAAGGAGCTAAATTTAGGCCAGATGCTTTTCCTCAGAAAAAAGATAAGTAAATTTTGTATGGGTGTTAGAAATTGAGATGGTCAGTAAGATTTTTATCTTTAGAAAAGACTGAAATATTGAAATTTCAAAATTCCTTGGTTTAAAAAAATCAAACTTATCTTCATGGCTTTCGGCTTTCCTACATTACTTCCTGCCGGCCTGCTCATCTATGTATTTGTGTAGTTCTCCACCTTCATATATTTTTTTTCTTCCAGTGGAATAATTAGAGGAAGGAAAGAATATAGAAAATAGTAAAAAAAAAATTTAAAACATCCACCATCTCTGTTTGCTTCATTTTATTTTGTCAAAGTGCACGAAAAGATTTATTTCCTAAGATATTAAGATTTGAAAGTTCTTCATATTGTCACACTAAAAGGTGTAGATATTCATTCACAGGTTTGTAGTTTTGCCAACTGAACAAGGAAAAAATGGGGATATGAAAACAAAATCAGGTTCCAACGGAAAAAAAAAGCAACTACCAAGAGTGCATTTTTTCCACTCCTTCACTCTTATTGTTGTTGTTCCTTTAAAAATGGTAGATAATTCAAACCACAGAAAATATCTAGATAAGAGGTCTTCTTTTTTTTCAATTATTTTTTCTCAGTGGAAAACATCCATCACAACAACATCTTTATGAAAATACTAATTCTGAAAATTGTCAGACTGACGTGTAATAATGCATTGGCTCCATTCACTCTAACTGTATTTGATATTCACTCTAACATTTATTTGGTATTTCTGCATCAGCATTTTAGCTTTCCTAAACTACCTTTGTAATAAATAAAGATGAGTACTAGCGTAAATTGGTACAAATCTGAGATGAGCTGAGGTTTTCTGTCATAATAATTAATATATTTATCAGAACTTTTATTTAGCATCTTTGCAACTAAAAAAAAATCAAAACAACAAACAATCCTCTCAAAAATGTGATATAATTACATTTCTTTTAGAAAATAAGAGCTAAATTAATGTGAAGTTGGTTAAAATGTCTGAATTAGTCAAAATAGTTGTGTTGCAGGTACTGATTACCAACTGTTGTTACAACCCTAACTTTACTTACGCCACATCATGTTCTAGACAAGCTGCTTTGAAGAAAGAGGTCTCGGAGTTAATTCTGCCAATACCCACTTTTACCTTAGTAGGTGTTAAAATGCATTGAACAGTGAAAAAAATTTGGAAAATTATCAGAGACTGGAGTGGAAAAAAATTGATAGTGTAAGATCATATTCCCACATCTTGTTGTTCTGATTCCAGAAGGGGCAGTGAAGGCCTGTAATATACACAGAGAAGGAGAATAAGGATGACCACATCATGAATGATCTGACCTATGGTCAACATTTAGGCACAAATTCATTTCCTCAAAACAGCAGAAGTTGAAGTGATTGGAAGACATATTGCAACTGTTTCTGTTTTTTTTTTCCCAAGAATTTCCCAAAGAAATAATCGACAAAAATGTTGGAAAGGGGTTTTCCTCATTTTTTGTTTTTATGATGTGTAATGTACTGGAATTGCATTAAAAAGAGGACTTATGAGAATGGCAATATTTTTCCTTTTTTTTTTGCTACCAAAAAGTTTTCTTAAAAATGAGAAGTTTTAAAATAATTTACTTGGAAATACTTTACGTCTTTTAAAAATTATGTAATGTTCCTTACATAATACAAAAAAAGATTGCATCAGTTTGTTTCAGGTTCTCACATCTTTGCATATTGTGTTATTAAAGCTGGGTAACACCAAAGTAAAATTTCACATAAAAGTTTATTCATAATACCCCTTTTGTTGTGTTCTGTTCCTTGTTCTGTTGGCAGAGGTGGGGGAAGGGCCCTGGAGGTTCGGTTGTTTAATGAAGATTGGGTTGGAGGGAAAGGAAAAGGAAAAACAGAGGAGTTCACCTCATCCCAACCTGGCATTCAGAACAGCACACACTGCCAGTGGTGGCCATCTCTCTCTGCTGGCTGTGAAGGGAGCTGTGTGACGAGTCCAGAGGTACATCTGAACCACTGATGTCTAAAGGAGAGCTGAGTCCTCCTCATGGGTCCTGTGATATGGGAACAGGAGGGAGCCCAGGCTTCCTCTTACACTTCTATTTGTAGCACCACAGTTCAGAATGACATAACAAAACCCTGCAGGGCACTGGTCTAATCGTCTCCATAGCAACTATCAAATCAGAGAATCACAGGATGGTTTGGGTTGGAAGGGATCCAGAAATCACCCAATTCCAACCCCTCTGCCATGGGCAGGGAAACTTTCCAGTAGACCAAGTCGTTCAGAGCCCCATCCAACCCAGCCTTGAACACCACCAGGAATGGGACATCCACAACTTCTCTGCACACAAGTAATATTTCAAATGTGAAATTTCTTCCACTCAGGTGTAAAACTTGCACATCTATGATGAAATGTGTCGAAGGTGAGGACCCAGCCATCCTTTCCCCAGAGGAAAGTCAGGGGAGCACCCAAGCACAGACTGAACCCAGAGCCCAGCACAGGTTAGCCCTGTCTGTAACTGCTCTCTCTGGAACCTGAGATCAGTAACTGCGAGGTGGTTGAGCTGGACTGTGTCTCTGTAAAACCATGGAAACATTGCTTTATGGGCCTCTTGTTCCCTGAATAAGCATGCAGCTGACATGCCTTTGAAGTACATGCAGCTGCACATATTTACCCCTTTTCTGCCTGATATGCAACAGGAGATTTATATTTCCCTGCTAACTCTGTGCTTTTCTTCTGCCACAGCTCTCATCTCTAATTGTTTGGCTACTAATTAATAATATACTACATAAGATTAGGTAATCAGGAAAACTGGCATCATTTACAGCAGTATTTACTACATTTATCTTTGGTTTTATACTTAAATTTCATGTTTCATTCCAAGGTTTTACAGCCACATTTTTATTTCCATGCCTTTGCTAATGAAGACTGTTTGTGGCCAAAATACAGGATAAAATAAAACTTTATGATCTTAACTGCGAGTTGGTGTAGGGTCATTAGATTTGGCAGTCAAGCTGTACTTACTTGGAGTTCAATATCCAGTGATTGTTTCCAATTTGATCCACTTGGGCATTCGTAACAATAAATGTTAAGCTTTCCTATTTTACAATATTGTAAGTTCCAGGGAAGCATTAAGATTAAATATATGTTCAGTTTTGCCTCCCTCAAATTAATTTTTGGTGTTTTTTTTTTTTTCTTGTTCCTCTCACTGCTAGTGAAGCTGCCTTCCTGAGGGATAGAGAAGGAAACTTTGATTTCATGGAACAACACCATTTTGAGCTCCACAGTTAAACAGAGCTGATTCAGATTCGCATGGACATAGCATCTATGTAAGAAAACTTGTGCACTTCCAAACTAGGTCTAACAATTTAAAAAGGTGATATTACTATCATCAAGTAAGCATTGAACCATTGCATCAACATGATTTTAAGAAATGAATTATATAATCTTTCAGAACAGTAAGAATCTGATCACTTGTGTTTTCTAACAGATATGTTTGGCCTATTTTTGTGAAGTGAGGAAATCTGTTTGGTTTCTTGGCTTCTATGCTTTTCTTTACCAGCCTCTGCATTTACATCTTTTTCCCTCCACTACGTAACCAGATAGTCTTCATTCAGATTTAAAGCCCTGGCATTTTCTTTTGATTTTTACTGCCTCCTTGATATTTAGTATTCATTT
Organism: Irena cyanogastra; assembly: GCA_013397155.1. Lineage (NCBI taxonomy): Eukaryota > Metazoa > Chordata > Aves > Passeriformes > Irenidae > Irena > Irena cyanogastra. Next base: position 399,414 of record VWZV01001707.1, on the reverse strand, counting down.
AGGATTGATAATTTACAAATTTAAGATTTGTAAGATCTGAAGATTCTGTTTCTTGTTTATTGTACCATTGTCTAGAATTTCACTATCTTGCTCTCTATCAGTCCACAAAAACATTGGGGAAAACAGCTGTCAGTATTTAGCTGGCTGTCTAAATACAGATGTCATCTCAATGCATGGTAAGAATTAGAGACTTTAAACACAGGATGAGTTTTTGTGCACGTAGGTGCTGCTGTTTTTATACTACTATTTTCAAACAGAATATTTCAAAATTAAATCAGTGTCTGCAAAATTCAGATAAATTAGAAGTAGAGCTCAAAAACTCCTAACACAGTTCTTTTAACACGAGAAGCACTTCATTCAAGTCCAGCTCAATTGTCTCTATTGAGCAGTAGTAGAACCAAAATACTGTTTTCCCCTTATGTTACTCCAATGCCTCTTACATGTGTGTGTCTAAATTTAGAAGACTTATTCTAAGAAAGTATGTGGATTTACTAATATGTTGATCTTTTAAAATTTTGTACTGTCTGCCATAGGTTTCATATATGAGCTATTCTTGCAGATAGTGTCTTGTCACCAGCAATAGTTAGCATGGCTTACATATTGCAAAAGTTTATTAATGAGCAATCTGACAGTAAACTCCTAAAAGTTACCTGTCGTACAATTAAAAAGGATAATTTAGATCTTCCAACTAAGAAAGTGAGCTTAGAATGAAACAAACAAGGAAAATGAGTGTATGAAAGTCTTGACCTGGTTGTATAGTCATGGTCAAATTGTCACACATGACCTTCTCAGGCAAATGATTATGCAAGCCTGAAAATATGGGGCAGCTACTTCAATCAGTTACCAGTAACTACCTTCTAATTCAGTATTTAATGCACATATTTACTTAAGGGGCAAGTTCTGCCTATGCTTAGGCCAGAAAAATTCCTGTAGACGTATTGGGAAAGTTCTAAAAAAACCCTAAATTCTTGCTTTGATGTGAGAATGAGGCTGTCCTGCAGGGATCAGATCAGCTTGCCAACTGACCACAGCTTTGAAGGCCACCAGCATGCTTTGCACATACTGTGAGCCATTGACTTCATCAGATAAAAGTTTAGTAGTTCTGAATAAACTTAAAAACTGATTCATGAGCTCTGTGTTGACATGAGCTGTTTCCACTAAACAAATTTTAAAGCTCCTAACTAGTCTTCTTCTTTTGAGAAATGGTATTTTTGGGGAATGCAGAAGTTGCTCATCCATTATTCTCCAGCCTCCCTAGTTAAAAGTATTTCTGATGCTCTAAGATAGTTCAAGGTTCAGTGAGGATGATGGAGCATAAGTGTGACTGACTTTAGTGATTAGGGATTTTGTAGTGTTAAAGGGAGATCTTAAAGCCAATCTGCAATTTGAAGGAGTGGGTAAAATATAGATACATCCTTGGCATCAACACAGGAAATGAAGTGGGTCCTCAAACCATTTAATTATGTGATTGTATATCATCCTATAGTATCTTTTTGTCCTAATGACCATCTGAGAGCTCAAGAAATATGAGAAGAAAGATGAGAGAACATACTTCACCCACAGATTCATTTCCACCCTCTTCAGCCTCCTTACTTTGGGTCTTCTGATGGGAGACAAAAGCCACAAGTTCAGATGTCCAAAAGACTAAAGAGCTGAAATGTCACCTATAACAGCCTAGCTGAACGTTGAGGTCACTCTGCATGACCAAGAAAAGAGTTTTATGCAGTGAATCTCAAGAACAAAAGTAATGCATGTTTCTATTTTCTTTCAAGAGCCTAATGCTCTCTTTCTCTGTAATTGAAATGTGCTTCCTAGAAATACTTTTTTTTTTTTACATCCTCAGTGAAGGCCGGGAATATCGAAGGAATGAAGCAATTGAGTCTTTAACCCAGTCTGATACCTTAGGACACTGGTAGCCTTTAAGGGCATGTGAACTGCCTGTCAGGAGACAATGGTGGCCACCAACAGCAAGCTTCGAGACTTCCTTGACACCTCAGACTCCTCTGGGTCAGAGAGCCTCTAACCTCACTGCTGTCAGGGGTAAAATCCTTCTTGACTTTAGCTGGGCCAGGATTTTACACATGTTTTAACTGCCAAAAGCCAGAGCTGTACATGGCCTTTACCCCTGTGTACACAACACTGCAGTGAATGTGCTAGGCTAAAACTCAAGGGATGTGGGGTCAGTTCCCAGTTCTGCTGAAATTTTCCCCCTACAGATGCTTTCCCCTGAAGTTTCTGGCAAGGCACTTAGTCTACACTGTATTTTCTCCCTTTTTACATAGTTTATCTGCTCTCATAAATTCTCTAGAGTGAGTCTCTGTATATATTCACATATTTGTCTCTTGTTTTTGTTGACATTTTTATTTGCAATACAAATAACATTTATCTGAAATTCAACTTTACTAAGTCATCCATGCCAATACTATAATTCATTAACAACAACTATTTTCAGGTCACCAGAGCATCTTATGTTGCCTAACTTTTGACATTTAGTCTGACCAAATAGGCCTGAGAAAGCCAGAAGAGTGAGCAACTGCTTCTGCTTTCTTGATTCATGTGAAGCCACTTAGATGTCTCTTAACCTTGCTCCTCCTTTATTTTTGCTACCACCATGTAAAGATACTCATGAAACTCCTGTTTTGCTTGAGACATCCCTAAGCTTTGTGAAGACAAGCTAAAAATATGCATATATATATATATATATAAATTCACGGTTGATGACTCTGCTTCTTTAACAAAGCTGTCTGTGGGATAAGGAGATCAAGGTTCACACTGCAGCTGTTTTGCAGGTGCCAGTAAGCCAGTTTCAGGCTTTGCCTGCAAAACAAGATTAATCTACAGACTGGAGAAAAAAATCCCAAGCTAGTTACAGATAATCAAGTCAACTATACCTGTCCCAAGGCACAATGATAGTCACATAGATAAATCTCAAGATAGATGCTTCACCTGTTGCAGACAGATGACATTTGACCTATTTTTCCTACCTGAGAAGTCCCATTGCTGTGTATCTGATGATATTTAGTGTGCATGGTTGTTTTCCCCTGCAGTCTAAGTACTCCCATTGGGTTCAGCACAAAGAGCAACCCTGAAGACAAGGATGAAATCTGAGCTACGTAGACAGCAGGAACTGTTTGCAAGCTGAGCTAGGTCCAGCAGTGATACTTAAACAAAACATCACGTTTTGCAGAACGCTGCACGCTGACCACTTATGAACTAGACCCCCTCCCCTTTCTCTCAGAGGGGAGAGAGTGTTCCTCTCAAAGTACATGGAGAACTGAACTACATAAAGAAAAAAGAAAAAGAAAAGCACTTTGAGAAGCTTCCCTGCACTAAAAGGACAGATCTGAGAAAGAATGACAGAGAGGAAGGAGGCAGAGACTGAAGAGGAGGTAATTCACACTGCCTGACTGCAGGCAACCATTTCAGGCTTCTTACAGACCACTGAGACAGCAAGGCTCCTGCAGAGCTCCTTTTGGGATCTATGATTAATATAGAGGAACTGGCTTCCTACTTTAGGATAGCTGGGCTATCCTAAAATGAATCTCTCCCAAACAACTGCCTTTAAGCAACATTATATTGTCTGTGATATTTACTTGCATCATATACCAAAAAAGCAGCAGTGGGTTTAAGAAAACAGGAATAAAAAAGTAACAATGTGCTATTTATTTATTGATTAGGTCCTTGTATATAATTTCAAACATGTGGATGATCCTCCTCCTTACTTTTGTAGGACAATAGAAGTCATTTTGCACTTTTTCAGGCTAGTCCCTGAGAGATTAATGACAAGTTGAGGCACTGAAAGGTGAGGAGTAGTCTTGAAACTGGGTCTGAGTTGTCTGAGCCAGTTGATCTGTACACTATCTGTCCACTCCTTTGGCTGTTTCCTCAGCTTCAGCCTGAGCTGAAATGTTCAAGCTGTTTGAACAAGGGTAAGCTGACCGAAGGGCTGTGGAGCCACCAGCCGATGCTGTGTGTGCTTGAGAACACAGCTGAAGTCTGTGTCCTGGACGTCTGGTGTTCTTGGTGCTGGCTTGAAGGTTAACAGCTTTTTGGTGGGCAAGTCTGGTCTGGAGAAAGGGCAGAAATCCCCCCTGGAGAGGCACTGCAGATGTACACACAGAAGCTCAGTGTCAGTGAAATTCTCCCTCCGGGGCACCGAAACACGGGGACTTGGGGAGAGTGGCAGTGTGTCCCAAGAAACACAGATTTTGCCTGGGGTGTTCTGCTGAGAGTGGAAGCTTTCCTGCACTGTTACTCCCACAGGATTCAATTGTGGTCTCAGATCCCTGTCTTTTCTTTGCACTACTCTTCCTGACAGCAATCATTCCACACTCAGACCAAGTTTAATTTTTCAAAATCAGCTCACTAGTGGATATTTGCTGAATCCTTCAGACTTGGGGAGGGCATTTGAAACATGCCTCCTGCTTCCTCCTTGGTCCATCAGTTTTTTTAATACTACTTCTGACCAAACAAACTGTGCAAACATTTTACTGCCTGTGGGACAACCATTATATTCTTTCTGTCTGGTTTCTGTCAGTAAGCCCCAAGATTTGATCCCTGTATCAGCAACATAGTTAGACAAGTCATATTAGGAATAGATAAAAGTATCACAGGTTTATATCAGTCAGGAGATGGCTACTTTTTTTTTAAAAATGCAAAAACTTTGTGTGGGAGTTTACTGGACCAACATGAAATCAAATGGAGCATTTAAAAGAGCAATTTACTACTTCATGCATGTTGCAAAAATATGTCATTAAAGATAAAAAAAGAGACTAATACAAGATGGTGCAATAGCTTTCTTCATTCAGTCTCATAAATGTCTAATCCCACTCACAGGGGGTAATTCCACTCTCAGAGATAATAAACAGACCATGTTAATTTTAATACAAAATTCTTTAAATTGTAGTGTTGCTCTTTTCTTGTACACGACTAATTGTTTTTGCTACCCTTAGCATAAAGGTAGCACAAACATGAGCCCAGCTTTCACCATAGCATGTTTCCATATCGTGTGACCCAGCTGAATGACTATTTCATCCATTAAAGAAATGGAGGTACTGTAATACATTTCTAAGGCTTCTGTATGTTTCCATGAGATATCCTTTCCCCACATTTCCCAACTTTCTTCAGTACAGGACACTATTTTCCATTTGGCTTCACTTCCTGAGGGTCGCATTTTCTGCTTGATGCGTACCAGAGTTTTGGCTATTTGAGCAAAAGGAAATAATTTAATGGACAGCAATCATGATCCTGGCCCTCTGTCTGGACATTAGGTGTTTCACATGGTTTAAAACTGAGCAGAGTAGTTTCATGTCAGTTGCAACTAAAGTTTTAAGAGTTTAAGTTTATGATAAAATGGTTCCCAGCCCGGACAATATAATAGAATGTAGCTGTGGTTTCCTAGATCCAGCCCAGCAGGGTAAGGTTTAGAGGTAATTATTTTCTCTCTCAGTAATCTCGTAATTTAGAAAGTCTTCCATAACCTGCAAGTGGTTACAGTGGATACATCACCGGAAATCATTCACTTCGTCCAGCTTCATGGATGTTTTTTGGAATTCAGTGTTAGGATTGCAGATTTCTGCTTCTCTCATCTTTTATATCCTGTACAAATAAGGCCATTATCAGTTAAAAAGAAAAAGAAAAACAGTAGGCTTTGTCTAGTGCAAATATCAAGAACCAGAAAACAGGGACTTTCTTTTCTCTATGTTGCCAGAGAGAAAGCACAATTTAGTATGAAATTTGAATCTCTTAGACCGAGAGTTAATATTCCCCATTCCAAAATACTAGTATTGTGATTACACCTCTTTTATTAAAAAAATTACTTCTTAGTTTTGATTCTAAAATTCAAAATCTTTCAAAATATGCTCCCATAATATCGTAAATGTGATAAACTAAAAGAAAACAGTCTTGCATTCCTCTCAGGCTCCTCTCAGTTTTTCACTGTGGTTGCATTTAAGCATGGCTTAACACAGAATATATCAGGAAGATAACTTCTGTTCCTAAAGCTCTGTGGATTTACATGGGCTTGAGGAAGGAAGCACAGGACTGATCTCTTAGAGTTCTCTATAATTCAAACTTATGCAAATTATGCATATATATGCATGCTTCTAATTAATGCATATATATATATATACATATTTGTGTTTAGATCTCTGCGTGTGTACAATTATATGCAACCATGTATAAATAATAGGCATAACATAGTAAACTGAGTAAAAAAATTCTGTACACCACAATGGGATGAACACTAAATTGTGTGCCATCTTATCAGAATCCAACAGGAAGTACATTTTAATCATATTTTTTTCCAGAGCTGTATATTTCCCATACAACATTCAAAGGATATCACCAGATTTTTGTAAGAAATTTCAATGTTTTTATTGCATTCGTATGGGAAACATAACTTCACATTCTTGCATATTTACTGCCCTTGCATAATACCCCAGTTGTCAGGAAAAAACAGGAAAATACTGAAAGGAGAACAGTTTTGATTAAAAGACTGAGCCCCCTATGGATATTCTCAGATCCATGAAATTCTTTCTTCTCGGGATTTCTCTGATGGATGTGGAGGCTCATTGCCTGGCCATAGCACTGGCAGGAAACCCCACACCTTGAACAGGATGACCTCAGAGAAGCTGCTGAGTTTTCAGGCCCCTTTTTCCGACCTTTTCTGCTGGGGCTAGGGATGCACTCTATGAACATTAAAGATTTCATAGTGCTCTTCAAAAGGGAGCCAGCCCTGCACTCCCTAACAGCAGTTGTCTTGCCTCAGGAATTAAAGACAGTAGGAATTGACCTCAAAACAGAACTTATCAGCAGAGCTGATGAGAATTTTCTTTCCCCAGTCCCAGTTATTTTACATGCCATGTACTAGCTGGTTCCTCCTCCCCCCTATGACTCCAAAGGCAATTCCATTTTTGTGTGTGTGTGTGTGATTTACACTCTCAGTTTACCAGCATTTTGGGTTCCTTCATAGGCAACTCGTAGTTAAACTGGGCTTGATAATCAGTAACATTCAGGTGTCTTTGCATTTAGTTTATAAGAACCCTTTACAGTGCTGGGAAAATGTAAATGGACCTCACTGTAAGTGAAAATCATCCCTTTGTTTTTACATTTTCCTTCAAAAGTTCTGTGTTTTTTCCCCTACACAAAACGAAACAGAAAAGTAATGACAAAAAACGTGATCCATCTGTCTCCTCCCTGAGGAAGGAATGCCTTGAGAACTTGTGCTACCAAAGTTTTATTATTGCTCACAAACTAGATCTTAGAAGAATTTACTGGACACAATAGAGCATCATTAAAAAATTAAACTAAACTACAGTTGTCCAAATAAATACACAAAGTACATTTTGTGATCTATTACCTCATTTTTATTGCATCCATCCACTTTATTGCTACTTTGCAGTTCAGTAATTTTTCATGGGTTTTCCAGGCATTAGTGACAATTAACAAAAATGAACCACAAGAATGATAAAACCACAATAAAATGGGCAATCTATTTTAAACCTCTTTTGTCCAAAAGAGTGCTCAGTGTTCCTGGTCAAGGTATTCAGGCTGTTACTGACAAGCCATGCTTTTGGAATAATGATGTCCTCTAGATGTTATAAAATTACTGTGCATATCCAACTATGTCCTGAAAGGAAGGAAGGAAAGCAGAGGTCACAGTTATTCAACTTGCCAATGAGAAAAACTTACTGTTAAAAGACTTTCTAAATTTTTCTATGGAAAATTGAGTGGTTCTTTCCTAAAGCATCCTTTGCTTCCTAAGTATTGTCTGTGAAGTGTGGGGGTGGTGGTTTTTTGTGTGGATTTTCTGGATTTCTGTGTGTGCTCGTATGTGTTGTCTTGTGTTGTGCTTGTTTTGTTTTAAAGAAAATACACAAAATTGTAAAAGTATTGTTTCAAAAACTGAAATACTGTTTCAAGTGAAATGTCTTTTGTAGCTGGAGTTCCCAGGTGTTTGATATTGCCCTTGCTCTTTAATGGTACCTGTCTGAAATCTTCCAGATGAGACAGCAATGCACCTTGTCATTAATAACGTGAAGAGAACTGCCTGGAGGGAGGTTTAGATAGCCCAAATGATCTGAAATGGTGAGGGAGGAAAAGTGACCTCTTGTACATTAGATGCATTTTCCCTAGTATTCTCATTACACTCATTTCCTATAAAAGCTGGTATTCAACTGAAAAAGTAATTTTTTTTTAAACTAAAAATTATTGAAATTACATAGCTTTTAGAACGTGTAGACTAGCTTCCATTTTTAAGGACTCAAACATATTTTCCAGCTATCCTGCTTCATAGTTACTACCTATCAACTGGAAATCAATAGTGATTGTCAGGGAGGAATTAACAGAGAAAAATAAAAAACGACTGGAGGACTAGAATTTAAGGCAAAGCTATTTGGTTTTTCATGAAAATCCGCAAGGACAAACCAAAACCAACAAACAACAGAGGACCTACATTTGCAGTTTTAATTAAGGCATAAATTCTAGATTCATCCCACTTCAGGTATGCAGCTGTGCCATTTAAATTAAAACCTTGCTTTGTTTCTAAAGGCTTGCTTTGTTTCTAAAGATAAGAGATGGGCTTGTCTAGAAGAAGGTTCAATTTCAAGTGATTTGATTTAGCCTTTGCAGATCTCTGTATCTTTCTACTGATAGCTAATTTAAATGCTTCCTGCAAGTGTCTAAAGCTAAGTGTGCAAAATATCCGTATCTGTGACTATCATAGCAGGAATGCAGTTTCTAAAAATATTTTTTTAAAAATTCAGATATTCTGGTACTACTCGAAAGCAGAATGATCCATGCTTTATTTTTCATGATTGAGGCATTCTTTGCTCTAGAATGTCAATTAAGATCGGAATCTTTGGACCACTAATTTCATCCCTTTAGAAACCAAAAAAATCCACTCTGAGCAGGCGGCTGCTGCATGTGAACCAGTCGTGCATGAGCAGCAGATCAGATGAGCACAGGGTGTCCTGAATGGGGGAGGAGGCCCAGAAGGAAATGGCAGGTCTGTGGACACTCATGTCCCATTTGAGGTCTCTTCAGAGAGGTGCAAATCAACCATCTCCAGCTTTAAAAGTGGCATTAAAAAGCTTCATGACGATGACTTGGAAAACTCATTGACAGCATATGCATGACTTAGTTGTGGTATGTTTTTGCAAGGTTACAGTTTATGCTGTCATTTGTGGCATTGCCTATGCTTTTTATTGTTCTATTTTTTGTGTTTTCAATAGTACATTCTCTTTAATTATGGTACAGTATCCCCTTTGAGCAAGAAAAAAAAATAAATTAACTCTGAAAAAAAGCAAAGGACTGGAAAATAAGAGACCAAGGCAATTGTTCTCATCTCTGACACAATCCTTCATGAAATTCTAGAAGATTCCTTTCTTTATCTCTGGAACTCATCTTCTCTGTATGTAGACCTGAAGTAGTACTTCTCCCTGTGTATATTCTCCCATCAAAGAAAGGATAAGAAAAAGAATTCATCACTCGTGAAATTTTATTTCTCTTACTGTCTATGTCACTGGAGTGCATTCTGATACACCAAATCCATTTTAGCTTAATCATTGTATAATACTAATGAAATAAATAATAAATAATAAGTGTCAAAGCTCAGTCCTTGTCCCAGGGACCAACTCATGAAGTCTGCCCATAAGATTTAAATTATTTTTGCCTCCACAACAAGTTGACTGCATCCTACCATTTACTGGGATAATCCGTGGTCCGGGCTAGATTGTAAACTCTGCAAGAGCCACACAGGAAAGAGTTAATTTTCTTGGGCTGTTCAAACCACTGCAAAGCAGAGATGGCCAAGATCCAAATCCACTGACCTCACCTGTGCTTTGATGCCATTTCATGTATTGGGGATGGGATGGGATGGGATGGGATGGGATGGGATGGGATGGNAAGGAAAGGAAAGGAAAGGAAAGGAAAGGAAAGGAAAGGAAAGGAAAGGAAAGGAAAGGAAAGGAAAGGAAAGGAAAGGAAAGGAAAGGAAAGGAAAGGAAAGGAAAGGAAAGGAAAGGAAAGGAAAGGAAAGGAAAGGAAAGGAAAGGAAAGGAAAGGAAAGGAAAGGAAAGGAAAGGAAAGGAAAGGAAAGGAAAGGAAAGGAAAGGAAAGGAAAGGAAAGGAAAGGAAAGGAAAGGAAAGGAAAGGAAAGGAAAGGAAAGGAAAGGAAAGGAAAGGAAAGGAAAGGAAAGGAAAGGAAAGGAAAGGAAAGGAAAGGAAAGGAAAGGAAAGGAAAGGAAAGGAAAGGAAAGGAAAGGAAAGGAAAGGAAAGGAAAGGAAAGGAAAGGAAAGGAAAGGAAAGGAAAGGAAAGGAAAGGAAAGGAAAGGAAAGGAAAGGAAAGGAAAGGAAAGGAAAGGAAAGGAAAGGAAAGGAAAGGAAAGGAAAGGAAAGGAAAGGAAAGGAAAGGAAAGGAAAGGAAAGGAAAGGAAAGGAAAGGAAAGGAAAGGAAAGGAAAGGAAAGGAAAGGAAAGGAAAGGAAAGGAAAGGAAAGGAAAGGAAAGGAAAGGAAAGGAAAGGAAAGGAAAGGAAAGGAAAGGAAAGGAAAGGAAAGGAAAGGAAAGGAAAGGAAAGGAAAGGAAAGGAAAGGAAAGGAAAGGAAAGGAAAGGAAAGGAAAGGAAAGGAAAGGAAAGGAAAGGAAAGGAAAGGAAAGGAAAGGAAAGGAAAGGAAAGGAAAGGAAAGGAAAGGAAAGGAAAGGAAAGGAAAGGAAAGGAAAGGAAAGGAAAGGAAAGGAAAGGAAAGGAAAGGAAAGGAAAGGAAAGGAAAGGAAAGGAAAGGAAAGGAAAGGAAAGGAAAGGAAAGGAAAGGAAAGGAAAGGAAAGGAAAGGAAAGGAAAGGAAAGGAAAGGAAAGGAAAGGAAAGGAAAGGAAAGGAAAGGAAAGGAAAGGAAAGGAAAGGAAAGGAAAGGAAAGGAAAGGAAAGGAAAGGAAAGGAAAGGAAAGGAAAGGAAAGGAAAGGAAAGGAAAGGAAAGGAAAGGAAAGGAAAGGAAAGGAAAGGAAAGGAAAGGAAAGGGAGCCTGGAGTGTACACATCTCTGCAGAGTCTCTTAGGACTCCAGCAAATCCAACTTATTGGTAAAAAACAAAAGATACTCTGGGATACTAAGCTTTTTCCTTCAGCAGTGATTGCTGCTACTGAGAAAACAATGTTTACTTCCAGAGATCACTGTGCTTAAATGAAAATTAGGATACAGGTGCCTTAATACTTGAGCTGGGGTAAGTTTTACATAGCTGTAAAATGAGTTTCAGCTTTTAAGTTACTGTCTTTTCCTTTACAATAATAATCTCTTCACTTTTACAAGCTCTATATTATTTTTAGGTAAGAAAACACTATAAAGTTCATGTTTTATTGTTCCTTGCAGTTATATAAATTACATTTGGCCAAAATAAATGTAATTCCTACTGTGCGAACTGAGAACCTAGAATGTTGATTTTCCTCAAGTTATAAACAATGTGAAGACATGTTATACTGGGTCACAATTTTCCACTGTACAGCAAAATATATAACTCACTTTTAATAACAAAACTGCATATATCATTAAAGTTTCCTACTCCATGGAGCACATATTATGTTTCTCTGCACAGCAAGGGATATCCTTTCTATGTACCACAATTTCTAAAATATTGTTTGACTGAATGAAAAATATTTCAGTGATTCATTAGTAAAACAGCTGTCATTTTGAAAAATTATCCAATTTCGTCTGTATTTTTATCAATAGTATACAATTCTTTTTCAGGTCCTTTTTTTGTACCCCTTTCATCTTCTTTTGTTGTGGTTTTTGGAAAGAGAACTTTGGAGATTTTTTTTTTTTTGGTGGCTATCAGAAGTTAGAGGCACTTCCTTAAATTTAACATGCTTAGCTAGGAAATCCACAATGTTCATTATGACAGTTTGATTCATTAAGTTTCTAATTATGGAGCTTCTAAACCACAGGCTTTCCCAAAAGACAGGATTTTCTAAAGCACAAGGCTTTGCCCTAACACTGCTGCCGGTCACATCCATGGTCAAATACCCGATGGTGTCAGTGGAACTATTTAGGCCAATACTGAGTGCTTTTGGATATCCTCTCTTAGAAGTGCTACCTGATGATGTCATAAACCTCCACCTAAATCCTTCTTCAAACCATAGCACTTCTGTCTAATCGTTGAGGCATTAAAAGTCTGTGAGAAGAAATGGTCATTGCAGTATGCCTGGAAGGTTTGAAAACTCAGGCTCTGAGATGAAAAGAAAACACAAGAACCCTGTCCTATTCTCAAAAAATCATGCTTGCAGCAGCTAAATAGCATAAAGAAGCTGTACCATAGAATCATAGGAATCATTAGTGTGGATGGGAGCTCTAGAGGCCAATGATCCAACTTCCTACTCAAAAAACATGCTAACTTCTCAGACCACATTTCTAAGACTTATTCTATTAGCCTTTTGAAGTCTCCAGAGCTGGAGATTCCATTGTCTCTCTGGTCAAGTTCTTCCAGCCTTTAACTCCTCTTATGAACATTCTTTTCCTCATCACCCAGAGTTTCTTTTAATAAATACCTCTTGCCCTTTACCTGAGTAGCCCCCATCTTGAACACATAGAGAAGAATAAGGAAACTGCAGAGTACCTCAAATAAACTCCAAAATATTTAGGGTATAAAAGCTTAGCAACAGCATATTGACTCCCTTAAGACACTATCAGTGCCAAATGTGGCATCTAAAGTGTTGACAGTAAACTGACTGCACAATGTAACATTCAACAATGCACTTGGCACTTGTGTGACCATCTGTGGGCAAAATTAGTATAGGATTAGGCACTGAGGATCCCCTCTAGATGGGAAAGGAGAAAGCAAAAAAAGAGAACATCACAAAACCAACCTTTTTTGTTAAGACTCCTGTCAAACACATCATTTTTCTCTCCAGGAGAATTTAAAAATAAACTGTTATTGGGAAATGAAGGAGCAGATTGAGGAGATAGATGATTCAGTTACTTTCAGTTCTGTGTGTGTAACTCAGACTCAGTCATAAAGGTAAGCTAAAAATGGAAGTGAATGTCTCATAAGAGTGTTGCTGTTGTCAGCAAACCTTGTGATGCATAGTATGCATCTGTCAGTGCAGTTCTGGTGGAGATGAGAGAAGAATAGCATTGGTAGATTAGGAAATTTCATTTTGAGATAAATTAGTATTTGATAGTTAGCAAAGGTAATTCAAAACATGGAAAAATGAAGGGATCAACCCTACAGGATCCTGCTTGCAGGAAGGAGAGAGTGGAGGAAAGCCATTCCCAAGCTGAACTATGAAGTGATTAGAACCAAAGAAAAACTAGGGAGGTGGGAGAAATATTATTTTTCCTTTTCATTTTTAAATGTTTTTCTTGCATGAAATAGAAAAACACCAATACATATAACTGTCCCTCAGCAAATATCTGCCTTTAAATTAGAAAAGTTAAATTTTATTCTTTCTTGGCGCAGGTGAGAATCATATTTTAGGAAACATAGAGAAGAGAATCACTTAAAAGTGATCCTTTTTCATGCTTGTCTCTTCAGGCTTGATGTCTACATGGCAGAATTTCTTATTCTTCAATCCAGTAGAATAAGAGCTAGAGAAATGTGTAATGTAGGGACAGTTTACTATAGACCTTCTCCAAAGCTCAGCTGAGCTTCATTACCCCTCCCTAGGAACTCTGTTCCCTGCTGAGGAGAAAAATTGAAGGAAATGCTTGTGTTTCTTGAATTACTTTGGGTTACAACAATTTGCCTCTTTCTGAAAAAGAAAGATTTTTCTCTGCATGTTGGGATTTTATTACCTCTATATATCATAATCACAAAGCTATTAGAAAAAGAAACATTTTCCTTTTTTAGCACTGTGGTTTTCAGGAGGAAAGATGATTTCCTATTTAGTAAATTACAATTTGTTTTTTTCTTTTGGCACAACATTTCTGTGTCTTGCTACTCTGCTAGTCCCCAAACATGGCAGGACTGATGCAACTTGAGTGAGATCATGGCCTACTGAAAGATAATTCAATGCTCACAAAGTTGGAGCAGAGTAACTGAGATGGGAAGAAACCTCTGTAAAAAAACCTGCTCTTCCTCTTTGATCCAAAGCAGGATCCCATTCACTTCAACAGTCTCTTAGGGAACCTATTAAACCATTTGATTAATTACTGCAATTGTACATCTTCATTTAGTAAACATGTCCACTCTGCACACCTTTTGTTGCTATTCAAAGTGACGTGCAGCTGGATGGAGGAACCTCTGAAGAGCACTCCTGAGCTCAAGGGGATCTGCCAAGACAAGGGTAGTCTGAGGAGCTTCAATTGGAAACTCTTCAGGGAATGCAGATCTTGTCATACATACAAGTGATTATTGCTTTTAAAACCATGACACAATATGATATTATAAGCAATAATGCTAAGTGCTAACATGGATGCATTTCACACATAAATATATCTTAACCCAACTCCACACTTTACTATTTTGTCTTTGCAATAAGGCTGCAGTAAGACCTGGTTTGGGTGATCATAGTGAGGTCCCCTCCTATTGTGCAAATTTTTCTAAGCTCATCATCTAAAAGTTATGGGGAATTTTACTCCCACTATGGTTCCCGAGAGACTATCCACTATCTCTTCTGATGCTCAGAAACAATCAGCCTGAATTCTTTGCCAATTTTAATCTATTTTTTTATCTCAATATTATTGTTTATGGTTAGGTTTTCCATACATAAATGTTTATAGACAAATATCATTTCTATTGTCAGCTTTCAATTCATGAGTAATATGAAATACTTTCTGTTAGAATGGGCTCTACCAATCCTCTGGTATCCCAGAACAGCTCGACTTCAGGGATGGCATTTCTACAAGACTGTACACAGAGACAGAAACTGAGAATTGCTCAGTTTAAAGTTATCATTTCTATTACATTATCTGGTATAATTTGAACGAAATTTGCACAAGACAAGTCTCATATGAGACCTTTGCAAGAACATCAGTGGTACTGGAGACACTGCAGCAAAAACCCGGTAGAATCAAGGCGTTCTCACTCTGAGATCTGTAGCAAAGAATTTTGTTATATCACGCCAGTGGTGAGTTGAACAGTCCTCAATGCACACTAGCCATTGGTAGTAGGGTGAGGGAACTTAGAGAAACTGATCCACTGTTGCCTGGAGTAAAACTCTTGATAGAAACAACCACTAAGTGAAAAAGAGAGACAACAGTACTAATGGTAACTTGTTTTTTGGCACCCAGCTCAAAGACAGCTCTAGATTACAGGTTAAAAATGACATAAATTCATGCTATCTGGTTGTGCTCTGGAAAAAGATTTGTGCCTTCCACAAAGAAGTTTTACAGCCTTGCTATGTAGCATCATTCTGTCCAGACATTTTTCTGATAGAGATTTTGGAGAGGGATGATTGTAGGCTTCCCACAATGATAAAGGAGTGGGAAGGAGTTTCAGAAGGCAGCTGGCTGACTCAGTGCATGTGGAAATGATTACTTTAATGGTGCTTTTATTTTATAGAATTATTAACAATGTTGGGGGGAGGCTAGATGCCTTGGAAAGGCGTCTTTTTAAATTATCGTAAATGTAAATGAAGAAATTAAATAAGTCCATATATTTGTCATCTCCCTTACCAGATCAGATAGCACCACAGTAGACAAAGCCACACCAATTACAGCCTAGACACATGATCAAGTCGCTGCTACTTAACCAGTTTCATGCATTAACTGAGCTGTGGTATAAGTTGTAACCACAGCTCCACCCCTAGTAGCTCACACCTTCATCACATCTGTGGCGTGAGGCTGCAGGCAGCAGGAGAAAGGTCCATCCTGGCTGCAGGACAATGGCTTTTCTCTGCAGCCTCCTGCTCCTGCAGCCCTGCCTGGGCTCCCTGTTCCACACCTGCGTCTCTCCTGGCTCTGCTGCCTGCTCATGTACTGGTTTAGGAATAACCACGGAGTTGCTGCAGTTCTGCCAAGACAAGAAGCAGGTTAAGGTCACATATTTATTATAGTATGTCACTGCCACAAAATGGCAGTGCAGGTACTGTCCAAGATTTTTGTCTTTAGAGGCCGTTCTCTGGGTAACTGGACAAGGGATTAAGGAGTACCCTGCACTGGTAAAGCTTCAGCTTGGACTTCTGCACACTCTAAAATTCTTTCCCACTCTGTCCTATGCTTGTAAGCCTAGCAAGAGATGCTGTGTTTGAGAAAGCTCTGCAGGCCAAGCTCTCATGCTACAATTCATTCAACAGGAGTAGGATCCTGACACACAGAAGTAGAGAGTGGTCTTCAATGTACTATCAAAGTGCACCACAGATGTGACTTCCAGTTTTAGTGTTATAAATCAAAGTGAAAATAAAAAAAGTCCCTTGAAGGTCTCAAAGGAAGAGAGGTTGAAGAAAAGAAGGGAAGAGAGGTTGAAGGTACTCATTAAGTCAACAATCACTGAAGTAAAAAACAATTGTATGCTAGTCAAAATCAATCTTTGTTGATGGAAACAAGACCAGATTATAAATCCTACTAAAATATCCACCCCAAATATGACTTGAATTGTGATTACATCACCACCAGACACTGTTGTTTGCAAAAAAAGTTCTTTTAAAATAATATATGCCAATGTACATTCAGTGACCAACAATTTTATCCCAGAACGGGAAAAAACTTCCTTTACATAGACATAATTTCTTTAATGAAGGAAAGCTCATAAATGAAACAGGATACAGTATTTTTTTTCAGTCACAGAATAATCAAATTTTAAAAAAATAGGCAGGGTTGTCTCTGACTTTTGACTTTCTTTGCTGTTTTCTGACCTGTGGCTCTGTTTCTGTTCAGGCATAAGTTTTTCACAGCATGTACACCCACTGTCATCTATATTGCAGAGATGAAAGTAAGCTCAGCTACTAGAAGAAGAAAGTTTCCCATGAGGCAGGTTCTTCACTTGATAGGATTATTTGCAGCTTGGCTCTGAAGCACAAGGCCATAGTCAGCACCACCCCCCTTTACGTGGTACAGAAGAACCCAGTTTTTCATTTCAACCTTTGACATATCTGTCTAAGCACTGCAGGAGAAGTTTCAATATAAAGTGAGAAGAGCTGGCCATGTAAAAACACCTCGAAGTTATTTCTATCCCTCAACTTTTGTATTAGGAAATGAAATCTAATTCCCAAACCCACCAAAACAGAAAAGCTGTTGTTGATGAGCAAGAAGAGATATGAAGGGCATTTTGTTTGTCCAGCTGGGCTAAAGGACTTTCCACAGTAGAAAAAAACTTTTCTTTTCAGGATTCAATCAAGATTAATTCTGCAAGAATGAAGAAGAGAACCCCCATTCTCCCACCACAGAAGTTGACCATATTCAAGGAAACCATAAAGATGACCAGAGGATGGAAAACCTCCCCTGTGAAGCTGAGAGATTTGGGGCTGTTCAAACTGGAGAAGAGAACACTCCAGGAAGAATTTTATATCACCTTCCAATACCTAAAAAGGGGACTATAAGAAAGGTGAGGACAGACTTCCTTAGCATGGCCTGTAGCAATAGGACAAGGCATAATGTTTGTAAACCTAAGGGGGTCAATTTAGATTAGATACATGGAAGAAGTTTTTACAATGAGACTGATAAAACACTGGTACAGGTTAACCAGAGAGATAGTAAATGTCCCATCCTTGGAAATGTTCAAGGCCTGGTTGGATGGGGTTTGGAGCAACCTGGACTAGCAGGTGTCCTCTGCAGAGGGGTTGGAACCAGGTGATCTCTAAGGTTCCTTCCAACCCAGAGAACTCTATGATTTTATGATTGTTATAGTAAGCAAAATTTTGATTTTGTAACCTGCGTGTACTGTGAAGTCTCAGAAATTAAGAGACAAAGTGAAATAACCCAGAATGCAATTGTTTGTTTGGTTGTATTTTAGTTTTCTACATTTCACAGTTTCTGTGGGGTTTTCTCATGCTATCCTGATATGTTTGTTTGGCAATACTGGTTTCAGTTCTCTACCATCACGGCAGTGAAGCAAAAGCCTCTTTCTATTATTAAGTTTATATTAGTATGAAGTGCAATAAGGTATTTCCCCTGCAAAGAATACCAAAAGGCAATTCCTGATCCAAATTTTGCAGCTAGACACTCAGAGTTACCTCAGCAAAATATTTCAAGAATAATTTCAGAGATAAATGAAATTACATACTTGATTGAAAGTTAATTGGAAACTTAGTGAGAATAGCAATTCCAGTAATACCAGAATATGTTAAAATTTTTATCATTTTCTCCGTAATTGAAAGCTATTCTCTAGAAGCTGCAGCGGATCATGTACCAGTTTCTTGGTACTTGCAACAGGAGTAATTTTAAAGCAAGAGATGTTGTGTCTCAGGAGAGAAAGGGAGGAAGAAGAAGAAGGAAAAAATTATAAAGAACAAATGGTGAAAAGGGTGAAAAGATTAATTAAACTGATTTATTAAGAGTTGCATATTTTCTCTCTGAGTCATTGCTGTGTGGGTTCTAAGAAAACCTGGTGAGGTAGAGAGAGAGATAATATGTAATAGTGCTTCAGTGGACAAACTCATCAAGCTTACAAAATTGATTTATCTTTTTGTTATCTCTGTCTTCTTAGAAAAAACTATTTTAAACCTCCAGGATATCTCTTGTCCTCTTGCTTGGAAAGGTTTCCACTTTAAATCCCCAAAAATATCTTGGAGTACCATTATAACTTTCAGTCATATTGTACATTTTCCCTATATTACAGATCTCTGTAGTTCTTATTTAAAATGTGCTTTAAAATGCTGTCAACTATTTGAAGAAAATTGCAAGGACTGGTCTAGAAAAGTCACCATTAAATATGTTTCTTCATTATATTTGATACTGAGACCATGAATAATGACTTACCCTAGATTTCAGTAACCAATTACCATAATATTTACTGGCAACAACTCCGTAAAACTTGTTGCTATAGTGACTTAATCTTGGGCTTAATCCAGGTCCCAGAGGAGGTGTCCATTATCACAAAAGCCTCTGCTGGAGTAAGCATCTGTAGCTGCAGTCTTGGAAGAGAGGGACCAGAGACTACAGAGGCTGAGTTTCTAAACTACTGTCTCACCCCCTCAGGCCACTTGAGACCACTAGTAAGGCTGCATTGCCTTGTAATAAGCATGTGCTGGAAATCTTTCAGTTCCTCTGTGCTTTCTACAAAAGGTAAAAATTTCTCACTGCTCCCACTATTTAACAAGACCACTCAGAATAGAGGAATCCATCTGCAAAACTGGAGCTGAAGAGAAATATCCCAACCACCACCTTCTTTTGTCTCTCTTTTCTTGAATCATTCTCAAATCTACCATTTGACAATATTTTATTGATTCCTTAATAATAGACAGAAGTGTTTCAGGTATTTTTTTTTTCTTCCTCACAATGTTTCCAGGAAGCTTCCCTTAAAAATAGAAGTGGAGTAGTACTTTTTTCTCCCTACTTGCCAGACCTGGGGAAAGATTGCCAGGTGTACCTGAGGATCTGACCAGGGTCTTCCATGCACATGTGAGGAACCATTTGCTGCATTTCTGGCACAAGCCAGGTCCTGCAGAACTATCTAGACGGAGGCACAACATGGGGAATGCTAGCTGACTCCTCCAGCCCTGAGCTTTCCGTCCTGCAGCCTGCCTGGGCTTGCAGGTCAGCTGAACTGTCTCTGAGCAGGCATCCTGAGGTGGGTAATAAGGAATACATTGTTTCAGTTTTTCCCCTGTGGAAATAAATCACTTGTTATTTTAGCAAAATGCCAGATTCCCCAAGAGACGTGCTGACTTTATGAAGTGGGACTTTCCAACAGAAAGGTTGACTGACTGGCTGGCTGACTGACTGATGGACTCCCAGATTCACAAGTCTGCATGAGAAAAAGGCCACTGAATCCCAGCTGTAGTGCATGCCAAACAGGCTGTGTATATAACAGACCTAATTCCAAAATTTCCCAAATAAAGGTGATGGTTTTACACCATCACTTCCTTCTTGCTGCAATCCTGCAGGTATTTGAAGGAAGATACAGCATTCAATTCAAGTTGAGAAATCCTGAGAGGCTGGCACCAAGGATGGTTACAGGAGCAAGCACTTCTGACTACACAAGAAAACTGGCCAATCAGAGATCCTTCTCCTCATATTTTTTCCTTATTGTTGGACTTCCCTCCTCTCCGATCTCCTAAGCAAGCACTTCAGGTCGTCTCGATGTTTAGATAGTATTGTCCTACAAGTGTAACATGATGTAATAGAAGTGTTAGTGTGATCCCAGATTTTGCTTTACTTGATGTTGTCTAATCTGCAAGCTTTGGACTGTGTTGGAAATATTCCTTCTCACGGGCAGGAGTCTTTGCTCGGGTTCCTGAGCTGCAGCCTAAACTTGGCTTTGAAGGAACAAAGCTGACCTTCTGCATAGCTCTGACCCGAGCTTGCCAATTCATCCTGAAGACACTAAAAACGAAAAACAATTTGCAGTTAGCTTAGAGTGACAAGTTTAACATTCACTTATCAAGTGCAGCAATTTATTTTTACAGTGTTGCAAAATGGCTCGGGCCCAGCTAATTTCGCTTGGAGGAACAAATACTGCCACAGCCAGAAGGCACAAAATGTGCAACAATAATCCTTAAGGCAACACGCTGTAATTTGCCTTCTTCTGTTTAATGCCATGTCAAACAGAAGGATTTCTACACATTTCAGATGGTGGCTGTGTTGCCTTCTCTTGGTTTGAGTTTAAAAAAAAATTGATTTACTTCAGAGAGCAGTGATAGATGAAGGATATGACATGCACTGAGCATGCCTAGTTCCTTGCTCATGCCAAAAAAATCCCAGAAGGATAAATCTCGTTTCCTGCCTTACTTCACAGAATTTAACTTTTTAAACAAGTCATGTTCTGTGGTTTGGATTCTGTGTTTATATCAGGGTTTGTTTCCAGGCTCATGGACAATAATAGTACACGGGTCTGAAAAATCTGAACATTTTCATGTGGAGGGAAATCTTGGTGATTTAATCTTACTTTACCTCTTATTGTTCGCATTAATTATTATAAACCAGCCCTAAAAGATAAGTTGCAATAAAAGGTGATGTTTTCCAGGTATAGACTGGAAAATATGTGAACTTGAGCTTTCATTTAAGTCAAACTTATTTCCATGATTTCAGGCTGTACTTATATATTCATACTGTAGACTTTATTTATTTTAGTAAATATGCAGCTGGAAATTAAGACTTAATTTTAAAAATATGTTCTGTGTTTAAACTGACTTGTGCATTTTATACATGCCCACACACACATACATATATAAAACCTTTGTGATCTACTGATTATAGCTGGATTCAAATTGAATTGGAAGCAGAACATGAGTTCTATTGAACCTGTTTGCCGACTGCATTTAGAAGATTGTAAGAATATACATTTCTTTCTGGACTTCCATTAACAGCAAAATCCTTTAAAAAAGAAACTTCTATGTTATTTGATTATATCTTTCAAGGATATGCCATGTTATCCAAACATCTAGCATGAACAAGTTTAAAAAGACATATGAATAGAATGTATACATATAAGACACACATAAGATTAAGCTTGAGACTTAACATGGCTTGCTAGGTTTAAAACTTTAATAATGCTCTGAATTCTCTTCATAACAAGCACCTAAAACTTTATTCATATACACAAGAGCAGTTCTGCCTAATAGGCTAGTGATATTCTGAAAATGACCACTCATGCTGTGAAGAAAAGCAAAAAAGATCCCAAAAGAAATGAAAAAGTTGTTGATACAGAATCTTTTCTAAGCTTGATGGAAACCTGAAAAATAGGTAGCTTCTGGTGCACTTGGCTTTGTCTGTAGCACTCTTTATCTAACCTACTTTTTTTCAAACCTCAGCTAACTCTAAACTATATTTTTACCTCCTCACATTCTGGATTATAGTATATTATAAAAATTAATAATGTCTACCTATGGATGACATACCTCGGAAAGTGGAAAGTGTAATATACACAGTAGTTATTCCTAGATAGATAGTTGTAAAAATATGTACGTGTCTGTGTCTGTGTGTGTGTGCACTGGAATAGAAATATAAATATATGCATCTATATAAATTTATATATGCTCATGAAAAATATGCAAATCTTGTTGTATTTTAGATTATTTGAAAATAAAATTTTCTTGGACAATAGAGGGAAGAGTAGGCCTTGGTGCTTGGCTGAAGTCTAAGCAGAACAGCTGGTGTTTGTCCAAAGAGGCAGTTCTGTGTTGGTGTTTGCTTCTACCAAATGATCTTATCACTATTCCTTTAGCAACAGTGTTATTTTTTTCCATGACAGTATGCTGTTTTATTCTTTCTTCTCAGTGTATGAATAAACTTGAAAATTTTAGGAAATAGCAGTGAAATGAAGTGCACATGATGAATTAGTTCAATACGACTCCTTTATGTTTCCATTTAACCAATACCTATGAGACTAGTTTTCAGAGCTCCAGCTTTATTTCTTGACACTCAAAACAAGTAGTAAATATCAATCTCTGCTTTAATGTTAATACTCAGATATACATCCATAAACTTTGGTTCTTCTGCTTTCTGTGCAAGCTTGAATGACCTTTATGCAAGAACTCAAAAAGCAGTTCAAAGAGGAATTCCTTCAAGGAGGGATTCCTTCAAACTAATGCAGACATCATCCATTCTTTGGCTCAAGGAGGAGTAAAATAAACAGCTGCTTCCACAGTGTTGCTGAGGAGGAGGGGTGAAAGAAACGGGAAAGAAGGAGACTGACATGCTATGCTCTTCCTTCATGTGGAGCCATGTGGTCCCTGTTTCACAAGACCAAGGCATGTGCACCTTGGATGTGATCCATGCATGAATCAGGATGTTCCTCAGCTGCTGCTCCAGCTCACGACATCATAAGAACAGTTATACCATCTGTAACGCTGGACAAGGGAACACCTAAAGAGATGCAAAAGCAACCCCAAATACTCTCTGAGATTCCAATTATTTTTGGTGGATTTCCTGCATTTGACATGATTTATTGAGTCACTAATCCTCAGTATACTTCTTTTTTGTGTTCTTTTCCAGTCTCCCCTTGAGCCCATGTAAGGTTTTGCGTCTATGTCATCCTTTATGGAGACATTTCATAGGTCTGCTGACTAGTGGATACACAGGACAAGCCTTCTTTGGAAGTTTCTGTTTGATTCTTCTCAGGATCTTCACAGCACAGCCTTGCAAAAGGTAGTACCTGGCTCAAAGCACCAGTAATGAATTTTCAGCTATGTGTGGTGGCCAAATTCTTGTTTTAAATACCAAAATGCTTCCAGCGTCTCGTGTTCTTATAGCTAAGAAAATGTATATTTGAGTTTAAAACATTGCTCTGTCCTGAGGCTAAGGCAAGCTTAGGTTGATGAACGTCTGTGGTTTAATCTCAGCTTCCTGTTATGCTGAGATCACTTTTCCAGCTGAATCTAAACCTCCTACCCCATTTGAATGGTCTCTTTGCTTCTTGGGGTATGGGCAGCCTCATCTACCCTTACTGCCCAGAACACAGAAACCAGAACTTGTCTGGGTAACCATGGCACTTGTAAATAAATAAAATTGTATCAATCATTTCTACCATACAGTACTCCCTAAAACAAAACTGTCTCTATAAATGGATAATTCCCTGTGATTGCTCTCCTGGGGCCTTCTCTCCCTCACAACTGTCCTGGGAACACTGCCTACACAATCATAACACCAAGTTTTCAACCTGGTACCTCTTGCTGTCTTTATATCTTGTTGCCTTAGCTCCTTCTGTAGCCAAATACAAATAGTCCGATTTGCTTTGCTTTTTTCCTATTGTCCTTAAACTCTCTTTCCACCCAAACTGAACCCTTTAGATAGCCTTCACTTTGTTTCTGTGCCAAAAAAATATTTGATAAGTAAATGCTTTTCTAGTTTTTTAAATTTACTAAGTAATACCCCTAAATATTAAATTGAGTTCTTGGCATAGTTTTACATTTAATTACTCTTGCTGTATTAGTTTCCTAGATGCTTCTCTTTTGACTCATTCTCTAATGAGTGTGAGACTCTGTAGTGTTTACCTGAGGAGCAGGTATCTCCTGAAGATCTGCCTGGTTTTATGTGAATTCTTTTATTTGCATGCCCTGCTGATGTACAGAAGAAAGTTTTGGAAGAACATTTCTCAGATAAACTTGGGGGGTTATGCCCCTGGAATTCACCATGGCACGTACAATCTATCTGAGAAAAGGAAAATTTCAGGTGCTTGTGCAATTTTAACAGGATTTTTATGACTGGACCAAGATTATCTTTACAGCTGCATAAGCAGGAATTTATCAGTTTTCTTAGAACCTTCCTTCCTATGTACTCAACTGCCTCCTGCAAAGCCCCTTATCACTGAGGTGTACACTTCTTCAGCAGCAGGTTTATGAGTTTCTTCTTGAAAGCTATAAAGAGTCTCTCAGCTTACCAAAACAGTGAATATTGTCCAAACACACCAAGCCATAGGACCAGAAGTGAAGGAAAAGGTATTTTTCATATCTGGATTCCATCTGTATTACTGTGTCTGGCTCTGTGGCCCCCAAC
Organism: Irena cyanogastra; assembly: GCA_013397155.1. NCBI lineage: Eukaryota > Metazoa > Chordata > Aves > Passeriformes > Irenidae > Irena > Irena cyanogastra. Next base: position 374,891 of record VWZV01001707.1, on the reverse strand, counting down.
ACAAGACATGGACATGTTTGAATCAGTCCAGAGAAGGTCACTAGGCTGATCACAGGGCTGAAGCACCTCTTCTGTGAAGACAGGCTGAAAGCTGAGGCTGAAAAGGCTCCTGGAAGACCTTCTATCCCCTTCCAGTACCTAAAGGGCCTACAGGAGAACTGACTGATGATGGACTTTTTTTCTAGAGTATAAAGTTATAGACAAGGAAGAATGGCCTTGAGCTGAAAGACAGCAGGTTTAGATTAGATATTAGGAAGAAGCTCTTTCCTAGAAGGGTGGTGAGACACTGGAACAGGTTGCACAGGGACATTATGGACTCCCTATCCATGCAAGTGTTCAAGGCCAGGCTGGATGGGGCTTTGAGTAACCTGACCTAGGAGAAGGTGTCCCTACCCATCACAGAGGATTGGAACTAGATGATCTTTAAGGTCCCTTCCAACCTAAATCATTCTGTGATTCTATGATTCTTTATTAAAATGTTCTCTGACTCTCTATACACCCAACACACTTCATGGTGGAATTCAATCTAACTTTGTCTATGCAGCTTTTACCAAATTTTTTAGCCATTATGTTCCCCTGCACACTAGTTGCTTAAATACAACTAGTAAATACTCCCAGCCACTGAAATTTCAGCAGCTACACCATTAATTCTCTGATTTGATATTTCAGTAAGGTCAATCAACACATTTCAGAAGAATTTCTACTACAATGCGGGATTTAGCAGGAACTCTTCCAAAAGATGTTTTGTAGGGTCAAGTAATTTAACAGTGTGGAGGAAGCCTGGCCTTGACTTTTGACTCAGAGGCCAGAGAATGGCCCCTGACTTATTTAATTTACTACTGTTATTGAAGATTAGGGAAAACTGCTCCTTCCTGAAAGAATATGTTCTCTAACTTGCCAGCAGAAACAGTTCTTTGAGAAGTAATTTAGAAAGTCTCTAGAGGAAGACAGCATATGCCTAACTGAAGTATTTGGGTTTAGATACCATCTTTGCTGACTACTTTGGGACAGAAGTCTGTAAATAAGGGAGAACAGTAATGTCATAATACTTCTGCAAAGGTTTCCATCTGGAGAATCAAGAATCACAATCATTAGTTCTATGAAGGAATTATACTCATTAGGAAGAAGGACAATGAAGCACAACAATCTGTAGTTCTCAGGAAGAGAGCTGTTCCTGTCACAGGCACAACTCACTCCTGCATCCTATGACTCAGTCTTTCTTCTTCCACTCAGGCCCTGTGTGCTGAAATCAGGCAAATCAGGCTTAGGTTGCATAGAAAACAAGCTAATATTTCTTTTGGATGGTGACTCTTTCCTTAACTTCTACTTATCATGTAATGTGACAGGGCATGGATTAACAACTTGTTGAAGCCAATCATGCAGTCACAGAAAATGGAACTGAAACAGGATTTTGAGGGGTCATGTGGTACTTTGCATTGCCCCAAGGCAGAACTGGCTCTGCTAAGGACATTGTGGACAGCTGTTGGAAAAACAGCTGTTTTAAAGACTTGTAATGATGGTAATTCCACACTCTCCTTAAGCAATGTGTTCCAGTCCTTCACTATCTGTACTGCTGGAATGATTTTCCTAGTGTTTAACTTTAATCACCTTTGCAGCAATGTAAGCCCATTATTTTTCGTTCTATCCCCTTCTGGCACAGAGAACAGATTCCTTTCTTCTCTTCAGAAGCCTGTATTAGGTTTTCTTCTCAAACACTTTTTTTTTTTTTTTTGAGTTATGCATGTCCAGTACTGTCAATTTTTCAGAAATGGTCATGTTTTCTAGCTTTCTGCATGTGCAGTTACTCATGGGACTACACAGACTTTTGATGAGCTCCTTAAGCCAAGCAACTGTGTACTGCCAAGAACAAGGAAGAGGACATGACCACATAATTGGGGAAAAGGTAAAAAAGAGCAGTAAAGCCTTTTAGAACAGCACAGACTAAAATTTACTTAACCTGTCTCAAAACCTAAATAAGAAAATCAAGTGATAGCAGCAGCAGCAGGAAAATGTTACATTGAACAACAAAGAGAAAAAAAACTTATCTTTTGCATACTTCCTTCTACATGACAATGCGTTAATTATTGTGAGTAGGTAGATATGTCTTCTTTCAGATGAAAGCTTACTGGATTTGTCAGCTTTTCTTTTCATTTTTCTGTCCAGTCACAGTGTTACTTCAAACATTGACAGAAATGGAGTAATCTAGGTAATCTCCACAATCCTGAAGACCTCAGGCTAGATACTCCTTCAGTTTAGCTCCACGTGAACTGGATGCATTTTAGTATGTCTGCTTAAAGCTTTGGTTAAAATTCCTTGTCTTTTTGGCTTGGGTACCAGATTTTATCAAGACTTCATGGAGAAGAAGAGAGAACAGAAAATCTGGGAGAGCAAACTCTTCATAAAATTCTATGTTACTTGGAGGTGGAATTTTTTGGGGTGTCTCTAACTGTGTAATGAAATATTGGAGTGTTATTTCCTCTAATATCTGTTATACGCCCACACAATGTAGTGATTCTGAGGTTTTCCATTTTGGAAATGGATATGTAAAACATCTTGGACCCAGAATCTTTGACTATAATTGTACTAATGATGCGGACAGGACTAGGGCAGCAGCCCAAGAGCTGTTATCTGTATGGTTAAATGTTAATCTATTCCCTGGTGCCCTTTTGGCTCATGTCAAATTGCACTATCTGTCTGGGAACTAGCACATGCCAAAGGACCATTCCTGGGAGGAGGTTTGGATGCAGCCACCCTGTTCTGGGGGTAAAGGAGTTTATTAGTGTGATTGTGGCCAGGTCGTGTCAATTGGCTTCAAGGCCAACAAATGGGCCTAGATATTGCTTTTCTTGTTACCCTCTGTTCAAATAGCCTTGGGGTAAGAGTTTGAGGGGAACAGGCAACTCTAAAGTCATGTTTTTCATATTTTTCATTGTCTATTATAATTTTTGGAATTCCCAGAAATCTTCCTATGGATTAAGCTTTATAACTGTGAAGTTTAAATGTAAGTATTTGTCTAAGTAATTTTTGTACAATATTAAATAAAATCAGGACCTTTATCTAATTATGACTTCTTAGTTTTCATTGGAAATTCTCTGTTAACACAGATTATGAAAACTTAACTTTCTATTAAAATCAAATTTTAATTTTGATTGCAATGTAAACCACCATCAAGTATATAAACTAAGACTTGAGGTGAATCTCACAGATCTTGGGCTGTATTCCCTTCAGGTGTTCAACATCTTCCTTTTTATCATACCACACTTTCTGGTAAATACAGGTAGAATGAAAGAGTTAACTAAAAAAGAAATTTCTGTAACAACAGTTTGTTTATATCATTTTCAGTCCTGGCCCCCAAAAACAAACCACTATTAACAGTTTATAATTACAGTGTTAACATTTTCTTTTTCTAAAGTAAGCTAAACATTTAGGAAAGCTGTATTGCAACACATCTTTGTTGACTTTAATGCACCAGAGACTTTTGTCAAGTTACAATACATTTAGTTTCTAAATTGTCCTGTTCTTGCAAGTATATCATTTATGCAAATTTTCATTGATTCTCTCTCAGTTATTCTCTAAAAAAACCCCACGCCTGGGAGGTTCTTTTGTAATTTATTTTTCTGTTTTGTTATTAAAAGTTGCATAAACAAAGGATATACTCTGATTACTGCAACATTCACAAAATGAAAAGCCATTGGATATACCAGGATTAAATTTTTTAAAAGTCCACTCCAGACAGGCAGAGGTAGTTAAAAAAAAAAAAAAAAGTTTATTTTGCTTTCTATTTGAAAACATTTTCATCCGTGGCAGTTAGCCTGATCCCTACTGGGAAAACAGAGACCTAATTTTGTCCTGCTTAATACAAACAGAATTCCCAGCGACTTCACTGGGAGTTTTGCCTGAACTAGGAGCACAGAAGGCAGCCTTATAAACTTTCAAGAATATCCCTTTGCTTTCTTGTGGCCTAATCAACTCTCTGTAGTTTACCAAGTACTTATATTGTGTCTCTGTATCAAAGTGCTTTGCAAATTACCACAGCCTTATGCAGTACATTTGGACTTTTGATAGAGAACATAATTTTGTAGGAAGAGGACATCATTAAAAATTTCACATGCTCTAGTGTAGTTCCACAATCCTCTCTACAGAACTGACAGCTCTGAAGGTTGATTCTGTATCAATGAAAATAACATCTCCTTTCCCAAGACTTAACACATTAGTTAATAACAATAAATTGATATCTTGGATTCACAGAATAGTAAATATAGCATAGAAAAACAAACCATTTCCAAGAATGTATTTTCTCTATGGCTAGAATATATTTTACTCTTCTACATTATTGAGGTAGTTACTGTTTGAAGAAGAAAAAAAAGAGAAGTCTGAATGGGAAAGCCAACTTTGGCAGGAGCACTACTGCTGGTTTAAGGAATGAAAAACAGAAGTTAAAAAAGGAGAGAGAAGAAAGAGATCAGAAAACTTGTTTTTCAAATATGTATCAGACAAAGGGTAGATCATGGTAAAGAAGTTTAAAAACAGAAGTTAAAAAAGAAAGGGTAAAAAAATGGTCGCTGTCTTTTTTTTTAAGACGGAGTGCAACTGGAAACAGCATGCAGCCAAAGGTCAGGGTCAAGAGTAATAGAATCCTGGCACTATGTGCTAGTTTATCTTCTACACGATGAACTCCTGCCAAACCATATACACAATGTCATACAGCAGGGAAAAGTGTCTGATGCATCTCCAGAGTATTTATGAGGGCTTCTGTTTTGAAGATAGTTTCTTAGGTAACAGAATAATAACATAATGGGACTATTTCTCATTTATCAGGAACCTTTTTTTTTTTTTCTTTTTGGCTTATTCTGCAAATTAAACCGTGATAACTTGTTTCCCTCTTTCTGAATTCCCTCTCCCAGTTTTAAAGGATTGGGAGGGTTCTTCTATTTTTCAGATTTCTTTTAAGAGAAGGATATAGGTGGTACAAGAGCTGATTCAAATAAGACCAAGTATTGCTCAGCACTTTGGGAAATAAATACTTCAGTTGGAATGATATGCATTTGCAAGATTTAAAGGAGGTGAAAGAAGGTCTTGACTAAGTTGTTGCTCCTTGGACTGTGTGCCTTCCTGTCTCTCATATAGTACTGTGTGTTATGCTTTGTTTCTTTTAGGCCTGGTAGTATATTTATACTCGGCCTGCAAAGGCCTCTCCCTTCAGTCTACAGTCAGAGCATAATCAAGTAGTTTGTTTTTCCACAGCTATACTTATTTCACAATTGTATAACTATTCCAAAAATAGTTTTAGAAAACAGTTTATCTAAAGCATATCACATATTTTTAACCAGAAACCTTGCAGGTGTAGAGCAAGGAATGAAAGAAAACAATATGTCAGTTTCTGATCCAGCACTAGGAGTAAAATATCTTCATTAATGGAACGTGGATTAAACTCACAGCAGCTGCTCTATAATATTTATATTCCAGCCTCTCATGAACTTTTATTAGGGGACAAGTGAGATCACATTAACTGCAGAAAAAAAAAAAAAATCCACATATTCACTTACCTCAGAGTAGCTCTAATTTTCTGGCTCTCATCTGGCTTCCCTCCAAGTAAATTATTCATGTGGCTGTGAACAATGCTGAACAAGTTTGGTAGCTAAGATGGGTTGCTACCTATTTCAAAGCTTTGACTTCAACAGAAGCATCCACTGTGTTTAATTTTTTATAACCATTTGTAAGAAAAATATCATTACAGTCCTGGTTCACTCTGGTAAATTAACTGTTTCAGTGAAATCAGTTACCTCATATGGAGCAGAAACTTCCCATGAAAACTGTAAGAATGCAAAAGGTGCTCCTTCTGTCCAGAAGTCCATCTGAAATCACAGAAATGGATTTTAAGCTATTAAGAGACGAGAAAATAAATAAACTTCAAGGAGTCAGTATGGAACATAGGGTTCAGCACCATGCATTAAACAGCTTTGTGGTGTAGGAGTTTCACAGCACAAAGCACAGCGTTGGATCAAAGGACAGAAGAAACCGTGCTGCCATTTCAGAGCCCCTTGCTGTGAACAAGTTCGTCTTCTCTCCCTTGCTGAGGCAGACTCCAGAATTGTGCTGTGATTACTAAAAGAGGCATCAAAGCTGAGAAGGGACTGTGAAGAGTGCTGTGTAACACTGCTCTAAGAGTATAGCTTCAGACGGTAGGGGTTTGCCTTGAGTGTTTTGTCCTGGAGATACTTTCGGCACCAAGCTGACAGCCCCACAGGGACTCTGACTCCCAGGGCTGCTCAAGGCTTTATCAAACTCTGTCCAGCACTGCATGAGTTCTTAATTCCAGAGAACCACTCAAATGTTATAATTTACACTGTGGGTCAAATCCTGAAAAACCACCTGCAGCTGCATTAGTCCCAGGACTAATTTTTCAAGACCTATGGCTGTTTAAAATTCAGATTGCTAGAAGGCAGCATTGATTTCTGAGGAATGTTACTGGTACCTGGGCGCACAGCATGGAAAATGGTAAGCAAAGAGTGTTACGCAAATCCAGTACGAGGCAGTAGTGCTGCCTGCACCAACAAAAATAACAAGTTTATCCCTGTTTATGCCCCTTCAGATTAAACATAGATATAGCAGAGTTTTTAGCAGCATTGACTGAGAGGCTGCAAATGACAGTCCTGTCAGTGACATTCATCTGCTTGCATTTAAGTTTCCTTTGAAAGAAGATGTTTTTTGATGCATGTTCTTCTTGCTGATATACTTTTTCCAGTTTCAAGATTTTCTGACCTTCTTAAGTGTTCTGCTAAGTATTCTCACTCTTAACTGTAAAACAACTTTCAAAAGAAAGGTAATCAACTGTTTCCTTCCACCACATGATTTTCTAAGTGAAAGACTACACTGGAAAGGCAATGATTCTTGCTTAAAATATTCCTGACCAGTTTCTAGCCTAGTAAACAGAAACAATGAACTCCTATATCTTCTTGCATGTCCAAACCCATCACTTCAGTCTCAGGACCCACACTGAGTTCTGCTAAGAATCTCAAACCCATCATTTTTGAGATGACTTTAAAATGTACAAAATTCAACTTTGCTTGAAAGTGGAGTTGAATTGCACTACTAATGGAATATGAAGCATAATTAAATTGAAATGTTACTGGCTTTGTATACAAACCAAAAAATGGTTGGCTATGGAAAGCTACTGCTGAGTAGCAGTGAGGGTTAATCTTGTTAGCTGTTGCAAAAGTCTGTATCCAAAATGTGCACAGAGTCACAGAGTAATGCTGGCTCTAATTATTACACTGTATGGAGAGATCAGTCAACTTTATTCCTAGCAATTCACTAACTTTTCTTTTGTGTAAACTTGGCACAGAAAGGCTTTTGCTATTGAACTAAATAAAACCCTCAGCACATGGCCATGGCCCAAGGGGACACTTTATCATTTGTATATAGAAAGACATTTGATTATGGCTTAATTATACAATATGCTGCTATTTATTTTCAATCAGTCTGCAAACTCCATAATTGTGGATTATTTACTGATGAACTACTTACAATCCATTATTCTATTATGTTAATGTATTCAAATCCAAAAATATACAAATGTTTAATAACCTAGTTTAAATCAGTTGGGGTTTTATTGGTCTTCAGGAAGAAAGATATGTGGAAACTGACAATTTGGTAAATCAGAGTTACACAACATTGAAAACAAGCTTTGTTTTGTTTCATTTTTTTCAGTTTCTAAAAAATGTATAATTTATCATATCAGTATTATTTGCTACTGTGCTTGTGGTTGTCATCTTCTCTGGAGGGTATGTAATCACTTGCAGAAATCAAATAAGATATTGGACAACATTTTCTGAAGTTCCAAACAACGGGATTTTCCAATCATAAAATTTCTTCGTAACTACTCCTTTGGACTCCGAATTATAAATTACAAAATTATAAACTACAGCTTTCCTTTTCTTTCATTTCTCTACCCAGCTTCTCCCTAGCCATTGGGGGAATTACTTAGAATATTTGGATTTGAGCCAAAATCAGGGATTTTCCTGAGTTCCAGCAGGACTCAAACTGCGTTTTTCTTCATCTCCTGCAGAGGTACCTCAGCCAAGGGGCTACAGACTCTTCTGAAGTGGCATTTTACTGCTATGCAAAGATTTTAATCAGTCTCTGAGTCACAGAGAAAAGACTAGAACGACTCAATACTCTGAGGTTACTGGGCTGCATGAAGAGGCTGAAGTTGCTTCTGTTCATGCAAAAGGTTATGGATTTGCTCCAAAAGAGCTCAGAGGAAAGATGAATAAGAGTATTCTATATCCCAGATAACTTTATAACCTTCATTTGTGCTACAAAAAAGACAGAGAAGGAAGCAGGGAAAAGGTGATCCAATTTTGAATTATTTTGCCAGCATGTACTGATTTGTTGCACCAAGAAACCTCAGCAGAGGCACCAAAAGGAAGAGCCAAAGATGTGAAGCAAGATGAGTGCTGAAAATGCATCTAGAAGCACATTTTGACTTCAGTGTCACAATCAAAATTTCTGACTCATGCAACCCCTTTTCTGAGCCCCAGATGAGACCTTTGGCAAATACATTAAGGATATGCCAATGTATTTGAACTTGCCAGACTATTTTCCTTACTTTTTTAAAATCAGTTTCACTTGATTTGGAACTTTATTTGCAGACTTCCAAGTCTCCTCAAATCTGAAAATGTAATTTTCTTCTCAGAAATACCCACCAGACAGTTGCTTATTACTTGACTTGATGGCAGTTTGGTGCACTGGCAGTGACACCAAACCAGGACTCCAGCTTCTCCAGCGTGCAGGGACCACGAAGAGCCAACACTGCTTTCATTCAGCTGTTTCTGAAGGACAATTCCTAACTTTCAGGATAGTTTCCTACAAAAACTCTTTGAAATGTCAGTCTGCTGACAAAGATAGGCATTACAAATTAAACATTTCAGGTAAGAAAATAAGAGACCCAACCCAGCAATCACCTCCCTTGCTAACTTCTCTTTTATGACTTCTCAGAGGATTCCTCAATAATGTGGGCGATAGGATCAGATGCAAGATTTATGTAGTAAATTAATGACATAAGCATGATAAATTAAATCATTGATAGAGTAATAAAATGTTATATTAAGGCTTCAAATAAATGGTTTGTACAGAGGTTGGTAATTGAATACTAGATATTAGAAATGTATTATATACTTTAGTGGTATTTGTTAGGGATGGTTACAGGCACATTAGTAGGTGTTATTGATCTGGCCAGTATATAATGACTTCTAATAAATGATTTAGCCTTTACTAAAAGGTTATTATTTAAGTATCAACTCTTCAGACATTATTTATAGATATTCCATAATGCTAAGCCTGATGACTATATCAGGTTTAATACAGCATTACTGTAGTTTTTCTGCCATTAGGTTTACTGAAATAATTTCATCAACATCTGTACAAACTTTCCTGAACTTTTTAGTCATGGATATGTGCATATATACTGTGCATACGAAAATAAAAATAGTTACAGTAATGATACCTATATTCAAAGACATTGGAATCAAGGAGAGCAGAATTACAGTGTTGTAGCTTAAACTGTTTCTCTTAAGCTATAAATCTGAGTCAAACATGGTCTCACATAGCCAGTTTGGTTTGCAAGGGGGAAAGAAGCATTTCATTTTGCATTTTCTACACCAACTTTGCTCCCACCAGGACATGCAAAGTAGATCTAACTGGTCATGATGAGCACGAGCATCAGGCAAACAGCCCATAAATGTCCTTCAAGAGAACAGGGGCAGATCTCTTCAGCTCTGCTTGCAGCATTTTCATAATGAACAGAACTTCTGAAAGAAAAAGTGAATGATGTTCTGGAGACCAGAAAGCAGGATAAAATGTAATGGAATTTCTGCCTGAACAGATGTGTAACTTTGTTTATCAGGTTGCTTTCTACTCATATAAATTAAATATGTGTATACATATGCGCACACACAATTTGTCATTCAGTTAATTTTAAATATTTTCTGACAATTGCTAGTATTTTTCATATCACAAATGAAAAAACAGAATATATTTACCTTTTAAAATTAGTGTTCCTATTAAAGAAAACCAAACTGTCAAGAGTCTTAAACAAGGATTTGCTTCATTACTGAAATATGATCAGGACCTTTACTTATACTTTCATACTTTTAGGACTTTAACATGGACCCAAACAGTGTTTGCTTTCTATTTCTTGACATTCCAGTTATTCAAATCTTCTTATTTTGTGAGAATTCATGATGAAAATATGTTTCAGGCCTCATAAATGAAAAATACACTTCAAAAATGATACCCTGAAAAGCCTACTGAGATTTTGTTTGGTTTTGGGGTTTTTTTTTTGCAGGACTTTTTCAGGTATTCATCCTCAGGATACTTTTCATCCTTCAAAAATAGATTAATTTCCTTTCTACAGAAATCTCTATCATTCCTCATTTTCAGAAAAGTATTTCAGAAGTCTTAAAATAGGCAATGAAATTTTAGATGGTAGATCTAAAATTTAGATGGTAGATCTCTTATGTGAGATCAATTCCATTACTTAAACTACTTTTCTACCATTTTTTTTAATTAGGCATGTTTATAGAAAATATCATTAAGACATGACTTGCAGATGTTGTTGATTCCTTTGCTGATTAAATGCAAAAGTAATATACTTGTAAGTATATGTTTGTGAATATTTTTGTCATCTTCATCCTCTTATTAATACTTGTCTAATCATACTATTTCTTCAATCTCTAAAGTATTTCATTTTATCAAGTACCATTAATACTTTTTCATTCTCCTTAATAAAGTATTGTTTATGCTTTATCTTTCTAATTCATGTATTTTACTCAGTGTTCCCCAAACAATAAATTTCCATTCCAATCGCATATTTTGGGTTTTTTGAATGTTTTGAGGCTGAATTTTCTATTGAAATACCCCATTTATGCCTCACCACTGATGTCATGCATGTAACAGATCTCAATGTGGCCCTTTGCATTTTTGGGTTATATCTTGGCCATTAATCTTTCTTCATTGTGGTATGCTTAACAAACTGTTAAAAATAATGGTAGCTGGCAATGAAAAAGTGTGGTACCCTTTAAAAGGCATTGTTTGAACTGATTTTTAAAGATTTCTAATTCTCTAGGGTCAGCAAAGTAATGTTTTCATGTTTTTACAAGTCATTTTAGAGCAAGTCTTATATTGTCCAGAAATGATGTTTAAAATTTCAATAGCTTCTGGTTCTCTGTGGCACATCACCTTGCAATTGCCCCCAAATTGTTTCTGAATCACGTTTCCTCTGGCAAGGAGTGGTAGCCCTCATTTTATATTACATTGTACAATGTACAGTGCTCTCACCCCACTCATAACCATGTTAATGTCAGAATGAAAAATGATAAAGCATAAATTAAATAGCAACCATATGTTTTCTGTAATATATCTTCTTTTGTTTTTTGACCCAGGTAAACAATTTCCTTACATCTCTTATTCAGATCTGCATTTTCTTCCTCCCAATTTGCCTCATGAACACCAGAGAGCAGGCATCTTGCCTGTGTCCAGACAGCTGAGCTTGGACTTCATTTAATACAAAATGATAGTGCTCATTGCTGCAAGCTTGCTAAATAATGTATCTTCCACCAGACTAAGGTCACTTTAGAGCTTTACAAACAAATTTAAGCTTCCAGTCTATGTTATAAGAAAGAACAGTGAATCTTTCCACGGGATTATTCCAGTAAATCCTTAGTAAATTATTTGAACAAATAAATGTTACAAAATTCTACTGTTGGGCTCCCCAACCTCCTCCACCCCAGCCTTTTTGAGCAAGCAGAAGATGCTCTGAGTATATCACATTCTCTAAAGAGGAGGCCATCCAAAAGCTACAGAAATCATTACAATAAAATACAAGCCACTAGTTTCCTCTGGTACAAGACCAGATTCTCTGTTCTAGTCTCACTTGGCTTCCAAAATCCACCCTCCCAGCCTACTCTGTGTGATCCTTTCTGCCTATTTCACATTGACATTTAATCAATTCCCAGGAAAAAATAAAACGCTTACAAAATCTTGAGTCTAGTTTCTCATATTTTTTGCTTCCTCTGTTCTGTGTATCACTTTCAGCACCCGTTTTGATTATCTATTTCTCTTGCTTGCTGGTGAGGGCAGCTTCTCCTGCCATCTCCTCTATGTTACAAGGGTTTTCTGCTAGTGTGGTGATGGATAGAAAAACACAGCCAGACTTACTGCCATCAGTGATGTCACTGCACCACTGAAATGCATGCAGTAGCAATTTAGTGAGAGGCAGGACATACTTCCCAGGGGCAAACTGTGTCAGATCACTTGTATCATCCATGGTGAGCTGCACTAGTTCTGCTCCATTTGCTCTGGTACACAGGCTTGTCCAGTGCGAAGAAGAATGAGCATAAAATTCATAGAAGGCAAATAAACTTAAGAATTTTTTCTCTCCATCCTGATGAAAAGAAAGAGAGACAGCCGAGGTGAACATTTTAAGTAAAATGTCTTCTAGATGTGTATAATTTTCACCTTTGATTACAGGTAGAGTTTAATGAAACAGCCTGGTCTTTATGCTTGGCTTTCAGAGAGCTAAAGGAGTCCATCCTGTGTGCTTAGTGCCAACCTGTGAGATGTAGCAGATATGAACATTGCTCTCTTTTTTTCCATATAATTTTCTAATAAATATAGCTAAATAGCACTGAAGTGATGCTAAACTTTCAGCTTCAGCATTTTACTGGTAATGTAGATTTTTCAGAACTATAGTGTTTTTACATGATCAGGCATTTTTTTATCTGAATTCAGGTTTCTGTATATACTGAACAATAATCTGCTTGGCTTTCCTGTAAATTATATGTCAGTGGTTAAGACTGCAAGGAAAACTGAAAAACCTGACTGACTAATGACTTAAGTCAACATTCTTTGTTTTTGGCTGTGGACGCCAAGTAAGAGGTCTTCATTCTTTAACAGTTATATGAGAAATAATAGGCTAGATAGTGCAAGAATAATGCAGAGAAAGAGTTGTAAAACAATCCTGTATTAAATGTCGTGTACTCAGCATGTTAGGCTGATTAGATCTAGTGACAATATTTGTAAGACTTACATAGAAAATCACAACCTTTCATACATTCTTTTTCTCATATTTTTTTTCCTTTTTCCCCTGGAATAAAAGGCTTTGACCCAACTCTGGAAACGTATTTTAAAAACCTGCACATATCATAATAAAGGCTGTTCTGATATATGAACTTCAACCTCTAATTTAGATTTGAAAGACCATTTGGATCTCAAGTTATAATTCTACCTATAAGAAACAAATTTCAGGGAGAGCACTACTCAATTTGGCTGGAAATATCAAAATGACTTGGAAAAACAACAGGTAACAAGCTCTCTCTGGTTTTACTGAGTAACTCTGTGAAGTTCTTGGAAGGTTCTGCCCTTTTGAAACTGAAACTGGAATTTGGAAAGGCAAGGATTGGCACCTTGGACCATGTTTTAATTCCTGAAATAGATTGAGATGGATGCAGCCCTGCCTATTTGCAAATAAAATGTAGCACTCTACTCAATAAGAAAATGGGATTTGATTTAAAGTAATCTTTTCTTCCCCTTTATGGGAATCCTTTAGGTCAGCTTTCCAAACAGAAAGATCTTTCCTTCATGCACACAATTCTATTCTCTCAGGGACTCCCTTATTTTACTGTTCCCTTCCGAATACCTAGTGGTTTTTTTCTCCTATCTCCTTGAATTCTTCTCACAGCTCCTTGCTTTCTGCTTCATCTTGCCCTAAGTTGTCCCTCTCTGTGGTCACAGGAGGGTCTGTGTGGAGTTCAGTCAGAAATCAGCTGACTCCACATGACGTGTCCACTCTTCAGACAGACAAGCACCTGAGCTCTGTCTGAGCCGTTGCTGCGTGGCCAATGCCCCACAGCACGGAATGTAGAGGGGGCACCTCAGTCCAGCGAAAGGCATAGGAGCATCAGATCATCCCTGTGCCTCAGTTCACAACCAGGCCTTGCTCTCCAGGCACACCCACCAACTGTGGAAAAGTTGTGGTCCTTGTGCTTTGGTCTGTGTCAGATAAGGAATCTTCCAAGTCCTCACAGCATGCTATAAGATGGCATAGCACACACCCTATGCTACAAGACACGTGGCATATGTCCTCATCTCCTGCAGACTACCTCTAAAAATCACACACTGAAATAGTCCAGAAGCTTCCAGCTTGTTCTTCTACTTCTTGTGTGAACTCTGAGGTCTTTCCTACTGGAGCCTATTTTTGTAATAACATCTACAGAAACTCACTCACTGTTCAAAGATAGACAGGAGACATTTTCTAGACTGTGGCTAACACATTAAGGCAAGGGCTAGACAAAAGCACAGGGGAACCCAGCACCTCCTTTTCCAGTCTTTGGATGCCCTCTGTGTCTTTGTCTTGCTGGAAGATGAAGCAGTGAGGCCTGTCTAGTGCTGCCAGGATGAGATTATTCCATTCCTCAAGTTAAACACGTAAGCGTTTGAAGGATGGAGGTCATCATTCCTAAAGCTTTAATAAACTTTACAGTAGAAATAAGTTTCCTTTAACCCCATTTATTTAAACAATCCATATTGTTTTCTATAGAGGAAACTATCCAATGCAAATACAGCTAAATATTTTAATGGTTTACACATTCATTTTAGAAAGTTTTCTTTTAATTTGTTAACTTTTGTTCCTTTGAACCAGCTCAACCTACTTATTTAATCCCTTGAGCTTTCAAGGGACAGCTTGCAGAAAGTTATATACACAAATATAACAAACATTTCAAATAAAGCACAATGCATAAAGCAGAGAAAGGGAAAAATTTGACAACAGCTGCTAGATTTAACACTAATAGTTTTGAAAGATTTTGGCTTAAAGGTTAAGAGTATCTTATGACAATAAGCAGACTTTGTATATAATGTCAACAGCCCTGTTGCAACATGTCCAGTTTTAATTTATTCTTGTTCGCTTGCATAAGGCAAATAATATAATTATGTATGTCTGGTTCATGACATTTAAGTTGGAAAAAAATCAAATAAATCATGGGGTTTTTTTTAAGAATAGCAACTTCCAAAGCCTTTGGCCTACGTCCCTTATTAACATTAGAGACATTTTTGTCTGAAAGTGATAACCTGAAAGCTTGCAAGTATTTATTTATTTTGATCAGATTTCATCTTTTTGAGCCTTTTTGCTTCTGAATATGCTAGTGGTAACTAGTATCCTCCTTAGACTTTCTTTTCTTTATATGTCCAAAGAACATTGCAAATTATGTCAATTGCCTGATTAGCAAAAATTTAAGGGTCTAAGGGCTGCACTTTTCAAACTTTGAGGCTCAGTTTGGACTAGCTAAGTATGCTGAACATTTGGAAATATTTTTATTCTCTGCTTATATTGTTCTTATAATGGAAAAATAATACAAGGAATATTAAAACTATTTTTCAGTCGCATATAGCCTATACAACATTTCGGTGTGTTTGCTAAGATTAGTCATCAGCAAAACTTTTTATTTGCATATATGTATTTTAAAAAGAAGGGAAAAATAGTCTTTTTTAGTCATATTTTTATCTGATAAAGAGCAGCTTTACAATAATCTGCTCTGTGAAGCTTTTTACATGAGAGGTGACATTCATATCACATGATTTTAGATGTGATGATTCAGATGTGAAACACAGAAGATTAGTATCAACTAATTTTAATCTTCTATTAAGCTTATATTTTGGTCAATTATGCACTTCTAGAGGATGATACACACATCTGTCTGAGGGAAAGCTATCAGAGCACGTATCTTTCTTTTGACTCTGAAGGAAATCCAGCAGGTGGTTTACTTTACATGTACAACTTCCAGGAAGATTTAAGTAAGTGAAATGAAACCCACTCCAGGTGGAGATTTGTACTTTTAATATATATTACCATATCTACTATATCTATTTTTATCTGAATAAAAATAGCAATACATTTTAATAGTTTCAATTAATGCCTTCAGACCTTAACATGGTGAACTAGTGTTTACAATTTTTTATCTGCATTTGTTTCACACAAAGGAACTACTCTGGCTTCAGCTGAAAATTTCTTGGACTAGAGGAGATTAAATGAAATCAAAATCTCAATAAGGGAAAAATTAGATAGTACTAAGATTGATGGCAAAAATAACATCTAGTATAGAATACATAGGCTTAGCATGAAATGTGCATGGAGAGCTTGGAAATTACACTAGTGACATGTATCTGTGTAATGGTTCCAAAGCATTTTCTTTTGGATGATATTAAGATTTTATAAAACAAACATATGCTCATGCTAATACTCTTTTGAAGTAAATGTATTAATGCAAAAATGTCCAAACAAATGAGCCAGATTTCCTCAGGGTTTGACTCCTACAGCAGCAAAAGAAGTAGTCCAGAGCCTTTGAAGCACTTTCCATGGGACTACTTTTACCGTGCCAAAATGAAAGCATGAGCATCGTGCCACTGGGGCAATGCAGAATCTTCACAGCAAAGATATTTCTGCAGGGAAGAAATTTCTTCTGGACAGGGAAGAGTCCAAGTGTCCTCCTTGGGCGTAAGATCCAAGACAATCAGGGTAGGTTTGCTTTACAGAAGGGAGTTGTTAGAAATTTCATGGCAGAGACTGTGAAAACCTTCTAATTTATGAGAAGAGAGCAAGAGAAAGGCTAATCCATGCCTTTGCAGGCACATCAGAGCACTGCCACTGTATTGAAACAAAAGAAATTGGCCTCAGTACAAGGGGTAAGGCAGGATCTCCCCGTCACATTTACCAGCACGGACACAGGAGCTACAGGTTCTCCAAACCCCAGGGACTTGTGCTCTGTCAGGTAAAATCAACCTCACCTTTATTCTCAAAAATTGAAAGACCCATGACCAGACACAGGGTGATAACATCACAGTGGCTGGTTTTGTCTCTTGGTATTCCACAATGCTTATGCAAATGCCGTTTTGTGGAGAAATATGTTTTCAATAAATAGACTTGTTTCTTGGTTTGCTATCAGTTCAGTCCTCTAAATTTCCCACCAGCTCCAAATCTGACATTAGGAAAAATGCTGGTAAACCTGGACTGGCCAACCCAGGCAGGCAGGGTACAAACCCCTGGAGATGCTTCTGTGATGATTAGAAGATTAAGCCAGATTTTTGCAGGCAGAGGACTGAATCAAGCACTTATTAACCAGATGATCTTGTTACTCCTATAAAGAGCCTTGGATAAAATTGTACATTTAAAATGCTTTATCTGCTGTATATGCCAGACTTGGATTTACTGGAGCAGAGAGAGAAGAAATAGAAGAGGAAATGCTGAGGGAACTCTAGCCGCTCCCATTACTACTCATTATTTCACCACATAAAATTGCAGTCCCTGCTGCAAACCCAAGTTCATTGCCTCTCCTTCCATATTGGGCCTTTGTTCCCTGCCCAAATAAGTCCAATACTATCCAAAAAAGTGTGCAGAAATATACTGGGTGGAGTTCATGTTTTGTGTATGTGTGTAAGTATATATACACACATGCTTAAATACATATTCCTTTATCCAAATTATCTTTCCTAATAATTTGCATTTCTTAATATTTTTCAGCCTTTTCTTGGATAAAATGTTAAATTACTTTTTTTTTTCTTTCTTACTTTCTTTATAGGGGTCAGACTGCATTGTTGAATTGCTTTAAATCCTGAGTCAGGAACATGTCACAAAGTTATAAAACAGTACTGTTGATGGAGCAGCCTAGCGCTGATAGGAGAGCTATTGATTGCAGATCTACTTTTAGATTGGATTTGTGCCCTGCAGTCCTTTTACCTGGTCATAAAATATAAATGGGGTTTACAAAAAAAAATAGCAGTCCACTTAGGAAGTCTCTTAACAGGTTTTTTGAGCTTAAATGTACATTCCTTTAAGTACCTGTTAATTACTTTACTGTGATGATGCGCACCTGTACAATGTCAGACTGCCCACAGAGCCCATTGTTAACCTGCCCATCAGCCATTTACTGCTCGTGATTCACAGTCAAGGGGTCTAGGATTATTGTCTACTGGGAATTATGTTTTAGTAGTGCAACAGTGTGCTGGAGATGTCTTAATGGCTGCTCAAGTGAGATTGTTATAATGCCTGCATTGTTGTTCTAGCCAGCACAGAGCCCAATTGCTTTTTAAGTTATGGCATCAGCAAGCTCCAGGTCATCTGCACTTAAATCACATGCACATATCTGAAATGTCAATGTGGTAACTGGTAGCAGTGTATACAATACTTTTAACCTCCAATTTGGTGGGTGCTTGGGATCATATTATATGAAGTGTGCATGTATGCTTCAACCTTCAGGGCTACAGCAAGCTTTGCTGATTTTAAATGTCACTGTAAATTCTGGCTTGAACAGCTCACCTGAGCTCATGGATAGTTTTCCCCTTGATAAGCCAGAGAATAAAGATCCTAAGTGGTTTGCATTAAAGCACACCTCCTGCATGGCCCTGCTCATGCACTTGCTAGAAAAGTGTTTAGATGAGTAGAGATGGAGGGTACAGACACCTGGTTTTGCAACACCACACCACTTCTTTAACTTCTCCTACTTTTATCAGCTACGCCTGCACTGCTGCACATGTGCACATACACACAGATAAATAAACATATAGTCAGGTATGCATGCTGTACTGCAGGGAAATAGCATAGGGAGGCTGTAGAAACTCCAGTTTCTGACATGTTCTGCTGGTTCCTTCCCTCCACCACCACCCCTAAAGAGCTTAAGCTCATCAGCTGAGTTCTCCTGGGAACAGCTGGAGCAAATAGGTACTTGTCTTCAAGTTCACTGCCAATGTGTCTGTGGCACATAGATGGGGCATTGACCAGCATTTCTTTCCAAAATCACAACCACTATCCTGATTTCTTTTTTTTTTTTTCTCTAGAAAGTAACTAAAGAATTTCTAATGGGTTTGGACCTATAAAGATTCCTAGCAGCACTTGTAACTTGAGCTGATTGGAAATATTGGCTATTTCCCACAGAAAAATCAAAACAATCTTCCCAAAAGATAACAGAAATGAGAACGTATATACCACCTCCTACCTCAAATTTCCCAATGAAAAGCTGAAGAATGCAAAAAACTTTGCCTAATCATTCCAGTTCTCTTCTCAGCAACAACAACAAAAAGTCAATTTATCTCTAGATCCCTTTCTAGTTAAAAACCTCTATAAGTCCCCTATAAGCCCCAAAATTCCCCTCAGTTTTCAGCTCTAAGAAAACTTGAAGGAAATTGTTTTAACTGAACCCATTGAAATGTCAAGAGCTTTGCTGGACAAAATTTTGCATACTTCAAGGCATCTGATCCAACCTAGTATTACATAAATAGGACTCATCCACATTAAATGGATTTGTATCCCAAAAGTATTGATGTAAATATAGTCTCCTTGCTATCACTGAAATTGCAGCTTTCAACTTCTCAGCTTGCCCTTTTATCAAAAATACAGAAATGGAATTGTTAACAGATTGTATTTTCACTGCTTTGAAATTTTTATGGAGAATGAGCTAAACACATTGATTTGGGCAGGGGGAGAGGTGGTGCAGGGAAGCAAGGAGGGAAGGCAGGAAGAAAAGATTTTCATAAGTGTTTTATACAGACTTTTTTCCCTGCATTAAAAATAAGAATTTTAGCTTAGTATTCAATGGGATCATAATAAGAACAACTCTGAGCACTTTGGAAAAAAATCACACTCCCCAATGTTATTAATATGAGTCATAATTAGAGATGGAACATTTGATCCAAACCCCAATTAACTTCAGGGGAAATTTGGATCCAAACTTCATGGCTTGAATTTATTTGCATGCTGAGCCAAGACAGAACTCCTGACCCAGTACTGTCCAATCCCTCCCCCACTAACAAATCCTTTGGGGAATTAAAGATGCATATCTGGTTCAAGATCTGACATTTGTGGTTTGGAGCTTGTTTGACAGTATATCTTGTACATAAAGGAGACTTTCCACCTCAGAATTTCATTTGTGCTTTAAAATATGCATCTGTATAGGAGGTTGATTCTTAAGAAGAATCAATGGAGCAAAGTGATCTGCTTTCTTCGTCATATTTGTAACGAAAATGAAAATATTTACAGATGACCAAAGTTTTCAGAACTTTTTGTCTTTCAAGTCAGAAAATTCTCCCTGGAATACTAGGTGCATTTTTCAGTTTAGGAAATGTTCCTGAGGATTTGACTCTTTTTCTTGTTCATGTGGAATCACACTGGCTTCAGTTTGATTATTCATTAAGCAAGTGACTTCCTAGCCTGAAGATGTGTAGGTAAATTAGGTTTTAGCATCACAGACTGACCTGGAAAATGTACCTGTTAATCCAAGACTTTGTAAAACCATTTGCTGCTTCATGTTGATGGCATCTGACAGTGAGATTTCCAAGGAGGTTCAGAAGCAGGCTCAGCTGGTTGTGCATTGAAAGTTTTATTCTAAGATCAATAAAATTAATTTTAACACTGCAAGGACTCTGGAATGTGTTAGAAAACATTTTCCCCCATGGAAATATAACTAAAACAAACAAAAATGGACATTAAATGTAATTGAATGTTACCCAATTTTATATAGCTTTAGGTCAGATAGACTATGATCTAATACATTTTTTGTCTCACTATATCTAACAATCTTGATCAAAATAACTGTAAAATATTGTCTTTGGGAAGGCAATCATTAATTATTTATGAGAATTATTATGCTGAAAGAGTTTAAACTGTTTGCTTAAATTATAAACTCCATGGAGAGTTGTGTAAAATCTTTTTTCCCCACCTTTACAGTCATCGAATGATTCATTATTTGCAGAGTATATACAAATATTGAAGAGGCAACAGCACCCATAGGATAAAGCATTTGCCTCCAGAAGAATTTCTTCTTTTCTTAGCTGAGCTGTGTAACTTAGGATGAGTTACATCTCACTCTGCATGCCTCAGTTTCCTGTGCTGTAACTTGTCATGTCTTTTTTATAGAGATTGTGGGCTCTGTGGATGGGAAGTTCAACACAGGAGTTTTGCTTTCAAGTTTGTGAGAGCAGGCTCAGAGCCTAAGTAGGACAGAATATGAAAGTGATGGTAGGAGCTGCCTGTGGTACAAGCAGAGGAAACCCTTGATTTTTTATCTACGACAGGACTGCAAGCTGGAACAACAGTAATATTCCAAGGGACTGGTCTGACAATAGTGACATTAGTAAAGAAATACAAAGGAGGGTCAGTATTCAGAAGAGTACATGGCATAATCTGAGGTCCGTAATTGCTTTTGGTCCGTAATTAAATTAATAGCATATTGCATTGTTATATTGCACAGGGGCAAGCATGTCCTCTGGCTGTGCTGCAGGGCAAGGAGATAGTTCAGGCAGAGCAGCACGAGGGTGTGCTGGAGCAGTCCTGAGTAATCCAGCCTGGAACCATTTCAGCGCACAGGCAATTACCCTGGGTCTGCCTGCACTGACTGATGTGAGCCTACCCTCAGCTGCCTGCAGCCAGATTTCCACCACTAACATTTAAGGACCTAAAAATTCATACTTGTTTCCCATTTTTCCAAAGATTGGCAAAGAATTTGAAATAAGTGTCCAGCACTTCTTACTTTCACAGCATATCTGGCTCCAAGGACTATGGGCAGCAGGCTCTTACCTCTTTATTATATGCCTAGTCTATATCACAATGCAAGGAAGCAATCAGAGCAGGCTTAGTTAACATCCCTCTGAGTCTCTACACATCTCTCAGGCTGTACCTTGTTTACTACATAAGGATAGGACTAATTCACTGGTGGTAAAAAGATTTCCTATAGATTTTGCCTTAATTTGGGACTCTAGGCAGATAGATAGCAAAGTAAATACTTGCTATAATTGCAACACATTGATTTACTGGATTCTGGGAAAACAGTAGGGTATTGCAGTAGTAACAGAGTTGTTCATGACTGTGTGCATATATATATATATTTAGGTGTAGAGATATAAACATATATATATAAAAGTAAGTGAAATATTCCAGATTGACAACTTTGTAGCAGAAAATATTGGCCCCATGTATAGTACAGTATTTTTCCTTCTCTTTTTTCACAAAATGTATTTTTCCATGGGTGATAGAATTTTTTGCATCATGAATATTTTATACCAGACTTTAGCCAAGGCCATGATATACCCAGAAATTAACTTAGGGAAATCTGGTTCTCATTATCCTCTGATGTTCATTGATTCATTTGCTTTCTCGAACAAAGAATTTTAGCCCCCAGACTTGGTATCTACTTAGCTTATTTCAAAACCTTCTGGGAGGTGTGTGTGTGGGAATTTATTTCTTGGAAAAGTGTGGAGTGGAATAACTCTTTTTTCATGCTATTCAACTATCTTCTATTATTTACGTCACCATGAATCAAAACATTTTTCATCCATGTAAGTAGAATTTGGGCCCTCTTTTCTACTATATATTTGCACTAGCATTTGTAAATCTTAATGGCCTGATGAGAATGAAAAAAAAAAGGAGGAATATAATAAACTGAAATAGGATTTTGTGTATGCTTTAGATATCTAAGATGTAAACTACAGATCATTCTCTTTTCTCCTCCCCTTTCAATCCCAACCCAACATCTGAGTAACTCTGAAAACATCTGAACTCGTCAGTCGCACCACATTTGGACCTGGATGCTTTCTAGGCACCTGCAGTTCTGCACTGTGTGCATGCCCAGATCTACCCAGGCCTTAATAGGATCCAGGAACTCAGCTGAATGCTGCCAAATTTCCCTGAGGGTCTTAATCCTATAAACATGACTAAAGCCCAGCTCATATGTTGTAGTAGGACCAGTCCACTCACAAGTCGGAATCTTTTCTTTTTTAATACAGCTTTCAGGAAAAGAAAATGGTGTTCACTGGCTTTTGCAAAGTGGTCAGCTTAGCAGCAGATTTACCTGTGAGGTATTAAAACCTGAGTTCAAAATCTCCACAGCCTGAAGGGAACTTAACCTACAGAGTTTTCTATCCAGCACTTAATAGTGTGTTATAAAATACAAACCTGCTTACTGCTCCATTTGAAGCTGTGCTGTTGTACCAGAAAGACACCAGCTGAGGTTCCTAGATTATTTATGCATTTGACATACATTTTGGTCATGGTAACATGACTAAAAGTAGAACCAAAGATTCATAAATTATACGTTTTCTTGTAAATCCCTTCCAGTCCTTACTTGTTGCATGAATAATATGAGCTCAGATAGAAGAGAAAATAAGTAAACTACTGTGTTTTCAATGATAATAAAAAAATATCTGTTTTCCTGCAGTCCATGAAGAGAGGCTCAAACCTTGATTTCAAAATTTCTATCAATTTGCCTTTCTCTGGGTGAGACAGCTTTACTTTTTCCTTCTGCTCTTTGAAAAAAGTCACACATACATGGCCAAAGGAAGCAGCCGTCCCTTACCATGGGGAGAAGCACCTTCCCAAAATTGTGATTTAGGTAAAATTAGACAAAGAGGAGGGTCGGTGGCATGACTCAAGAAACAGCCCACTGAAGATTACAGATGAAGCAGAGGTGCAGTTCCCATGCAGTGACTTATTGGATTCTGCTGGTCGGGTTCACTGCAGTAACTCAGTGCAGTACAGGGCTGCCCTTTAAAATGCTGACCATGCACAGCTTCTCTCAACAACTTTCCTAAAAAAAAAAAAAATAAGAAGGCCACAAAATTGCAGGATCTGTTTTTCTTTAGGTCCACCATTTCTTCTATTTAAATTATACAAAGGGCTTTAAAAATAAATAAAATTAAAATAACCTTTCAAATTGGAATTTTGCAGGATTCTAACTCAAAGGGCAAGTATTAAGCCTGAGGACTCTTACCTCATGGCTGTGATTGTAAATCAAATAAAGAACTACACTGACAGAAACTAACATTTGTTATGAATTCAGTAGCTTGTGTGAAACTAGACAGCTATGTCAGGCATCAATGCCCATTAATTCCAGTAGTTAACAGCAATTAACTGTGTCAATGTTGTGTTTCTGCTTACAAATATGACTACACATTTCATCACCTGCCCATTAATGTTCTAGTTTGCATCTAGTCCTGAATAGACAGGTAGAAGAAAGCCTTAAAGTAGGCCCATGAGCTCCTCTCTCTACAGATGACTGGCAAACAGAAACTGATCTGATCTTAGGTCTGTGCCTACCTCCACCAGCAGACATTTCATGCTGCTGCTCTCTCCAACCTTCTGGTTTGTATTGTACAATCCATCTTTTCAGCATATTCCATTATGAACATCAGCAGTATTAAAGGGATTTTATCACATGTTTTGAAAATAATGTTCTTCTCTGGACAACATGTTTCATTAAATTCAGCTGAGAATATAGATAAGGCAATGCCTTAGGTTACCCATTTTAAAATAATTCAATTTCCTAACTTCCATTCAACTGGGCTCTCCTGGATCCATCTAGCCTCATACACCTGTGTGTCTAAATTCTATACCAGGTCACTGACAATTTCTCCATGGATTGTGGGAGCTTCGTTCTGCTCTCCATCCTCTCTTCCAGCTCAGGGGGCTGGGCATGTAGACAACAACTGGTCTTGCTGTTAAAGACTGGATGAGATCTATTTTGAATAGAAAATGGCCATAAGAGGTGTTTAAAAATGTTTAGTGATAGTAGCTGGTCAAAGCATGTCAAAGCATCCAGATTGCCACTCAATGCTTTTCACAGCTGATTCACCTGGAGTATACCTGTGAGCTGGGAGATTCACAACTCACTCAAATGTGTCACTCAGCTGTGTCACTCTCTCCTATATTATATCTCCACCAAACCAGTATGACTTCATCATAGTTAGGCTAATCAGGGAAATTGAGCTGATTTCTGCCTTGTCTGTAACAGCAAAACTTCATGGGATTGACATATTTGTTCTTTTACTGGATGGACTAAAAAACAGTGTGTTACTGTAAGTCATCTTTCATGTGAGACACTTAAAATACATTTAGTCTTACTGAAAATATTCTGAATTTGAAGTTTCTTTTCTTTTGTAAATTTTTAAAAACAGTTAAAAATGGAAACATTTGTCATTAATTTTTTACACCTTTTTGCAAAAACCCTTCATACAAACCTGAAGGATTCTCTGAAACCACCAGGCACTGCTTAAAAAAACCCTCAAAAATTAGTTAGTTTTCTTCTGAAAGTTGCTGTTAAACTTATATTTGAAATTAAACTGAAAAATAATAGAAATAAAGGAATACCTACTTTCCTCCATAAAAATTTAAAAATCTATTCTATGCACTGTTGATTGAGCAAATAAATAGCAAACTTACTGTTTTCTATAGCATACTATCTACCTTATACCATGCTAGCTTGTTGTTTGAATGCCTTGTGTCACTATTATTTTTTTGAATTCCTGAAAATAAATTTTAGCAGTAACACTAAAACCCCACTGTACTAGTGTTATACTTGTAGGCTGTCTGCCAATCTTCTAAACTCCACTGGATGCATAATACAGTGAACATGAGGGATTATTAAAAATAAACTCACATCTTGTTGCTTGAACATTTTATCTCTCTTTTGTTAAGAAGTGATGGCTACAGCATAATTTTTTCGTGATGAAAAAAAAATGCATAGGCAAGAACAGCAGAACTAGATGAAATTTTTATGTAAAAAATCCATTAAAAGTGTTCTTTGGCTGTCTGTTTGTGCCCTTGAGTCTCATGAGTACAGTTGGCAAGAATAAAAAATCACTTATGGACTCAAAATGTGATAAAGTACATTTTCTACCCTTTTAAATCCTTTAATGTGTCCCCAGCATCTCATGTAATTTAGGGAGGAACATCAGAAAGTTTGGATGCTTTTCTGAACCTTGTTCAAAGAATTCCTAATCTTATGTGCTGTAAAAATAAGATGGAAATTCTATAAGAGAAGCCCTTCTTTCAGATTTTTATACCATTTACATGGAATTAGTATTGGTCTCTACAGAAATAAAAGAGTGTTGGAAAACTGCAGAGGTTAATCATATCTTTCCAATTTCAGTAATGTGATGATCTGCATTTCAGTTGATTCTTAAGCAGCAGGAGCTGTTCCTTTTGGGGACAATGGTAGGGCCTGGTGAACAGGCTTAACTAATTTATTTCATTTCACTGGGATGTACTTTGGGGATTAATAAGGAACAGCAATTGATGCCTTGCCACATTCTCTCTGGACTCTGATTTCTTTTGCTCTTCTTAGCTGTTTCACAGCCTTTCTCAAGCCCAGAAAACAATCATAAATCATACTAAATATTTATATAGCTTTTTGACATTTTTCATGCGTGAGTGAAAAAGATGATGGGTAAGTCGGTCATAAAAATTCCAAGGAAAAAAAATTTATGGAAATCTGCCTGTTTGTCAAAATACAAATGCTTTACAGAGTCTGTTTGATTCTGTTGATGTTAGGGTGGATGTAAAGAGGATCTCATGCTTGCAAATACACCGCCCTGAGGGAATGAACACAGTGTTCAGAATACATCCCACAAAAGAGCTTTAAAGTCCATCAGTGGAAATGCTCCAGATTTTTACTAATGGAATACAAAGCAGGATTTGGTGTCAGATTTCTGCTTTAAAAATGCTGAAATCTAATACATAACTAGGAGAACATGAAGGTAAGTAACTTCAGCAATAAGGATAATTAGTGAGTGAATGTATAGGGCAAGATCACTGTTACCTAACCTGAATAACCAGAATAGTTAGCAAGGCTCCAGAACCTAATAAGAGTGTTTATTTTCTCCAAAGAGTAGCTTTTCAGATATGCATGAACAATGGTCAAAATAGAATAAGGAAGCTAAATCTAGCTAGTTGGGAAGGTTGAGCACCCCATTTGTCTGAGGTGTCCCTTTCCAAATAAATATTTACATATGGAATCTATTCTTTAATCCAAGGTCCTAAATACAATAGAAACTCTAAATACTTAATGTGACACTGATAATTTGATTTTAGATAAAACTTGGAACCAGGATCTTCTTCTTTCTTAGTTCCCTAGCTGTGAGATTTCCAGTAGGAGGTCTGGTAATGTGCACCCTGTGGGCTGGAGGAAATGTGGTGTCTGTTTCCTGTGGCCATGGATTTTTGAATTCTGTATATATATAAAGAGTATGTTGATTGTAGCAATTTCAGGTGGATTTTGGGATTGGCTGTGAGCACCACAATTTGGTCAGCTAAGCTGTTAAACTGATACCCTGGATGCTAAAAGAGTTTTATCTTGGGCCCAGTTAGCATTTTCCAGAGTAGTTCCCAAACATATTTCAGGATTTACCACACGCCCATTCTGTTCTGGAAAGATCACAGAGTGGATGGGGCCAGATCATCTCAGTTGGGCTCAAGGCCAGAGAATGGCTCCCTGTACTCTAGTTTGTGGGTACCAATATAACCAGACTAATAATAGAAGTAGATTAAGTAGTCCAGGTCTGCCTTGCTCCTGCTGCTTACCCTGGAGGTGGTTGCTCCATGAACCAGCCTCAAGCTCACAGGCAGGGCATTCTCACAAGAAATAGGGAATGTCTGCCACAGTATTCATACTCTTCCAGCTTCTTACAGTAAGTATAGGTGACTAGGGTACTTAGCTAAACTGTAGGCTGATCAAGAAGATCTACTCTGGAATGCTAATTACTAAAATTTTTTTTGCTATTTTTAAGTGAAAAGAGTGTGGACCATATGTGGGACTTGTGCCCTCTTCAGTGCATGATGTTCACACTATGTATCTGAAAAATCAAGATATCCAGTGTAAAAATGAAATCAGGTATACAGTGCTGTTAGCTACAACTTAGCATCTTAACAGCCAGAACAGTCCCATGATGTCTTCCCTATATTAAAAAAATATAAAAACTATGCCTGCTCTTTGACACAGAACCCAGAATTACAGAATCAGAGAATTAAAGAACCAAAGAATGGTAGAGGTCATCTAGTCCATTTCCCCTGACCAAGTATATGCACACAACTTTTGAGTACTCTGGGGAGGGAGATACAACCTCTTTGGACCACCTGTGTCAGAGCTTGGCCACTCACGCAGCGAAACAGTATTTTCTGATGCTCAGGAAGAACCTTCTTTGTTACAGTTTTTGCCACTGAAAAGAGCCTCTCTCTCGCCTCTTTACACCCTTCGTTCTGGTATTTATATATATATTAGTAAAATCCCCAGCCTTCAACCTTTCTCTTTTATAAGCTGAAAAGTCACAGCATCTCAGCCTTTCCCCACATAAACATGCTCCAGTCCCTTAATCACGTTAGTTGGACTCTCTCCAGTATGTCCATGTCTGTCTTGTATGAGGGAGACCACGAATGGATACAGTAAAATAAATCAAACCCAAGAAAAGTTGCAAAAGATAAAGTAAACCTTGAAGTCAAATATACAAAAAATAGAAAGTAAAGAAAGTTTGCTTTTCCTCAGGCGATGTAAATTCAGCCTCAATGAAAGTATACATTAAAGTCTTGAATTAAATGTTTGCCTAATACATCTATAATGAAAATTCCACCAAAAACAACCAAAACAAAACCAAAAAACCCCAAAAGAATGGCAAAATCTAATTTAAGTTGCCAACAGCTTCATATTGCCATCCTATGCTATTACATGTCAGAAACTGAAGCAAAAATCAACAAAAAAAACTTCTGTGGGATTTTGTGATATGTAGAAAATTCAATCATGTGAATTATGAACTTCTGCTTGTGCTATGTAGGGAGTATTCAGATCTCAGGTGTCGAAGCTTGTGGAAGAACTCAATATAAGTTTGTTTTCCAAACCAGTATATGGATGAATACTACGTGTCTCCTGCAGCTTTTTGCCCCAAGTTAGTGCTTGGATTCTCTATAAAGTGAATGGATGAAAGGAGGTGTCTGAAATTGTAAAAGAGGAGTTGTTTGTAGCCCGAATTTAGGCATTTGGAATTCCTTCATGCTTTTTCTCTTACCTGTTTTCTTTACTTAGAACAAATTTAGATGACTTCAACACTTTTGGAATGACTGATTCAGATACATGAAGGAAATATATCTCACTTACACTGCCTGGGTTTTATCCATAACTTTCAGCTTTCCAAAGATGTTGGCTTAAAATTCAGTGGATCTATTGTTCAGGGGATAGGGAGGCTTATTATTTCCTAAAGTTGTCTCAAATTGGCCATAAGTCTAGGAAGAAATTAATCAGGACTCCAAAATATAACTCAAAGGAGTTCTCTTAGTTAAATTGTATCATGTCTCTGAATGTCTCAAATCTACCTTATAGTTAGAAACAGAAGTTGTCGTTGTGGTAGTGGGAATCTCGACATTTTTTGAAAGTTAAATGCTAAACATACACTTTGTCTTTCGTTCCTGGGGCTTCAAAAAGACTTCCAGCTCTGTCAGAGGATTACAATGATTTTTTGTGAAATTTTACTCCAGGAGTTCAATCATCTATATTCAGATATATGTATTTATGCATGCTCATACACACATATATATACATAGTCTATACATACATAGTCACAGAAACATATATGTATTCGTATGCATACACATGTGCGCTTGCGTAAGGGTATATGTATGTATGAAAATATATATAAATAGCTTTAATAATAGCATTTTATTCAAATTTGTTGATGGCTTGAGTTAATGAGTGGTTGGAATTTTGGCAGGTCCCACTGGAGTGTGAATCAAGTGCTCATAAAACCAAGAAAAATTCTGGAATCTCGTCTAAAAATGGACCTTTTGTGGCATGTCTCATATTATTGTTACATATGATTAAGGTCTGCTGAAAAAATCATAAAAACTGAAAAGCAGAATTATTAATGAAAATCAGATTCTATTTAAAGCTGTTGGTTTGGCATTATTCAAAAACTATGTGATTTCAGACTATAACAATTTTCACGTACCCATTTTGTGACAATTTCTTTTGATTGTATTTAGTCAGGAGCAATTCCCATTTTTATTTTCTGAAAATTTTTGTCTTCTTTTTTTTTTATTTCCAACAATGTAGTCTGTGGGAATGAGTAATGGGCAGAGTTAGATTTCTCTGAGTAGTCTGTTAGCACTTTCCTATGCTGCTACATTCAATGTTTTAGAATTCTGCCTGAGCAACACCATGTATAAGTAACTTGCTCTCCTATGCTCTCTATATTTAGTAAAGAAGCTTGTTTGGAACCCCACTGTGCCCATGTGGTTTCTATATATAATTTGGTTGTATAATGAGAGACAAAGCATCCCATAACATGCCCAATGCTGTACAGGACACAAATGAAGATGCTCTCTGCTGCCAACGGTTTAGTGTCCAACATTTCCAGCTTGAGGGTTTCTCTGCTGGATGGAGCCCCACCTCCATATGGAGCTCTGCAGCTGCCAGTGGGCTCCTTCACAGGCACTGCATATGCAGCTCATTATGGGGCTGTGGCCCAAAAGACATACATGAGAAAGAAAACAAAGACGAGAGGAGCGAATACACATATTTCAGTTGGCATATTCACAGATTGCTCAAAGCCATGTGATTTCCATTAAAATGTAATTGAATGACACTTTTAGAAGTCCATTTTGGCAGGTGACATAAAAAAGGAACATTCCACCTGAAACAGGTGTTGGTAATATTCTTTGTTGTTCCTGTAAGAATCTTCTGCGCTTTACGACCAATGTAGTTTGCAAAGAAATAGATTAATAAAAGGAATAAATTTAACCCTTTGAAGTCTTCCTATTGAGGACTTTTGAACTTGTAGCTCTATTTTAAAATTATTGCAAATTAAGTTAGATCTTAGCTGGGATAATGTCAACAGTCCTAAATATTTTAGTCTGTTCTACACCTTCAATGTACAGCATAAAGTGAACTATGTAATATATTACTTGCAGTTGAACTTCAGATGTAGTCCAAGTTACAGCCATGGAAACAACAAAAGATTTTAGCAGACATGAGCAAAATCAGTGGCTAAGAAACACAAGGGTGGAATGAGAAATATACTTCCACTAAGATTTCAGTTCCTGCATAAAAAAAAAAAATCCAAGTGACCTTCTAGGATGGAGTTCCACTTAGAGGGGTTGTATTGCCAGGATAAGACATGGTAGAACTGCCACTGTTAGAACTATTCCCAAATCTTCCAACTACAGAGGTTATTGAAGTAACTGTTACAGAAATACAGTAAATTTGTATGAACCCTAGCCAGATATTATTGATTTTTTTTTTTCTGAGTTCTTCTTGGCTGGTGGGAGCTGTTACTATAGCATGGGATTTGGAGTGGACAATAGGATTTGGAATAGACAGCCAGTTTAACACAAATTTTCACTGGTCTAATAATCTAATAAAATTCTTGAAATTAATTTTTAGAAACACAAAAAACCAAAGAAACAGGGAAGGAGAATGGGACAGGGGACACAGACAGAGGGTGACAGTGTGGAAGGAAGAAGGGCAAAACACTTTTATATAAGGAAAACAGAGTTCTCTTCAGCTTATAACACATTCAGAACAAGATTGGATATGTAAGTAAAACCCAAAATATTCTGCTAAAAATCAAGTCTATAGCTTGTGAAATGTAAGTGCCTATATTGCATGAAATTTCAAGGTGGGTAATAGCATTCTTTCTGCCCTCACAACCTTTGATTCAGCAGGATTGCTTTGTTACCAATAGAAAAAAAATGATCCTGCTTTATTTAAGGGTGATTTTGTATTTCCAGTGCAAAATAGTACACCTAAAATAAATGCACAAATTTGTTCATAGTTACCCCCTTTTCCATAAAATATCTGAAGAAAAGTCTAGGCACCAAACACACAAACCAGCCAAGTCTTGCTAAACATTAGTATCAAAGGGAAAATAAAAGGTCAAAACATAGGATTGTGTTCATAAAATAATAATACAAACATTGAAACTGAAATGTCCTTTAAAAATATTTTATGCTGTACCAATTTTGCCTTTCTTCATGCTGTCCCAGTAGTATAAGTAATGTAAAATTCCAAATTGTGGGAAAGTGAAAAATAAAACCTGACTCAATGCCTAATGAGTGAACCATCTTTCATCATCCTTGCTTGATCACATTTTAAGGCATTGGGGCACAGAGATGCTACAAGTGAATTGCCCATGTTAACACATGAAACAGCAGAAAATTATGGGAAAGCTCTCACTCACTTCTGGTCTAACAGAAACTGCTGTTGCCTCCTTGGAGAGCAGAGATGCCTTGTAGAGAGACCTCAGCAAATCAGAGAGATGGGCAATCACCAACTGTGTGGAGGTTAACAAGGGGAAGTGCTGGATTCTGCACCTGGCATGGGGTAACCCTGGCTGTGTGCACAGACTGGGCAAGGAGAGGCTGGAGAACAGGGCTACAGAAAGGGACCTGGGGGTCCTGGTTGATGGCAAGCTGAAGATGAGCCAGCAGTGCCCTGGCAGCCAGGAAGGTCAAGCCTGTCCTGGGGACATCAGGGACAGCATGGCCAGCTGGGCAAGGGAGGGGATTGTCCTGCTCTGCTCTGCACTGGGGCAGCCTCACCTCCAGTGCTGGGGGCAGTTTTGGGTGCCACAGTATGAAAAAGATAATAAGCAATTGTAGAGCATCCGAGGAGGCAAAAAAGATGGTGAAAGGCCTTGAGGGGAAGCCATGTGAGGAGTGGCTGTGGTCACTTGGTCTGTTCAGCCTGGAGGAGACTGAGATGAGACTTCTCTGAGGTCTTCAACATCTCCGTGAGGGAAAGCAGAGAGGCAGGCACTGATCTCTTCACTCTCCTCAGTTTATGTTAGATATTGGTAAAAATTTTTACCCCAAAAGGTGGTTGAACACTGGAACAGGCGCCCCAGGGAAGTGGCCGCAGCACCAAACCTGTCTGAGGTCAAGAAGAGTTTGGACAATGCCCTGAGACACACGATGTGACTCTTGGGGTGTCCTGTGCAGGGTTAGGAGTTTGACTCAATGATCCTGATGCTTCCAACTCAGCGTATTTTATGATTACATAATTCTATGATTTTAGAGATCACTTCTTTTGGAGTGTAAGTGCAACTCATGGCATATTTCTGTTCTTCAGGGTAGTCTGCTTTGAATTCAGAGTGACATATCCTTAGAAGTGCATTTGCTCTGCTGTGCAAACACAGATATGCATGAAATAGAAAGGGAGAAAAAAAGAGAAAGAAAAAAATTTAAACATAATTTAGTGGTTGGAAGTTATTTTCAGATTGCAACCACTGGAAGGGTTGCCTGGAGAAAAGTTTTCCCTCTGTTATTACAGAATAATAGCTTGTGGATGCTGAAAACCAAACACAAGTTGTGGTTTTCTTTTAAGTCACACTGCAGGGCTATCTCCCACTTAGCATTTTAGCATCATGTTGTTTGGGAAAGGTCACATTTTGACTTTCAAGACACCATTTGTCTTCAGCCCCTTCTTCTAATCTGCAAATAGTTACACAATAGTTTTGGGCCAGGAGCCAAGAACTTGGTTACAAAAGCTGCTTCAAGTGGCATTTTACTAATCATGGAGGTCTGTATTGTGTTAAACAAATACAGGTAGCCTTCATCAAACTGTGCTTTTGCCTTTACTGAGAGCTGAAAAGAT
The DNA here is from genome assembly GCA_013397155.1 of Irena cyanogastra. Taxonomy (NCBI): domain Eukaryota; kingdom Metazoa; phylum Chordata; class Aves; order Passeriformes; family Irenidae; genus Irena; species Irena cyanogastra. The sequence continues at coordinate 341,439 of VWZV01001707.1, read as the reverse complement.
CAGCCCCAATATGTGCAGGAATATAGCAGTCACTGGTGTTTGCAGTTTCAGGCCACAAATTCCTATTTAGGTGATCATAAGTTAAATCATAGTTACCTAGAATTTACTGTCACTGTTTTGGGATTTTTTTGGTCACTCAAACTACCTCCAGTTACAGCAGTCTGGAGTGAATTCATTGTTTTATTGTTTCAGCTAGAGCCAAACTCTGCTATTTAATTCACACAAAGCAGCAAGTTTCTTTCAACATCACCACTGAAAACAGGATTCCATTCCATGTCAAGGTTGTAGATACTTATGCAGTTACTTATGATGTTATTTATGATGGAAGTATGTTATGATGTAATCATGTTATTTATGATTTTGCAACATTCTTCTGCACGGATTCTTTGTTGCAATGAAGCTACTGTGTTTTTACAAAATGTGGCAGATAGCAGCACAACTACTGTGTTTAGGACAATTCATCCAACATCCCATATATTTCTCACATTAGCTCCCAGACAAAAGTCTTGGATATGTGTCTTGCAGTCCCTAATTTTAGATGTGTTCACCATTTTTTCTGAATATCATATATTCTCTTTATGTTTAAATATATTGTTCTCTTCTGCAATTTAAAATGTGATTTTCCATGGAAGAGTTGAGGACAGCTGCTGAATACTGCAATGAGAAATTTCTATATAAAAAGCAGGAAATTTATTCTCAGATAACAAAACCCTTTATGACATAATTAAAGAAAATAAAACCTTGTTTCTTGTGATCCATATTCAATCAAACTAGCAATTCAAGCAAACTTAAGTATTACTATTACCCACGATCTTTTATTTACGAGGATCTTTTTTATGTGAATATGAACTATAAACCAGCGCAGAAGCACTCTATGAAGGATTAAATCAGACCTTGAAGACAGTGAATAAAGAGGCTGTATCTTTCCAGGTAAGTGATCACAGAACTCTAAACTGGTCTTGAGGAGTCCAGTATGAACCAAGCAGGATGGAAGAAAGCAATTACGATTTCTGGACTGATTTCAAGAGTAATGGGGCAATGGGTTTATTGACATTTCCCTCGAAGGCAGAACAGAACTCTGCCAAAAAGCTACATCCCATCCAAGTGCAGTCAGCCCCAAAGGCAGGGCATTTGGAGGGCTGTAGAAGCCCAGGTGTGTGCTGCACTGTCACAGCTGTGCCATACCCTCGTCACGCAGTCAGCAGACAGAACTCACTCACATCTGCTCAAGTGTAAGTAGAAATATCTTGTGTTTGGCTTCAGAAGATCATTTCAACACGTCCGCTGCTGACGCTGCCTGTTAGTATTGCACGCATGCTAGAAGACATGCTGGGATTAAAATAAATTATTGTTGATTTTTGGTTTGTACCAATAACAGAATTATCAACTTAGATCTCAACAGGCTTGGTCAAGACTTCAAATCCTACCCCACCATAAAACATGAGTTGTTTTTGGTTTTTTTCTGGAGAAATAAAAGTAACCTTTCCTCCTATTTGCTCATCCATCTGCTTTGAGGAATTTAGATGGAAAACTGACTTTCTAAAAGTATTATGTTTTCTACTGAGCAAATCAACATCTAGAAGGAAGAGGTGGAATGGCTGGGGGTTCTCAACTTTAAAGTTTTTTTTTTCACTCAGAAAAGGAAGACCTGAATATTTCACATTCCAGCATCAAATTTGGCAAACCTTTCTGTAGAGAAAAAAACCCACAACAATAAAAATTAACTTACTTTTTAATTACTAATGCTTAATTTTGAAGTATCTTGGGATCACTAATAGTAATAATAAAAATTCTCAAGAACAACACTGTACATTTTGAAACATGCTGTTTAGCCTGAATTTTACTTCTGCCTCATGTCTCTTGTTTTTAGTACTGTTTTGTAAATAGCCACCAAATAAATCAACGTATTATCCATAGCCCTTGAAAATAGAACTCTTTTCACAAATGACAGCTTCCCAGGATCACAGTATGACTCCTCAGTTAGCTGTGCAAGTCAGCTGCTTGAGAGACCTCCCAGGTGCAAAACATCACGGCAGTGGTCAGAGAGCTGTAAAACTCATGCTCTGTTACAGAAAAATCTCTTCACTTCCTCAGCTGCAGAGGACTGAACTTTGCACCCTTCCAGCAAAAAAGGCTAACCCCATCTGGTCTACACCATGACCAGTAGATCAAAGAAAATGATTATTTCCTTTAATTCAGCATTCATGAGGCTACAGCTGGAACAGTGTCTCCAGTTTGGGTCCCCAAAACAAAAAAGGAATCAGTATATAGGAGAAAACTTAGAGGACATCCTCCAGGATGTGGAAGGGTCCACAGCACAAAACACATGAGGAAAGACTGAGAGAGATGGGCTTCCTTAACCTGGAGAAGAGAAGGTGGAAAAGGAATCTATTTGTTCTCCAAATATCAGGCAGATGTAGAGGAGACAGATCTAGACATTTTTGGCAGGCAGACATTGAAAGAAACGCAAGCAGTGAACATTAAGTTGCAAAATTTAAGATTCTGGGTTGATATAAAAGGAAAAATTTCATAACTATGCCAATTAAACATAGGAACAGATTTCATAAAGTTGCCGTGGAATCTCCGTCCTTGGAGATGCTCAAAACTTGAGAAGTCCTGTACTTTGAGCAGCCTGACCTAATTTGGACTCTAGCCCTGTTTGAGCAGAGATTCAGAGTTCCAGTTATTTTCAGCTTGAATTATCCTAGATTACTGCAGTTCAAGAGATGTATGTTATTTTCAGAGAGGTACACTTTAAGGAATTATAGTTGGTTGGTTCATGTTTCAGCTTCAAAATTACGATTTGAACACAGACCATTGATCATTTCTTTGTGAAGCTGATGGTGCAGAGGGATTTGTGGGAGATTATGGGAAAGTGTTCCAATAAAGTTTGCATCTTATAGAGTCTTTTCTGAGACATGGGAGAATGGAAAAGTCATGACAAGAGGTTGAATCATTGATAATAGGAAATGGTTCTACATAGCTGGGATACATTACCTGACAGGTTTGCTAGAGTGAGCACTAAGAAAGAATACAAAATCCATCCAGAGTCTGAAATATTTCTGAATTTCAACAAGATTGGTTGGAGCTGGAAACTGGTTACTTATTCTGGAATAAATGTCTTGACTATTCTTAAAATAACACAGATGAAAAATTACTATGATATCTTGTGGAAGACAATGAAAATAGAAAGTACCCAAAATTCCATAGACAGGAAGAATGAATGAGTGGCAAAATAATGATGGTCAACAAATAGCTTGAGAATGTCAGCCGTCAGGGAATTTTAGGATGTTTGCCTTCACATGACTTTTATGTATTTGACTTTCTCAAAATGCAGACACTGTCTAAGGAGTACCTGGAATAGGCAAGGTATAAATACAGCATGAAATAATTAAGTGATAATACTGTTAATAGTCAGATGGGGTCCAGGGAGGAAAAGCATCCTCATTTGGGAAGGTAAAAAATTATTACATGCACTAATAATAAAAGTCAGAAAATAAAATTTCTTGAGATTGCACCACCCCCCGCTGGGGCACTTTGAGTCTGGGGTGATTTGTCCTCTTCTCTTTCAAGAAATTCCTGAGACAAGGAACCTAAAAGAAAGGAAGAAACAAGGCTTTAATGGAAGAGGTGAATATATAAACTATTTATGGATTAAGAGAGCATGAGCTAATTAAACTGATTTTAGAACTCTATACAGAATAAAAGTAACATTTTGGATTTTAAGACAAAAGAGATAAATTCAGCAAAAGTTACTACACTGAAAAGATTAAGAATTTGAATGTAATAACGCTTTATCTGAAATTTCTTTCCAGGTAAGAGGAAAGACTAATAAAAAGAGTTACAGGCAATGGAAAGAATTAATAACAGAATTATAAGGTCACCTTTAAAGAATATGATTCCAGTAAGTCATATAAAAATAATTTAAATTGTAGTAGATTTAGGTAACATTTGACAAGTGATTAATATAATGAAGAGTTTACCAGAAGAAAACAGAATTTTAAAAAGTCTTAGTTTGTTTTGTCTCATAAAGACCCCTAAGTTATAAAACTTTTTGTAATAAAGACATCTGGATCATAAAGATGAAACACAAAAAATTATTTCATTTCAAAGATGTTATTGATATAGGATAAAATGATGGATGACCATAAAATGCTTATGAAAAAATTTTGAGTAGAAATTTGATGTTTTCTAGTTATCCACATTGTAATTTTTAAGGACAGTCTCCTATAGAAGATACGTAGACATGAGGAACCTAAATTGTTTCAAGATGAACCCTGAAACCTTGGATAAATAAAAGATTCCATGACTGGCTAAAGTGACATTATAACTAGAAATAAAACCAATGCAATAAAAATGTGGTTTTTATATATATATATATTTTATTTTTTTTTTTTATGCCCCTAATGAACACCCTAAAGGTATCTTGGTCACCATTTGCTGAGGCTGGTTTTCACCCTGCATTTGTTCTATGTTAAACCTGTGCTTTGACTTTTCTTCTGATACCAGCTGGGGCTAGGAAGAAGTATTTTTGTTTTGAACTCCTGGTGTCATAGCTTGACTGTGATAAGGAGTGGGAGAATGCTTTTCTTTGGAGACAGACCTGAAGTGAATCTGTAGCATTTGAAATAATGTGCTGGTGTACGCAGAGACACTGCAAAATCTCTAACGTGTTGGACTAGTGGAGCCTGGCTTTGTAGTTGCCAGGCTTGGATCAGGAGGGATGAACCTTCTCCCAAGTCCCACTGCCTGAGGTGGGTGAGTATTGCCTACGCTTCTGTGGCACAGGGCACAGTTCATTCTTCAGGGCTACTTGAGCTTATTCACCTTTGAAATTCCATGCTGCTGCTCTTGACAATGGCTTTTGTTTTTATGAGTCTGGGAGATGCTTGGTAGTGTTTTCTGCACCTGGTACCTTGGAGTTTTGTGGCAAGCTAGGGGATATTTTGCAGCTTGCAACAGCCAGTTTTAATGGTATTGATTCATAAAGTTAGAATAACACTCTTCAAGCCCAATTGGAGACATCTTTATGAGCTATCAGCCTTCAAGAGCTGTTTGTTCTAGATTTCTCCTACAGACACTGAAGTGAGATGGACATTACCAGGGGAACTTCAACCCATGAGAAAAGAAAATTAGAAAATTTTTCTTTCTGAGTAAGCCTACTCTCCTTGAGCTATGAAAAACACAGAAACACAAGACACAGAGGTATGAAAAAAAGAGTTTTCAGGAAATGCTTAAGTTTGCACTTATGAAACATGCACATTGAGAAATTAGAACTACTCTACATATAAGGTAGGATACCTTGGACTTGTAGAGGGCTGAACTATATGGCCAGCTTCATATTTATCTTTATATTCATATTTATCTGTTCTATATTTGGTAGGGGTACACTAATGATGACTTTAATTGAATGATGAGTAAATATATTCTTCCCACACTGCAAAGAGACCAGATATCCAAGTCACTCTTTTAAAAAATGCTAGAGAAAAAATGAACTAAAGAACTCATGCACATTAGAAGTTTTGTCTGAAATCATCAATATAGCTCAACTCAATTAATTTTAAAAGGATGGCTATAAAATTGCAAAACACATTCTCAAAAGAAAATAATTATTTATTGGAAAAAAATACATATATAAAATTAGCCTCCTTAATAAAGCACATTAATGAAGTAATCCACATCTTGTGATATTTCAGTGCTGGGCAACCCCACATAAAGTGCTCAGTATAAAATTATGTGCAGATATTTCTACATACCACGATGTCTCAAACAGAGTCCTTGCCAAAGCTGAAAATAAAAGCAGAGATGAAGCCAATGACTTTACAGCTGACACGGGAGACGTGTCTGTATCCAAAGGCAAAGTCATTATGGACTAGATCTGAAAGTGTAGGCACATGCATTTGCGTGCATGCATATGAGCATGCCTAATATGGCCACAAATATGTCTCATATGCAGGCAAATCACATATCTGAAAACATACATTGCTAGTTATCCAGAAAAATGCCTGTTACCCTCAGGGACCAAGACTGAGCTTCAGCAAAGTTCCTCCAAAAGCTAGTTGGGTAGACAGAGCTGTATATGGGACCCATAAGGAAGAGGCTGCTCTTGGAAAGTCATGCTCTCTTGCAGGCCCTGCAGGCCCCTGAATTGCAACAGCAGCAATTCAAATAGACAGTTTTCTATTTTCTTCTCTGCTTCCAATGCCTGTTTTTGCTTCTGTGTTCCTTAGGAACACTGTCTTACCAGCCCTACGCTGCAGAAGAACTCTCACTTTCTGTCTTCCTTGTTGTTAGCCAAGTAACTATCTGTTACTAAACAGTGATGAAGCATGGACAAAGAAATTCATAAAGTGTATGCTGTCACTCTACTCGTCTGAGCCATTTCTTCAGACATCTCTTACTACAAGCAAAAAGGCTGTGTAGGCAAGATATACTCAGCTAAAAGGTGTACAGCAGCTATTCATTGGCTGACAGACACAATAGGAGGAGGATTGAGCCTCCCAAATTGCCCATTTATGTGCGTTAGCAAGGCATATTCCAGTGTATATGTTTTAACTTCAAAAGTGAATTCTGCATGCTTATTGCGTAAAAGAGAAAGCAAACAGTTTTAAACACTGGAACACTGGTTTGAAAGAACTTTTTGGGTTGGTTTGGGTTTGTTTTTTTTTTTTTTTGTTTTGGGTTTATTTTTCCAGAATTCACCTTTTAATGCAGTTGCTATGCTACAAAGAATAATCTTTGAGAGAAATGCCTTTCAAGCAGCCCATATTTGCAATGATATGACGGTGTCTTTGTAGCTAACCGATCTCCACTGTTCTTTTTCCTAGTAAAGAATGGCAAGACATTCAGGAACCTGATTGGTTGGCATGGATTTTGTTTGCTATAATAAAATACAACAAGGGCTGTCAAGACTTATTGCTTCAAACGAAGAGCTGTGTACAGCATGGTTCCCCATAGCAGCCTGCATATGGAACCCTTTAAACATTCTTAAGAGACCCATTGGGGCTTCTAATTATTGTGAAACATCTCCTGGCAGAGCCATTCCTACCCTTCCAAGAATGCGTTGTAAAAATAATTAGATGATGAGATTTAGATTGAAACCGCTAACTAGTGATTTAAGAGTTTTTCTCGTACCGTATAGAAACCTAAGGAAATGAAATGCTAAAAATCTTTTCACATGAAAGGAAAACAATCCTTTGTGGTTCACATTTTGGGGGAAATATAGAGAACTGACTTCTCTTTTTCTCCATTACTTCCCCCTCCTCAACTTTAATACTTTGCTTCCTGTGGTTACATGAGGGGGTGGAGATGTTTCTTCATTTTCTAAACATTAAACCACTTGAGAATCTCTCTCCATTTCTAGGGAGCCTGCTATTAGAGAACAACTTGAGGAGCTTGCTTTAATCAAGCTTAAAAGCTACGAAGAATAGAATCACATTTTATGGCTTTAGAGGCTAAACCAACATGTAGTCAATTAGGTGACATCACTTCTACAAAAAAAGCAGAACATCTTTGTTTAATAAAAACAAACAAACAAGATTAGAAGTGAAGTGCTGTGATTTAGGAAAGATTCACATTTTGAATTAAATCCTGGAGCACTATGGACGTGGCAGTGATAAGTATTAATCACATGAAATCTGGTGGCCAGCTTAACAATCGTGTTAGCTTAAATGTGAAGATGTGTATTTCTAAATTTTGCCAAGGAGAATTAATTCATGGTGTATGCAGGTGTCAGGGATATATTTGGTTCTTTTCCTTGTTTGTTATTTTCTTAATTAAGTCTTCAAATTTAGCTTTTCAACACCTAGATCCATAAAATTAATTTTAATGGCTGAGGGACATATTTATATACTCTTATTTTCTATAAGCTCTTTGCCACGATGTAGGAAGGGCCACATCCTGCTCAGTGTTACAGAAAGTGCAGTGCCTTCCCTAAAGATATAAAAATACTGACAATTCAAAGAATAAGAATGTCACCACACTGCCATCAGTCTGTCATTTTGGTTCACAGTTTACGCGCAAACACTGAGCCATTTCTCTGTGGGCATTGCTATCCAGGCTCTTTCTGAAACATTTTCCTTCACCACAACGTCTCTAAAACACCACGTCTCCCACCAATCCCCACGGTTACTTCTCAAAGAACCACTCAGTACATCACTGTTGGCTGAATGCTGCTGTGACCTTCTTTCATGGCCTTGATAAATGCAGCCCTGACAAAGGGCTTGTTTCCATGGGCCATCCTCCTATCCACACTGCTGTCCTGCTGTCCTTCCCTCCTTCATATCACAGGACAGCCATGGGTGAACCTTCACCAGCAAGGCAGTTCCCAGACACTCTGCACGTTTCGTGCTCTTGATGGCTTTCTTAGCACATTTGTTCTTTCATGTCCTATGTCTCACCTTTTGAAGATCCCTATAGGCATCAAATCACTAGGGGTTTTGTCCCCTCTTCAAGATGTTTTTCTGGTGTGTTGAATACAGACATGTTAAGGCCACTGCTTGTCACTCTTATTGTCCATTCCAGTTCCCTAGCTGTGGACTAAGCTTTTTCCAGTGGGAATTGCTCTCTGTTCTCTTTTCTAGCACCTGGCACAAAGGGCTCTGGCTCCTAGATATACAGCCGTGCAAATAATCATAAATGAAAATAAATGAGTTGAGAAATTGCCTGCAGTCACACAGCTGATGTAAGATTAGAAATTTTGGGACAGCTGGTTGGAAAACTTGAGCCTTAGTCATGTTTTTCTAATTGAAAAGTCATATTTTGGGATGAAAATTCAAGCTGTAGCTGTAAAACTCAGGGACCTATCTTGCAAGGACAAGGTTCTCTGATACTCTTATAACCCGTAATGCAGGCAAGTCATACAGAGCTGATTTTAGGCATGTGGCAAAACTGCACAGCAAAAGGTTTTGTTTCCTTCCTTTCTCCTGCATTTTAGTCTTTATGCTTTACCAGTATTGCACCCTCTCATCTGATAGAGGTAAAAAGTTTTTAGTCACAGCTCTGTCTCATGCACAAACCAAGTTTGCTCACAAAAGGCATCTTTTTTGACCTACAGGTCACTCTCACACATCAGTGGTTAACTGTTGGCAATAGCTGGGCCTTTGGGGATTGAAAGAAAATCACTTTTGTTTTTAATACTGGGATTTTTTTATTTAAACTCTGTTAGCTTGTTACTGCATGAGATTAAACAGAAGTAAGTCTGACAATGTTATGAGAAGCAGAGGACTCAATGACATACCTTAAACCCAGCAAACTGTACTGTTCACTGATGTGACGGAATTTACTGTGCAAAGGCTGAAGTTTAGTCCAGAAGTTACTGTTTGCAGTTTTGCCAGCAGCACTATTTATAGTTTCAATCAATTTGAAATGCCTCAGATTTGGACAATGCTGCTGTGCATATGTGCAGGTGGAGAACACATTTATCCATCTAAAGCCTGTGCAGCCGCCATTCCACAAATTTGTCAGAGCCAGGCCCTCTGAATAAACTTAACTAATATGTTTAAAGCCTCTTCATCCCCTGTAATCAAGAGAAACTTAACTGCTTCATGGATTAGGGATAGTGCTTTGAAACAACTTCCTGGCTGTTTGAGAGATCTCATCTCCTTAGCTGATAAGAGCCAATGTACTGTCTTCAATTAAGGACAGAAAAAGAGAGATTGCAATTTAAAATATAGCAAATTTCTTAATGAGGTTTTATGACAACTTTCCAGCTGAAGTCTGAAGAGTTTCTGCACAATGAATTTACAAATGAAAGTATGAAGAATTCAGCAGATTGTGTATCAGACATGCCTTAAGGTAAAAAAAAAAGAGCACTTGTAGGTACTTGCTGAAGTGACAGAAAGAAGATGTCCATCTCATCCAGCCGGGGCTGTCTACGGATGCAGCCACCCCAGGCAACACAGTTGCTCCAGACTGCTTAACAGCAAAGGAAGGAAACGAAGAACTTTTGAGGCATGATTCATGTGAGCCATGTTATAAAGCCATGGGAAGATGACATGAATCACAGCGCAGAAGGGACTATGTTCTTCATTCACTGTAAAGGAAGTGTAGCAAGCAGCTCAGATAGAGACGTAACGATTTAACCTCAATAACCTCTTGCTCTGAACACCTCAGACATGTGTTTGTTAGGACACAGCCTCACTCTGTAAATCATTTTGTCCAGATGAGGTTTGCAGAGGAGGCTGCTAAGATTTTTAAGTACATATATTCATCTGTCTTTTACTGAAAAAGTCTTTGTATTGTTTTGATATAATTTTCTGCACAACATATTTTTTGTGTGCTTACAAATTTTGAGAATTTAGCTCTTGTAACAAACAAATTCTTAAAACATCCTTTAATTAATTCAATTATTTGTAAGCTGTAAGTTTTCAGGGAATGAAATAGCTCTTTGAAAATTTTTATAATAAAATTAAGCACATCAGCATTGTCAATGTCTGTAAGACTCATAGACCTACGTAAACTTTCAGCAACCCTGACCTGAATATATCAGTTCATAATGAAGTATTGTGTGCAGAGATGTTTGATGAGAGCAGATGGCCAGTTGCTCACATTCATTCTCAAAGAGAGAACACAATGTGATGGAATTGAAATTCAAGTGAGGAAGCCTAGGTTAAATGTTAGGGAAAACAACATAAACCTGAGGGAAGTGGTGCATGCTGCCAACAGGGGTCATGGAATCACCATCACTTCAGTATTCAAGACTGGGCCACCCATCTCTTTGGGAATGGCTCAGGAGCAAAGCCATCAATCCTGCTGAGATGCAGGGAAATGGACTTCATGACCTACCAGCAGTTTCTTCCAGGCTAAATGAGCCCATTATTCATAGGGCTAATAAAAAGACAAAGGGGAAGACTTCTGGGGAAAAAAAAAAAACAAACAACAAAACAGCACTTAAAATGTTTTGCTATTTCTTTTTCTTTTCCAGACTTTAAATATCAGATTAAAGAAAAAAAATCAAAAGCATTGCATCTAATCTTATTTGTTTGAAACTGTTTCTAAAGCAACAGATTTGAGTGAGAGCTTAGCATAGATTTAGACCCAAGTTTTACACCAGATATTTATCATATAGAGGGATAAATCAAATCTTGATAGCAACTTCTAATCTTAATTTACACAATTTTCTTTTGTTTTGTCTCAGATCTGTAAAGTATAAGGAATATAATCTGCCCTCCTTCCTCTTATCCAAAAATGTTGATTAATTGTCTTCTGCTTCCATCAAAAGTGCTCCGTGGCAAAATTCTTCAGTGAAATATGAAAATTACATACTTAAATTTTTGTTGGGTATCACTCAGTTCTCCAGCAGAGCAGTCACAGTGGTGGTATAAAACATTCCCTCTTCTTTACAGACTACAAAAAATGAATTCAAAGGACAGATCCTTAAGTCTTTTCAGACTCCAAAGTCCTATTCAGTGTTTACCTGCGAGTGTCAGGACTAAGAAGTGTTAGCAAACTAAGTGCAATTTTATTAGGCAAGCAGAACACGCCTTTTGCCTGTAAATTTTACTGAAATGAGATAAAAAATTAAGCCAGTCAGTAGGTGGACTCTGCTGTTCTGTGTTGTCTGAATTTCACAATAGATGCATACTTTAGCAATCAAATATGAGGTCAGTGTCATTCTAGTTCCTGACAATATCCCTCTGGTGAAAGTGCGATATATTATTAATTATTTAAGAAAAGGGTCTTTGATTACTATGTTACATAATTTTAAATGTAAAGTGAGAGGAATTATATTGCTTTTATGCTTTCAGTCTCATTACATGAAGCACTGGTGCACTGATGTCAACATAGCACTCCTGTGCATTTTCAGAACCTCTAGGAATACTTTTATTTCCTGGAAATAATTGCTACAGAGCTGACGTGGATAGTGCAGATCAAATGTATTGGTAATCAAAATTTTAATTGTATCTGTGATAATGTTCTTTTAACTTAGTTCCCAAAACTTCAAGCAGTCATTATTTCAGTACAACTTTTAATGTCTACCTAAAGAATAGAATAAATAAAAACTGCAGCTGTTGTATTTAAGCTTTTTTAAAACTTGCTTTCCAGTAAAAAAGTTATACGATTTTCTAAACCTTTTTAACCTCAGCAGCAATATTTCAAACTAACAGTTTATTCAATTAAAAAGGAACATTTAAAAACAGACAATATTTTTAAAGTATCTTAGCAACAGGTGATTGAATCCTTGCCTGGAACTATGAGACAAGTTTTGCCAAATGGGCTACATTCTAATGATATCTTTCATATAGCAAATGGAATAAATCTAATATTGTTTTGGACAAGTTACATAAATTACATCATAATACAAAATTCTTCATGTGTTTTCAACAACAATAGATTATGGACCCATGAAAGAAGTGAGAAAAGAGTACATGATTTTGTCCTCTCCAGCTCTGGTGGTTAAAAGCAGGTAACGGGTTCAGATGCTTGGCCCCAATAAATACTTAAATACTTCTCTCACCTTTAGCACATACAGATAGCACACAAACTCCTGCTCTGTTCCTGAGGTTGTATCAAACTTTAAGAGAGTCTTCAAGGAAAGATCTGTGAAGACTGTTGATAAGGTCCTTTGCCTCTCTGAGGGATTGTTGAGTGAGGACATGACACTAAACTTCCGCAAAATCAGCATAGATTGTACATAGTCTTTCTCTCTTCTTTTTCTTTCAGTTGTAGCTTGCTGCACATCTGTGACAGAAAAATTATTCCTTCCAAGATATCAGTCCAATACCAGTGAATAGAAATTAATGGTTATGATCAGAACAGTGAGAGTGGGGTTGAGCACTGGGCTCAACTCACATTGCTGTAACAATAAAAACAACTTCCTTTGGTGTAACAAAGTAAAAGCTTTTACTACAGTGGGCTCAGAGTGCAAACACATCTGTAGGCAGAAGGTATTTTGTTTCCCAGCCCAATATTTTTCCCACTCTAATCACAAGCCTGTGTTCTGTTTCCTGAGATCCACACATGCCTTTGTCTCATTTCCAAGGGAACTCCTAGAGAAAAGCCAACAGCATGGGTTGTGACCAGAAAGCCCTACCTGAGAGAAACGTGAGCTACTGCAGACACAGCCATGTGACATGTCCACTCTATGGCCATGCACGATCAGTTGTGTCTTGAGAGCAGAACAACTCCTTACCAACAACACTCTCCATCCGCTTTTCCCTCACTAAAAAAAATCTTTACAGAAGAAATGGGAGTTAGAACAGCAGAGCATAGAACAGAATAGAATAGAATAGAATAGAATAGAATAGAATAGAATTACAGTGTCCACTTGCTCCTTAAACATGAATGGGTTTGAGGCATTGACCTCCTGTCTAAGAAGCTCTTCCAGAGTTTGAGCACTCAGTAAAGAAATGCTTCTGAGTGTTCAGAATGAATCTTCCTAGATGCAGTTTTGAACCATTCCCACTTGTTCCATCCCTGGATACCAGGGAGAAGCTCAGCACCTCCCTTTCCACTTCCCCTCCTGAGGAAGCTGTAGACAGCAACAGGGTTGCCTCTCAGGCCTCCTTTTCTCCAAACTAGAGAAACATCTGGTCCTGAGCTGCTCTCGTAGGACACTTTTTCCTGCCCTTTTGCCGTCTTTGTTGCTCTCATCGTGACTCAATATATTAAAGTTTTTATCTCACCTAAGGAAATTTATTCAAGCCTGAAATGGTGATAGTATGCAACAGTGCATCCTGACACTCATTTTTCTTCCACCCTCTATGCCTCATCCATCCACCATTGGCAGAGTCATGAATGCATCTAGTAATCTTCCAGAAAAGTGGCAGGTATTGCTATGCCTGTGTCTGTGCTGTTAGATGTGAAATAGAATGTGTTCTCCATCCACAGAGCAGAGAAATTGAACCTTTTTGCCCTCCAATGTCCATCCTGTTACATCTCTCAGTGTTCACCATCACCCACTAACAGAAGTCAGTCACTAAAGGATTGCAAAAGACTATTGAAATCAACTTAAAAAAAAAAAAAAGGTACAAACCTTTAGTAATTTAATTATTTCTTTAATAAAGAGAATATTGGACTGCAAGCTAAAATCCACTTACAGCTTTGCTTCTAGTTTGCAAAGGGATGTTGGCAAGTCACTTCTTTTCTTTGCATCTGTTTCCCCCTCTTTCTCATCTCTATAAAACTTAAATATTATTATACCATAATCTTTCATTAAGTAATCTGTAAATTTCAGTTGTAAAATAATTTATAAAAAATGTTCAAGTATATTGTATTTTTGGCTTTTCCCCATTCTCTTTATTTTCTTTTTTTTTAATTGAACAGGAATCAGTTTTAAATTGGAAAGAAAAAATAAGAATATGTATGTATCTTGATCATCAGTTCTCAGGAGGTTCTAATATGAATGTATGTGGAATGTTACATATTTGTTATGCTGCTTACAACAATATAAGTGCTAGTCAAAGTGAGTGAATATTTGGAACAATAAGGTAATTCTATACACTTTAAAATTAAACCAATATTATATATTCTTTTACTGCCAGATTCCTGTCATCCCTTAATTCAGCTTTTAGTCATATGATATCTCTAATGGATATTTTCAGACTTTTAATGCTGCAAACAAGTTATAAACAATATTCATACCAGCTGTATCATTGGGAGGTAAATGAGTCAAGTATTTCAGTGCAGTAAAAAGAAATAAAAAATGAGATATAGTTAAAATAACATACAGACAAAGTCACATTTTTCCTTCCTTCCACATCTTCATCACAATTCATCATTTTGGAGGTGAGTAAGGAGATTTCCACATACAGACAGTCTGTTTGCAACAAATCAAGTGTTTACTACTTCACATACATGAAGAACACTGTCATGCTGAGTGATGCACCATTCTCCTTTACCACTGACAGTGGCACTGAATGTCTTCAAATGTACAGCACGACGTGTTAATGTGTCAAGTCAAGCTTCCTTGGAACACCTCACTGGGCTCATAAACACAAGATACTGTGCATGCACACGAGGGAGAATCTGAAGAGAATGAAGAAGTGCCAGTAGAAGAGACCAAACTAGTTCTGAAGGTGATGTTGAGGGCAAAAAGATCTGGAATGGAGACACGTAGAGAATCATAAAAATATCTTTTCCATTCCAGAAGCTGTTGTTGGAAGGAGCTTTACAGATGATATGCATCCAATAAAGCCAGAGTGGGTTGTGATGCACCAGTGGTAAAGAACCTAAAACAGATCAAAGAAGCTGTGTTCATGTCTCTTCATGGTCTGTGTTTGCTCATTTCAGGAAGACAATTGTGATAAATTTTTACAGGGAAATAGAAGGAACATCTTATCTTATTATTCTGAATATCTATGCCATTAAAATAAAAATGCAGCTCATGGCAATTGCCAAGACATCCTGTGAAGACTTCAGGGAAATTAAAAATGAATCTAGAAATAATCATCCTGAGCTTTTATTTAAAATGGTAGGATTATGATAAGTGACCCCTCTGATGTAGCATACTGCTTTATTTTTAACTTCTATATTAATCAGCTAAACAGATACGTCTGTTTGCTTCAGTCCAAAAGCACTCCATCTTTGCCCCAAATATAAGCTGAAAAGAGGTTTTTTTTAAGAGGTTTTCAGTTGTGCTCCTGTTCTGGATGACTTGAGTAGGAGGTATGCTGGTGCTTGTCCAAGAGCTGCCCCTAAAACAGCTCATACCTTCCTCCATGACTGTGGCTCAAGAAATACACACTTAGGAGAGAATTGTCAGAGAAAAAGCAATGTCTATCTGTCTCTTGATTATGCAAAAAAATTTAGGCCTACTGGTCTTCTTGGAGAATCCCTCATCCATTTTGCCCCCTGTCCCAGGGTCTGAGGCAGGGTCTGGTTTCTTTAGCTAAACAGCTTATTAGGGGTACTCACCAAGTGAGACAAATCAATCTGACAGCAATCTCACACCAACGAGAGAAGGCCATAAAAGCTCACTAGCTCTGCACAGCTTACTTATTCCTGCTTTCTTTCTTTAGATAAAGAAAGCCTGTGTGCTCTCTGTTCAGTTCTATCACTTTTTGCAACATTTGGTAAAATGGAGAGAAGAGGAATCAATTGCTGCTTCATTTTCACATCTTGACCTAATAACAGAGTTTGTTTTGGAACATTATTACACTTCCTGTTCTTGGCACAAGTAGAGAAGCCTACTTTTGCTTTGTCTCATGGTTTCATTCAGACTCATTGGTGGCCACTTAAGTGAATTAAACACAGTGCTTCAGAGTTGCCTCATGTAAAATGAAGGCTGTTTTCCTTAGTAGATTTTGTAACAGGACTTTTCAAATACAGGTGGAAGAACAATAGGAATTTTTAGAATATAAACTGGCAACTGTTGATGTAAAATTGATTATTGTAAGTACTCACAATGCCATTGGAACAAGCTGAAGAAGATCCACAGAAAGTATCCAATAAGATTTTTTCCTACAATCTTATAGGATAGTATTTCAGAAATCAGAAGTCTATATGTACATGCCCACATTTAAATAGTATTGTGTTCTGCTTTCATATAAAGGAAAAATTAGCGAATCTTTCCCTTTCAGCAGTGGCAGTGGAATAGTCTGCTGAAAGTTTCATTCCATGAAGTGTCATTTCTTTTCCAAAATGAAATGTCTGAATGTTCTGCCAATCACACAGTCCAGTTGGCCAAACATTCACTATTGCCTTTGTGCAGGAATAAGGACATGTGTTCAGTGCTGGGCACTTCAGAGAAATTTAGCTTTGAAAATATCTCAGACCAGTACAACAAATCACCATCTGGAACTTGCTAAAGCAGCACTATTCATTCCTTATGCCATTTGTATGTCAATGTAGTTCTTGATCCTAGCATATGCATCTTTAAACAGAGATGATTTTCAGGAAATAGTCCCTTTTCAATCTATTTTTGTGTAAATGTATTTTCAAATTCACAAAATCACTGTTCTTTCTATGCTCTGGGAAAGTGATTTTAGAATGAGCATCAGTAAAATTTCTTCCATCATTCTGACCAAGTAAATTGCATGTAGCAGATACTTACAGAAACCATGACCTGTTCAGTTCGTCTTCAACACAGTTAGCTGAAGAAGAGCCCTCTCCACTATTCTTTGCTCAGTTAAGGAAAACCCCAATCCATCGAATATTTTAAAATTAATTCTTATTTACTTTATTTAAATAAGATACAAAAAACATTTGAGTTGTCTAATATGGTGGAAGTAACCAGAGGACTCAACAAATACAGCTTAATTCCAGAGAGCTGACTGTGGAGTAAACAGATCATTACATGAAAATACAGGCTGCCTGTGAGACATGTCACACTTAAAAGCTGACTGTGGCACAGACTGGAGTTCTGTGACCCACTGACTTGCTCTCTGGCAGGCAGATGAAATGATGGTGAGAAAGAGCTACTGCTGGTAGGCAACAGCAGAGCTCTGGAAGGAGGAATTTGAAGGGGCAGTGGCAGAGGATGAAATGGCAGAAGGACTCCAGAGGCAGGCAGGAGAGACAAGATGGTGTTTTGCATTGATCAATTCATGAAAAGAATGAAGGAGGAAACAGCAGAGCTTGCACAAAGCAAGGTGGGAAACCCAGTGCAATATGTCATGCCTGAATGTGGAGAAACCTGTAATGATGATGGTGTACAAGGCACTGCACGAAACTCCATCACTGCAGGGCGAGCTCTAGGGGAGCTGAAAGACTCAGACCCAAACACAGGCAGGCCAGAGACACAGCAGTGTGGTGGGAGCTCTGTAACTGTTTTCAGATTACATTGCTCTCCACTTTTTGTCTTGCACATCAAATGTGATCATCAGCTTTCAGCTTCACGAGGAGTTCATTCAGTGACTGTTCCAGTCCCACCATTTCACAATCAATTCCTCAATGTAGGCAGATCCTAGTATTTTTTTTTTTAAATGCACTTAGAGCTATGACACATTATTAAGTTTTGATATTTTGGATTCAGAGAAAATTTTCAAAAGTCATACCTAGTGAGAAAAAAGTGGTTACTTTCCAATAATTGCTCACTAGAAGAATAAAAAAAGTATGTTTACGTTTCATGCTATCATGGTTTGGTTTATTTGTAACTTCAGTCCTCCTCTTACATTTGGACTATCTGGATGAGTGGGCATCTGTAATTACTGGGGCTCTGAATACAAGAGGGAAGGATGTACTTGCAGGCTTGAAGTCATACATATTGCTTGACTTGTAAAGTGTCCTATTCAGTCATTAATTGCCAAGTAGGCACCAGGTATGTCATTAATGTTTTATCATTAAATGTGGTCCCCTGACCAAAACTCCATAGTCAAATACCCTGAGAATTTAAGGCTGTGGGAGACAGAAAATGACATTGGAATCAAGATCAAGCATTTTACAGTAAATGCAATGTTTTTTGAAATTATTAAACTTTACAGTGACAATAGCAGAGTTAAATTTGAAGAGCTTCTAGCTGCATGACATACAGTGTAACAGGCTGTCTTTGAAGTCTCAAAAGGAACATATTTTAATATGCTTTTCTATTTTAAATTATACATGGAAACAATGATGAGGACATTAGTAAATGATACATCATGCTTAAGATCAAATTGTGCAGGCAGCTATATGATGCAATCAAACTGACGAAAATTTAATTTGAAAGTAACTTGTTTACATAGCTGCTGATTTTAAAATGTTAGAAGCCAAGTAAAACCTCCTCTAAACTGGTTGTATAGTTGAAATACATTTGAAAAATACTTTCAGAATGAAGAAATTAATAAAATAGCTAGCAAAACACAATGATTTCTGAAAGTATTAAAACTACCTTATGTCAGCGATACCTACTTTGTTCCTCTCACTTTGGACCTCACAGACTGATAAGAAAGGAAAAGTGTTATAACCCAGAAGTAAAACTGTTGCATGATTGCAACCCTGACAACCTCCTCCTAATGAGTTTCCCTGCAGATAGAGAGAAGAAACAGCTTTGATCTCTCAAAGTGAAGGATCTGAATGAACCACTGTTTTAAGAAAAGGAATCTGATTAGGCCTACTCTCCTAGTAATCAAAGTCACAAGCTACCATTTGAGGTATTTGTGAAATTCAGATAAGATTAGTTACTCCTTGGATAAGCCACTGCAGTCAGTAGGAGCTAATTTTGTCTGAGATGTGACCACAGGACGGAGCACAATGGGAAATTAAGAATAATCTTGAATATATTACCGGGTAGAGCATCTTCAATTATAACATATAAATCAGCTTTAAATGTTTGAAATCATGATTAATAATTACATCTCATCAACAAATCATAATTATTTCAATTATTTCACAATGTGATTCAAGTTGTATGAAATTTAAATGAAAGACAGTCCAATTTTAAGTAGTTCAAATAAATAAAAAAAGACAACATATTTATTTTTTATGAAAACTCCCCTGAAGTTTGTTAAACTGCTTTATTAATGCTTGATCCATACTTGACTTGAGGGTGCCTCTTACATTTGCTAAACATGGATATTAAACAGATGTACATATGTATATAATGAATAGCGGATACACTGCTGAGTTTTATCAGTTTCCTCTCCATTATCATTTCTTTTTTCACTGAAAATAGTATAGAATGGCATCTCCAGAACTGTCAGGCTGGGAAGCAAAAATAGACATATTGGTGCTTATTTTAGATTACATATGAACAGGAGCATCTAGAGGAAAAAAGGAATATCTCAATAAGGAGCAACAGAACATCTCAGGACAAAAGTATTTTCTGAGCTGAATGAGTTCAGGTTTAAGCCAGAGTATCTCCTCGCTGCTGCATTTCCTGTGTCCAGCAAACTCTGCACATAGCACACGGATTTGCTCTCATTGACAATTTTAATTGTGACACCCTTGAAAAAAAAGAGTGGGCATTTAGATATAAAAAGGAAGCAAGACAGATTTTAATAAGGTAAAAGAATCCAAAACTGTTAGTTTTATTTTATTCAAAATTTTTCAGAAGAAATAGCCTTTTGTAAAGTAACGCTGTTGTTCTAGTATGTTAAAAACACCAAACCAACAAACAGATAAAATCTGTTCAGCAAAACTCTTTCCAATGCTAAACAAGGGTATGCTCCTGGACAGATTTTGACATTTAAGTGTGATACAAAGGAGTCAGAAATGTTTTTCATTTTTTTTCTTTTGAAGCTGTTATAAAACACCTATGTTACTTTTCATCAGATTTTGAGACCAATTTGTAGGGGATAGGAGGGTTGTGGAGATCAGTGACTCATTTCAAGCTGTCACTGTTATTTGTGGTGAGCCAGAAGCAACTGATAACAGAGTATTATCTCAAGGGGAAAGGAGGGCAAGAAAGGGCTTATGTTTTGTTGTTCATTTAAAACGAATTACCCCCATCAAAATGCAGCCTTGAGAATTTAATTAAGCAACTGCCTAAATACTGGTATTTAAGGATGTTAGGCAGCTCATGTCAGCATACTAAACAAATGGTACAATAAAGATGCAAACTGCTTTGTTTGATTGAAGAGTGAGCTTTTTCACTAAGTCCTCAAACCATCTGGCTCTATTTGGAGAATGTGGGATGGTAGCTACTCTAACTCTTATCTAATGATAAGACCCTCACTGTCAAATGTGCACCAGAAAGGAAATATTACATTTTTAGGCTTATAAAATCTCTTTTCTCTGGTGAAAGAGTGTATTTTGAAGACAATAAATTCTAGGGCCTAGGTGATAATATTTTTCAGTGACCTAAAATTTCCAGACCTTTCAATGCCAATTCGTTAATAGTGAAATTGCTTCAAGAGGTCCTATTCATCCAGATATACTCCGAAGCAAAATAATTTGAGGTTTCTCAGTTATTACATAACCATCTCCAAACTTAAAGAGGGGTTGACCTCAAAGCTTTCTGAATAACTGGGCCTCCTTCCAAATTGCAATTTTGGTTGGTTGTATTCATTTTCTTTCAGCTCAGATACCTGAAATTAAAAGCCGTTCATGAAAAAGTTGGCTCTAGGAACTCGGCTTCACAGCCCTTCACAACTTTGTCACTGCCAAAAATCTCACATCACTTCATTTCCTTATATTCTCACTGTACAGTACCAGTCTGCACTGCTTCCACTTTCATTTTCAACTGTGTTGTCCACACTTCCACTTCAAATCAGGACATTTTTCCCTAGCACTGGTCTTCATCTGACACCATTTCTTCATTTGCTCCCCTTTCAACAGCCCATTTTTTTCTGAAAACTGCTTAGAAGAAAATTCACACACTGTAGCAGCCTTATTTCTACCTTCTACGAGAAAAAAAATAAGGTAGGAAAAGCCCAAATGTGCTGTTGAACCTTGTAGAAACACCTGGATAGGAGGAAGAGCTATGGGAGCATAACCAAGCTCTGGGTGAATTGCTAGCAGTTCTCAATCAAGGAACCCAATCAAGGATTATCAAGGAACCAAAAAATACAGTGTGGGTTTCACTACATAAAATTTTTACCCCTATTGCCCTGAATTAAGAGAAAGCTTCAATTTGGACAGGCATCATTCTTCAAAAAACTTGGAGGGAAAATACTAGTTTTGTCTGACTCTATCTGTATATGTTATTATCAGTGACTACTTCAGTGTAATACAAGCAGATAAGTTTATTAAAGCTGCTCATGCAGTGGTCTCTGTTAGATGATGCTCCTTAAGTCTAAATTTAACCTAGACTCCAGGCTTCCCTGTTTCCATGACATATCCATGTCACAATTTCCTGGGATAAACAGTGTTCAGTGGAGAGCGAAGATGACAGGTCCACACATCTGCAAAAGTGGGCATCTAACCCCAAGTTTCTTATTAAATTAAAAATCAATGTAAAAGTAAATTTAATAACTTGATCTTTCTTTAATAACTTGAATGAGATTGGCCTTTGCTGGAACTATACTTTGACTTTTTTCCTTTTTCCAGTTCAGGCTATTCTGAAAAGATTTCATTACTTTCCAAGGACCATTTTTCTTTTACACTGCTTGATGAAGTTTGAAAGAATTTAGTTCCTTGAAAAGAAGGTGTGCATCTGATGTCGATCCTTCAGATAAAATCAGAGAAGATTTGTCTGTTGATTGCAGGAGCTTAACTCTCACAAAATGCTTCCACTGAGATTTTTTGTTGCTTTGGTTCTTTTTTTCTTTTACTAAAAGAAAGAAAATGCTGTTTACTGTATTTCTGCACTGGGCTCTGATAAGGCCATGCATCTGCCTTCAAAGGGGAGAATATTTCAGATTTTTTATATTTGTATTTAAGAAGTGGTTTCTGGAATGAAAATATTGAGGTTCAGAAACTGCTGTAAAACACAAAGGGATGTGTTTTAGTGTTACTGGACACATGTATATATATGGTTATTTTTATCTCCAACAAACATTAAACTCATTTAGATATGAGTTCATTTATAAATCCTTTCCTATGGTAAGAGATTTGAGTGATACTCCTGTATTGCAGTGATGCTGCCATCCAGGTGGATTCTGAGTGCCTGCTGAATGCCTGAGTGCCAGCAACTCCAAAATCAGACTGTCTTTCCCATATATATTATTTATGCCTTCCCCATATGTATTATTTATGCCTTTCCCATATATATTATTTTCTGATTTATAGCATGAAACCAGATTAAATATCAGATGAGCTTATTTTACAGTTACATAAATACAAAAACTGTCTGTAGTGTGCACTAGTTTCTTTGGCAAAAGTGAGGGGAAGAAAACACAACCATTATCTAGGGTATATACTTGTATATTCCACAGCAATATGCCATAAGCAGCAGAAGACACATTTCTGAAAGCTGAAAGCATTGCAAAGAAAGTGAATATTGAGCAGTCTTGTCCTAAATCACCATCTTATGCACCAGTTCAGTTTCAGCAGCCATATTCCATGAACTACATCTGTGAACAAGTTTTAGGTCTAAAGCAAAATCTAGCTTCTGCCACTGGATTTCAAAGAATTTCCCCCAAATGCAAAACCTTCAAAACATCCATATCCAATAGTGACAGCTGTTTTAAGAACTGATTTACCTGAACCAGGTATATAGTGTTGCCAAATTCACACTGAAGTGCTGTGGGGATTTTGATCGGGAGAACTCACCTCCATTTGTCTCTTAAAACAACAAATAAAATTCGTAACTATTAGCCTAGCACGTTAAGAGGGATTCAGTTTTGAACAGCAAAAGAAATGCATACTTCTTCTCAAGATGAATATGAATTATTATCATTTCTGAAACAGCCTTCAGTTTTTGTTCTGAGGGCTATAAGCACTCCTCTAACTGGAAAATTGCATGACAGCAAAGTGTGGGGGGCTTACCTTTTTTTTTTTTTTTTTGTCAAGGATCTTGCATTAGTAGGTTAAATGCATTCACTTCTAGAAGACATGACAGCCTGAAGTGAAAAAAGAATTTAAAGGTGAAGGGGTTATCAGCTGAAGAAAATTATCCTGACACCAGTCTCCCGCAATCATGAGCAGATTGAATTATGTGATTTTAAATGAGATCTCTTTGGTAACTTTTCCATGCTAAAACAGAAAAACAAAAAAAGAATTTATCAAGAGAATTACTGATTTGCATTTGTGCTTCACATATACAAAGGAATAAAATTCCTTACATTGAAAGAGAATGATTTTTATAAAAGCCTTTTGATTTTTCCTGAAAAGAATGTTCTCTACCACATTTGTTTTTTCTAATTCTAACATGCTTGTGCATGTATGAATTAGTGTATGTGTATCTTTCACTAAGTGCCAGACACATACTTTTAGTTTCTGCATGGAAAATACAGATATCCACACACAGAGAAAACCAATCTCTAGGCAACGTGCCTTGATGTCTTTTGAACTACAAACACTTTAAGCAGAATTCATCGAGGTTAGGTCAACTTCTTTGACCTGCACATTTTTAAACAGTAGTAGATCTCAGTTTTATTAGATGCATTTTACAAATGCAATGTTGCTGCTATTATGTAATGAGTATTGGTTTTGTCTATCTGCTTTAAAACATGTTTCAGAAGATTTTCTTGCTGTTATGGATAAACATCAAAAAGGAGAAGAATGAAAGAAACCACAAACCAAAGCAAATCTCCTCTCTCTCTTCAGCATAGCTGCATTCAGCTGGGAATTGCCAGCAGTTTTATAGACTGCCCAGGCTACCATAGGTAAAGATGTCCTTCTGTGACTTAATGTCTTTTTCCATATTAAGAAAATAGAATAGAATTACTATAATAAAATAGAATTACTAGTGGAATGCCATGTCCATGAGCAAACTGAGTGGTAGGGATTGAGCAAAGGCACAGAACAAATAAAGCTTTTCCCTATCCATACTGAAAGATCCCAAGCTCCAGGCTAAGTGGGAGCAGGAGCTCTGTAAATCCCCAGGAGTAATTTGAACCTCACAATTGTCCATGCTATGCCTTGGCTCTGCTTTATAAAGTCTCATCACATAGAAGAAGATTAGGAAAAGGAAGGAGGACTGCAATATACCTGACTCCAAAAGCAGGATTAGTGGATGCAACAACTAAGTGCTCTGACAGGCGAAGGAAAGCGTCACCACTTGTAATGATGTGTCTTCAAAAAAACTGAAAGTCTCAGCCTTTGTGCGGGCTCAGATCTGATCATTTGACCTCCCTGAAGAACACCCATCCCTTTCTCTAGGCCTGAGACAATGTCACATGTTGACCTCATCCCTCCTACTCCATCTTCCTACCCTCCAAAACAAAGCAGTGCCTGCAAGCTACCCACAGGCAATGGACCCTTGCAATGCTTGCCCGTGTTAGAAATACAGCCTCAATTTAGTGCTGCCTGTTCTGTTCAAACCAGAGGAAATGTCAGAAAGAAATAAAGACAAGCCAGATGCTCAGTAGCTGGCTAACTCTAGGCTTATTTCTATTGCACAGAAGCCAACCAAACCAGCAACAGGGTAGTGCCAAAGAGCATCAGGACACGCTGCCAAAGAACAAGCCTTAGGCCTAGCTGCTGCTGCTGGAAAACCCGAGACAAACGCCTGGCAAAGAGCTGGCCCCAGACTAACACATTGTTGTTGTGGGGGAAGGAATGATGACACAGTGTCCTGCACAATATTTATACACTTGTGCCCTGGAGCTTCAGCTTCTCCCTTCAGTGGATATAGGAAGCAAACCAGTGGCAGGAAAGGCGCTTCTGTTGCCTAAGGTATTGCTGTCACTATGTGCCCTTTTTTTTCCATCTATTTTATAGTTAGTTCTTTGATTCTCATAGTGATCTTAAACAAATGAGAGGATGTCATCACATAGAGTTTGCCATCAACAAGAGCAAAGCAATCAGCAGCTAATGAAGAAATAAGACCATCAGAAAGGTGATATGAGGCGTCACAGTAGAAACAGTACTGAAAATGAAGACTGGGATTCCAGAGTCCCTCCTACATGGACTTCATCCTTCCTACTCGGCTCACTCCCATCCAGACTGATTGTGACATTTATATTGCTGTGCAATTACAGCAAAAGCCAGACTTTCATTGCAGTGGCACATGTAGGCTCCTTGCCCTATGGATGTCTTTTGGGATAAAGGCATATATAGCTTGTACAATTTATGTCAAACACATAATTCTGATGTAATTTCATATACACACTTGCTACAAGGTCACCAAAGGGTATTTCTCCCAGGGCATTTCCTCATTTTGTTTTAATCAGTGTTACTGTTCCTGGACTAGTGTGGGGACTTAAGAGGTGAAGAATATTTAGATTATTGTGAGTAAACTAACAGATTTCACATTATAAAGAAGAACTTGTAAAACTCTGAAAGAACAAACAAGATTTATTAACATGATAACTACATAGATAAGATTTTATAAAGGATTTTGTGATTACGCTTAAAACTTTATGGGTGCTTCCTCAAATGTGCAACAAACCTCTTGTTGCAGGTAAAAATTTAATAAAACAGCAGCTCTTCAGATTTTCTAAGTAGAAAAATCATATCAATGCTTATTTTTTCTAATTCGTGGAATTCATTGAATCATAACTGAGCTTTAAGATCACTCTGTGCTAAATTCTCTGCATTGGTATACTAAAAGATAGATCAGAAAAATTTACAAGGCAAACAGACAAAAGAGGTAAAAGGCTGAAAAAGTGAAAGATGCAATAAGTTATTTTCATAGATGATATATCAAGGTGGCAGTTGAGACTGGCCATTTTTGTTTCAATCTCTGATTAAACCACACTGTCTAGTAAAGAAACAGACATCATTTTCAATTTAGAAAAATAACATATACAAGGTTAAGTAGTTAATGATCTACTGATGTAACAAAGTAAAATAAATGGGAAAAAATGCAATTAGCAGTACTGGCATAAGATAATACTTCCTCAGGTCTGTGGTAACAGAAGAGCATGAAGCAGCCAAAATATATTCAGTTGGGCAGGATCAGACTATTAGGAGCAAAAAAGCATTTTGTCCCTTTCAAAAGTTTAACTGTTTCTACTACAGACCACTCAAAGTGACGTGCTTTAGCTGTCAACTTCTTACTCCAGTTTTATATAAGCTGACATGTAAGCAGGTAGTGATGGCTGAATACCAACACTGGTACTTTTAAAGCTGTTGCACTCAGCTCTTACTTAAAGTGCATGAAAATTGGTGTTATGCTGTGAGCAAATGACAGCAGAGCAGAGGCCAAGGGAATGCTCTTGAATGAGGTGGAAATGTTATGTTTTCTTAGTGTTAGCCATGAATTTTGTCCTAGTGCCAGAGTGGTTTCTATGCAGGCTTCTTGCAGAGTGAAACAGAAATGATGGCTCTACTGCAGCTTTTCTTCAGTCTGTGGCAATTTATCAGCACGATACCAATCTCTGAAATGTCTAGCTGTTGTTCTTCTCTGAAAACACAATACAGCTAAGATAAACAGTGGTGTTTTACAGAGAAAAGACAGAAGGGTAAACACAGGTTCTAAAATGGCAATCACTTTTTTTCATTTTGAAAAATTTCTTACTAGAAATGAAGTTCATGGGGAGGAGAAAGAAATAGAGATGATGCCATTCCTCTGGGTTGGAACAAGAGAAGACTTTAGTTTTATCTTTGACAGGAAGAGAGCTGCTTTTTTAAAAGTCCAGCATAAATGAGAACATCTATAAAAAATATATGTCTCTGTGAAGAATGTCAGACACTACTCTGCAAAGTTTATTTTTTTAAATAGTTCTTTTTTTAAATAGCCCTCAGCTGAAGAGGAGTTGTTCCCTCAGTGAGGACTGAAGGGTTTAGAATACATAAGAATGAACCATTTCTGCAGGAATTAAAACAAGAAGAAAAAAAAGATAGCAGTAATTTGAGTATTTACCAGCTAAACCAACAATAACATAAGAAACATATAAACACCCCTCAAAAACCAAAATATTTACCACAGGACAGCAGCTATTTGCCTTTGCAGTATGTGAGAGTCTTGCACTGACTTCCCTCTGTAGAATGTTTCATCACCAGGCTTCCTTTAAAACCTACTGGGACTAAAAGGACTCTTTAAAATAGACTAATTTTTCAAGGTCAGAACTGAAACTGCCCACCATCCTGTGCCATTTTAGAAAGAAGAACTGATAGGCAGGGCCTTTCTTTCTTCATGTGTCTCCCCACCTCGGGAAGGAAATTTAGTTGTGCCATAGTCTGACCTATCACCTTGTGTGATGATCTTCCTCAAAATTATTTTCAACATGTTTGGCCTCTTGAATTCCATTTTAACTTGAATTATGACATACAATTTTTACAATTATTATATTTCATTATGTAATCTTTGACAGCAACATCCATTACTCAGCATGTTGAAGAATTCTATTTATCTATTCAATTTCTACTC
This sequence comes from Irena cyanogastra, assembly GCA_013397155.1. Classification (NCBI taxonomy): domain Eukaryota; kingdom Metazoa; phylum Chordata; class Aves; order Passeriformes; family Irenidae; genus Irena; species Irena cyanogastra. The sequence goes on along the minus strand of VWZV01001707.1, from coordinate 313,724 downwards.
CCCAGGTGAAATAGATACGTTTATTACAACTTAGTAAAATCCACTGGAATGAAAATCTGTGAGTTTTACAGTCTGTAACTAAGAACTTCTGCATTTTTTTTGTACCACAGAAAATAATTATAAAAAGTAGAAATAAAATAAAATAATTACAGGTTTAGATGTTCTTTATTAACTGCTTTTGTTTCTTTCATTAAACTTAGTTGGGATTTCCATTCCAGGAAAACTGTTTAACAGGACCTCACACTTTATTTATTAACTGTACAGTATCAAGCATACATGATTCAGTGTGATGTTTATTGACTAGTTCTCTTACAAAAATGTTTCTTTTAGATTTTGAGGGCAGACTTTGCTCACAGATTACTGCAACTTTTGTCTCTACTACAATCTGTACTGCTACAAAAGATTTTGAATATTCTTATAATCTAGAATAAATTTAGATTTTTTTTCCTGCTGTCAATAAAACCTTCTTTTCATCTGCAATGAAAAATAAATTTCAGGAAAAATTTACAGAATTAGCATAAAGAAAAGTTATTGGTTTTTTGAGGAAGAAATATTGAAAATCCACATATTCAGAAAATAATGGAAGATTTTATACGTATCTATACAAAGTTTGTTTAGAAAATTCACAAAATTATTTTCCATATATAAAGTTGCATTTTCTGGTACTCTTAAGAAATCATCAAGAGTAAAATTGTCTACTCAAGTCTGGGGGGTAGAGCAGCACCCCGAAAAATGGATACAATCCAGCTCAGGAATGATTCCTTTGAAACAAAATCTGTGGTGTAGGGATGAATAACTACTAGAGCATACATCTGCCAACTCTGGAATTTAGCATTCCACATTTCACTTAACCATAAAAAATGAAGAGGAACCATGTTCAAAGGCAAATGTAGTAGAACATTAAATTAATTTTATAGTGTGCATATTATAGGTCAAGCATGTCTAAAAGTTCTCAAAGCAAACTGCAACAACGTCACTGAAAAATATTTACCATGGAATAACCTAAGTAAAACATAATAATAATGAAAGACATTTCTATTGTGTCTCTCTTCAGCCTCCTCATTATATTTTTAATAATACAGATGGTAACTTTGAGCATATATTAAAATCTTCTCTCGCTTTTTGCTGGGCTTAATTCTAATGATTTAAAATGTTACCCACAGTAAGGAGCCATTCAGTTCCATTCTACTTTCTTTGAGATAAACTTCTTCTCAACAACAGCTTTCCCTCTATACCATGTCACCATATTTTGCTTTCTTCTTTTTGTATTCTTCTTTTTTCTTTTAAAACCCAAAACACTTATTCATATATTCCCATTTACGAAACTCTGAAGGAAGGCTCTTCAGCTATGTTACAGGAATATGGTTCCCCTAACTCAAAGAAACCAGTGCTACAACATACCAGAAAATTCTGGTCACGATTTCAAGAAGGAAAAGGTACATATGCTATTTTGTGATACTAACGGTATGAGTATAAAACCAATAATTTTCAAGTTGCTATAATTCCTGAACAACATTCCTGTTCAAAAGAACTGGAAGCATCCATTTTGCTTATGAGTGTCTTCAGCTGGCTCCCTTTCCTATTGTAGTATTAAGAAAATAAAACTCCTCTCATAGAAGATACCAGCATTTATTTATATTTGATGTTAGAAAAGTTTTTAGAGGTACTGGAAAATCAGATGTACCTGAAAACCTGATATGTGGAGTAATACTAACTTGATAAGCTATGCAAGCAGATGCCCTTGTTATGGCCCTTTTTTTCTCCCTGAAATTTTATTCTTTATAGAGTTTACATTATTACCCTTGGATCACAGCTGGCAGTAGAAGGAAAATTACATTTTATACCTAATCAAATACTCTTAAATAATCCATAAGACTGAAGCATAAAGCAGGTCCAAAAAAAGTTTATGGAATTATTTGGTTCTATTGTGGGGGAGGTACAAATCTGAATCCCAAGACATCTGAGATTTTCATTGCGGAAAAAAGTGAGGGTTAAAACATGGGAAGAGATACCATTTTTACTCTATACTACCCTTCTGTGGTGAAGAAATTATAAATCAGTCAACAGCAAATTCTAAGCACTGCTGACAGCAAGGACAGTGATAATGGATAGAAAGGAAAAAGGAAGAGGGAGAATGAGAGGAAGAGTATAGAAAAAGTGAAGGAGTTCATGCAGCCAAGGGACTCCTTCAAAGTCACTCCGTGTATTTTTAAGTGTTCTCCTGGGTCCTGCCTCATTGTTCCATGTAGAAGACTTCATTGTCTCTCAGATCTTCTTCTTCACTAAATTTTTACATCATTGCAAAGAGAGATCTCCTAAGATATGGCCAGATTAATGAGTAAAAAGGCAAAGCCAGCTACACAGATCTGTAATAGAAATCAGGAGACCTAAGTAGCTGCTACGAACTTGAAGCCTGGTTCTATCATCGCTTAGTAGGTGGGACTCAGATAGCCATCGCTGGAACATAACAAGATTTCAGAAGGGCTCAGAATTTATGAGACTCCCCACTTATGCCTAATTGAAGGATCGTGAAAGTTAGCCTGGATTCCAAGATCTGCGATAGTAATCACGCAAAACTCAGCGGGTTTGGAACTTGTGAATGACACAGACATTTTCTTTGTGTGAACTAATATTTCATAATTATTTATCATCTCAAGAAGAGATCACAGCACAAATATTGGGTTATACGCATTCAGACCTATTTGCATTGATGATTCTTCGGCTTTATTTAGCCTTTGGTACAGCAAAATAAAAGGAATTAATTAATGCATCACATTCAGTTCAATTTTGTTTTGTTTTGGGTTTTTTTTTAATTAGACATGCCACCAAAAGTTGATGTAAAGATCTTGAGGTTGACAGAGCATGCTTTATCTTGTTAGCACTCAAGCAAGTCATCACTTGAGCAGCGGCATTATGAATGAACCATAACATCAAGTACATTTTCCAAAAGAATGAACAATACGCTGCAATAACACAGCACAAATGTCACTGGTAGAAATAAAGTATGGAAAAAAAAATAAACTCTCATGCTTCAAGGCATAGATCAACAAAGGCTTTACACTCAAACTAGAAGCTAAAAGGATTAAGTCTTGTCATTCAGTGCATGTGAACTGCTCTGCACAATGGGATCACTGAGTTCCTACTGAAGTACCATGCTTCACCACAAAGTAACAATCACCACAAAAATCAGCATGGCATGATTGCAGCACTTGGTATTTTTAATGAGGGTATAAAGAAACCTTTTTCTGTATGTGAGAAAGCTCAGATCATGATTTCTTACATTGATTTATGAAATATCAACCCTTACAAAGAGCCTCCAGCAGCACTCTCAAGTTTGTATTCCCAACTTTCTACACAAGCTATGTTGATGCTAGCAAGGTTTGATGGTAGCATATCTTTTAGGTTAGAGTTCAGGATGCAATAACTCCTTTATACATACCTCAGGAGCTTGGTTTTTAACTAGTTCCAGTTTAATACTGTAAATTTGAGCCCATTATCACTTGCTGTGGTTAGGTCCAGTGCCAAAAAACACCTTTTTGTTTATGTTGACCCAAAAAGTATTGATTTCCTGTGATTCAAGACCATTTCATGATGCAATCCAAGAAGCAGTTGGAGGGGTTAACTGGATGATTAACTTCAGAAGCCTGTTCCTGACCTGAATAAATTGCTGTTGTAGGCACACCAGTTTTGGCCTCAGAGCGCACACCGAAGTACCACTGAAGTGCTCCATCTGGAATGCCCGAAGGAAAACCCTAACAAGCCCCAGGTGTCACAAGGCAGTTCAGTGCACCCTTTGAAGCCACCAAGAAAACCTACACCCTGCTGCCTCCTGACATGCAGCAACCTGAAATGCAACACAGCTGTGAGCATGTTCCAGTGCCAGACGTCTATTCAAAAGCTGAGTGGCGAATGTATCACAAAGTGCTCTCTCGTTTTTTAGTGTCTCCATGTTATTTCACTAGCAAGGCAAAGCCAGGGCTCAGGATAACATCCATACAACAAAAGGTGTTCATGTGACCTAAGCCACTGACTCTTGCCAGTTCCTGTAAGTAGCTTTGTCTGGCATGTGCTTGGACATGCCAGGCTGCCAAGGCCAAACCAGGCAGACGTGCCATTTCTAGACACACAATGGATTCCTTATGCAAGAAAAAAGATCACAGAGCTAGAAATTAAACTCGTAGGAATAGGTTTGATTTAAGAGGAAACCATACATCATACGACTGTCAAATATTCAGCACATCAGGATTTGTCTGCATTTTTACCAGCATCTTTGGATTTGAAATTTTAAGACTGAAAAGCTGTGGAAACCTTGTGGTGATCTTCCAAGCTTCTGTTGTGGTGATGGAGAACCACCTCACAGAGAGTACGTTATGCAAGCATAACTGCTTTTTAGCTGCCTGCCTAATATGTCTCTGCTCAGTCCCATTTCACACCAGCTATGTTTGCTTAAGAGACCCTTTCAAGTCTCCTCATATTGTCTTGTTTTGTTGAGTCAAGCTCACAGTTGAAGGTGACTGTTTGATAAATGCCCATTTTCTAAGGAGACAGACCCATGTGGCTACTGTCTCACCTGACTCCTGGACACCTGGTGGGTTGCTGTGTATTGGTAATGCTCTTCCTTGGGATGATGCTATGAAGGTTTAGACACCGATAAGCAAAAAATGTGACACCATTAATAGAGTTTTGTTCTCTCTTATGGTGAAATCTGTAGGTAGACTAAATGACTTAGTTCCTGGGGAAAAATTTATATATACAAAATTTCCAGAAGCTATCATACAAATATTCACATGTGTTTTATCAACATTAACAACATATTAAGTATAGTTTGTTCTGTCCTCCTGGAACCTGTGAACTCTCTTAATGCCAGACTGGCTTATGAGCTCCTTCCAAAACACTAAAATGTTAAAGCCCTCAGTCCCATGCCAATAAAATTAAGGGAACTTTCACCACAAAAATGTGTGCTGACTTAGGAGTCAAGCCAAAAAGGGCCATCTTTCTTTGTCTGGGACAATAATTAATATTATCTTGTCTTTTATGATTTGCCAGTTGCATATACAGAATAGTTTCTAATGGATTCAGGCCCTCGTAGAACCTTTATTTTCCCTTTCCAACTTCCTTTTACTATGAAGTACAGGTGGATAACACCTGAATCCGTCTCACATTTAGATTGTGGTACTCATATTTACTATATGCGCACACAGGTAAACACACACACACACATATGCACACAAAAGATTTGAGTATGAGAATTTTTGAAAGGATGTGTGCAAAGGTCAGTCCAGCCCTTTGCTCACTAGTGTTTTCTCAGTGTACCTTCAGACCCTTTGATCTCAGAGTCTTAGCTCTAAAATGAATCTATAACCAAGCTAGGAACAGGGAGCAGAAGCACGAGGTAAGCAAACAGAGTGAACACAAAAGGGTGTTGCTCAGGTTTGAGGCATTTGTTTGCTTGACTACTTGTAGACCAAGGTGAAAAGTGCAACTGGCTTTTTGGACTGAAAAGAGTGTGTAAACATGCATTGAAAAGAGGTTAACTCTCACCATTGAGAAATGTTTGTGCTCTCGAAATCAATGGGTGATTGGTGACAACAAGGAAAGGGCAAACATTGAAGACAAAAAGGCTCCAACCTGCGGTTTGTATTCAATCTGCTCTTAATGTCAGGTAAACTTGTTACAGATCTACAAATAGCTCATGTGCTAGGCTGTGATTTCACTAAGGTAGGAAGACATTGTGATGTAGATAGAGTAAATACGAGCAGCAGACTGTCTTGCAATTGATCCTTCTTTAATCCTCCTCAATAGATGACAAATTGCTGTGTACAGAAAGCTCTGTGAGAATGTAAGCCCTTCAGATAACTGAAACTCACAAGGCAGCAGAGCTGCAGCAAATGTGCCATATTCCCACCAACTAACCAACCTAAACAAACAAATAAATATTGAGCAAAACACTGCAAATGTCAGCAGTCTTTTTATTTTTCTCGGAAGTATGGCCGTTATGATCTATGGGAAAATGAAGTTTTTCTATGTCTTTCTTTAAGCAGAGATTGCTGCGATGTTGATACATTGGTCTAAATTAAATACATGAAAGATGTTTGCAGAGGATTTTTCGTTTTAAAGGTCTGATTTTGCTACACACGCAAAGACTCCCTAAAATCAAGACAACACAAGGCTGCAATAGGAACTTACTGCCTGGAGAGAGGTCATATTCACTCCTGAAAGTAACAAATGTCTATCAGACATAAAGGTTTCTGTTAGAGATAATGAACTTATTAACTAGCAAGTTTTAAAAGTTTCACCCCTACGCCCCTACAAACTTGCTTTAAATACACTATCATGGCTAAAATGTTTCTGTTGTGTTCAAGTGATTTCACAAGGATTTAAATGTGCACCTGTCATACTTTAGATTCAGTCTTTATTAGCATTCTTTTGTTTTGAGAGGCTGAAATGGCAAAATCAGTCCCATTAAAACATGGACTCAAAGCTCAAAACTCCTGGTCTTCTAGAAAACCCACTGTGCTCTCCCAGAAATTTACACCATATAACTGGAAAAATAGGTAGAAGAAGAGCAAAGAGTGAGAGTGTTTAATGAGTTAAAAATAGCAAACAAGGCTGGATTAAGTCTGAACCATTGTCTGAGTAACATAGTGTATGTGAGAAATCCCTTGCAGTTTTACAGTGAGGAAAACCACATAATGTAAACATGGGAACTCAATGGCTCTAACACGGTCAGGACAATTACATGTAAATATTACTGTTTTATAAAAACCCTGCATCCTCATTGGTTTTAAAACAATATTGGTGTCTGCTTTGTACCAAAAGAAAAAGGTCAAGGTGTTTCTTTCCCTTCTGCTCGAGACTTAGTTTGTGTTTAACTTAATCAAACCCAGATTTTAGCCTGACCTGTACATACACAGGGAGAGGGTGGGAGGGTAAGACCATACTTACATTGGTTCACAGTGCCTATGGTTACCATGAACAGAATGACTAAGAGGAATTCAATTTTAATGAAGCTGCATAGGAGCAGGACTCAAACAAGACTACATTTTGTACATCAGAGTTGCTGGACATCTCACATGTTACATTTATGCTGGTAATGTGTCAGGTTCATCCTCAGTACATGTTACTGAAAGTCTCCGTATGTTGTGCCAATCTACTTAAATTCCCTTTTCACATATCAAAGGTGATTGAGAATAGACATCGGATCAGGAAGAACTCCTGCAATCATTGTATAATAAAATGATTTGGTTTGGAAAAGATTTTTAAGCAGCTAAGTTTAATTTAGGTATTCAGATTTTCTTGGCTTGGTGGTGTAACCTGAAAAATATGTGTGCCAAGGGCACAGGACAAACTGCCAGGGAGTAACCCATTAGAGACACATGAGAGAGCTGAGAGGTTAGCATAGGGCAAATCAGTGCTTCCCTGGACACATGGAAACCCAAAAGCAAAGAGTTGTTCTCTTCTAGTCTGCTCCTGGAAGAGAGAAGCTCTGTCCTACACATGGGAGTAGGGACACAAATATAAACGACCCTTTCACTGAATAACTTGGCGAGTTCAGTGCAAATGTCTTCTGGGCAATAATTTCCCCCTATTTTTCTCCAGTGTACTGGACTGATTGGAACCAGTAGGTAGGCTATAAATAAAAATAATCTTTTAATGTCATTCAAAAGAAATAAACAGCTTCTGAATCCCTGGATAAGTTCTAAGTCTGTTTAAGGAGGTTTTTGTTATTAATTTTTAAACTGCGAATTTAGACTTAAGCTGATGCAAGACCACATAGGCAAACTACTACTTTGAGAATTCAAAGACAGCATTGTTAAAAGGTTAATAAAAGAGATTTTCCCTTTCTTTGTCTCTCATTAAAAGCAAAAAATACATCATTGCATTTTTTTTCAGACTTCTAAAGTACAGCTGTCATTTTTCATTCTGATTTACTACCAGAGTAACCATAGTTGCTTTGCCACCAGTGGAATGCAAACTTGTAGATTCCTCTATTTTTTGAAATTAAAATATGTCTGGTTTTATTAAAACATTGCTTTTTCATTACTCTAGTTACTAAAGCAGGACAAAGGATGACAACTGTGATCTTTCTCCTTTGATTTTTGAAGCATCCTTAAGTCTGCTTCTAGACTCACCTGACAGCAGCCTTCCAGCATCTGAAAGGTGCCTACAGGGAAGCTGGAAAAGGACTCTTCATCAGAAATTCTTTGAAAAGAATCTTTATGAATCTGGCCTCATATAGCTCACATTCTGTATGCATGTATTTAGAGTGGTTTTTAAGCAGTGAGGGAAAGATACTTTCATAAAAGAGCTTAAATTTTACATCAATATGATGAAGAGAGTAAGGGAATATTGTCTCAATATCTTGGATAAAACAAAAAGCTTTTCCAGTCGCAAAGGAAATAGTCCTCTACATTTAGCAAATGATTCTAGGATTTCTGAGCCTTGGGCCTATGTAAAATACTAATATTATTGAGCGTTATGTATTAAAACCTCCTTATTTCTATCTGCAAATAAGAAATTGAATGTTCAAATTTAATATCCTACCCATTTATCAATAATGATTAGTAACACAGAGATAAAATCTAAGATCATTCAGAAGACCAAACACAGATGAGACCAAAACCAAATCATGGCAGTCAGTTCAAGAATAGAGATATGAATTATCTAATTTCCAAGGGTACTTACCACCATTTGAAATACCCTATATATTGCTATCTCAAGGATATCTATACATATCCCTATTTACATCTCTAAAGAACTACTATATTTATTATCACTGACATTACCAAAGTAATACTTTTAAAATGTTCTATGAAAATTATTAAGTAAATAGGAAAGACCTATTTCTGATAATTACAACATTGCTAAAAAATCCCTAAACCTATCCAACTTCATTGGTTTAATTCTTTAACTACATAATTTTCTTCGTTGTTCAAATTTCTACGGAAAAAAATAAGGAATCAAAGACTAATCATTTTTTGAGAACATTTGGGCTTTCAGGTGGATGTATAGGAGCTCCAAATCATTTTCTTTCCCTCTCAATCTAAAGAGAACAAACTTCCATAAAATCCTTATGAATAAAGCAAAACATTTGTTATTAAACATTAGCTACAAACCTCCCCATATGAAGATTTCACAACCTGTTTGAATGTGTGAAATTTATATTTTGCAACTCTAATTTGCTGACAGATTTTTAGTTTGGAATCTATTTTAACCTGAGACAATTTTTGTTAGATTAGCTGTCTAGGTAAAAAAAATATTATTTTTAAGCAGATTGTTTTTGTAACACAAACATAGTGTTTTCAATTTATTTGTTGGATTGAATATGCTTCAATACAGATCACTTGCCATTAAAAAATGAGAGAACAAATCTATCTTTCTCCAAACAGGCTTTAACAAATCTATTTCCATTTATCTTTTATATGTGAGAATATCCTTGCCTTATCTTTTATATTGTTTATTTACCCCTTTCTCTTAACTCTGAGAGCAAAAGCAGTCTTGTTGTGTTAAGCTTTACAACTTCTTTAAATTCATTTCAGAGATTTAGGTTCTCATGGGCCAGCAGTGATCAGCTCAACAGTGTGGTGTTTGCATTATGAAGACTGTAGGTCAATGTTTGTTTAAAAAAAAAAGGGAGAAAAAAAAGGGAAAAAATTCCTATTTAAATGTTGAAAAAATAATCATGATAATGTTTCATTTTTAAGACTTTTACAGGCTTTTCTTTATCAAAACAAAATCTGGAACCTAATTTGACCTGACAGTCCCTTTAGTGCATGAAAATTTCATGCAATTACCAGTTTTGACACCATATTTAAAAGTGTGGTGTCACTCTTTTGTATGTCCTTCACCTTGGTGTTAACACTAAGCACTGCAAACAAAGCAGATATTTTTCTAGTACACGTGAGGAGTGCAATGTTAATACATTTACAAGCAAATTTAGAATGGATGAAAACAAGAAAGGCCCCTATCAATTTTACAAATGTATGTGTGTGTGCATATATATATATGTATACACACATACATATATTTATATATTTATATTCTCTAAATAAATATGGTCGGCTTGACTTTGGATGCAATTCAGTATAGAAAAAGTATTCTATTGACATGGCAGCTGTAGTTTAGGATAGTATTTTGAAGCTGTTTTTAAAAACCTACCTGAGACAAAATACTTAAGAGTCTCTTTTAGAAAAGAATCCCAAGAAAAGGCCTCATTCAAGCATGTTGTTAACTAGTTTCCTGAGCAGAGTTGGACTGACATAGTGTGCTGAAGTGAGTTTTCTATATATTATAACCTAGAGTGTTTTTTGTTGACACAATGGTCACGACTAACTATTTTGGAATATTTTGTTTTGTCTCCCCTTGGACAAAAAATTTAGCTTGTCCCAGAATATCAATATCAGAGTGGATGAGCCAAAAAATGTTATTGTCATGAGCTGTTCCTTTAGGGACAGAAGAAAAGGACTGGAGAGGGAGTTTTCCAATGTGTGGACAAAGGGAGCTTGGCCAAACAATTGTGAGATTAAACATTATGTAAGAAAAGAGACAGGAAGATCTCTCCATGTCTAGAAATTATATGAGTTTATCCAAATTTACTTTTTCCTATTTGAATGACTAGATTAACAAAAGATAAAGGAGGGATTGACAAAGACTGAGTTAAACAGAAAGGCTTAGTTTTTTTACTAGAGCACTTGCTAACTTTACTGTTCTGATTTACTTTATTTTTATTTTACCATCCTTCTTGGTGCTAAAATTATTCATTGGGAATACTTCCCTGCTACTACCTGTGACCCTTTTCAGAGAGCAGAACCCTGCCCTGGGTACAAGGACTTCTCTAAATGACAAAATCGGAATGTTAAACACTTAAGAACAGCAGTCAAAATCCAGCTTGCTGGATAGGAGGTCACCTAGGGCAGGAATTGGGAGGGAAGGTCACGACTGTCATGTGGAAGGGATAGATGCAAATATGTCCTGAGTTATGGCAATTTAACAAACTTGGTGTCACAAAACACTTTTAGGACTATTGGGGTCTAGGTTTCTCCTAGCTGTCAAAGAATGTTATCCACACTTATTTTTCCTTGGGCAGACTGAATGTATATTTACCTCTTCCCAGTACTGTACCACCTGGGTTAGATGCTATGCAGGGAGGGAAATTTTCTTTCGTTGTTTTGACACTTCCATTTTTTACGAGATCTCTGGATTCAGGTCTCTTGTCTCCTAAAATATTTCCCCATTGTTAGCCATAAATTACTATGAGAGTTGGTGCTTCCATCTCTTAAAGAATATGCAAGGATTTGTTTGGACAAGGGAAGAAGGGATGTCCATACTAGTGAGGAAGTCCTGGTAGAAACCCAGGTTTGGCCTTGAGGGATGGCACAACATAGTTTGTGTTCACACATCTAATTTCTTTACCTCAGGAGCACAATGGCTGGATCCATACTGCCTACTGGCTAATACTCCTGTACAGGACTTTGGCATCATCAAAGAAAGTGCTGGAAATCACACAGACCAAAATAACTGGTTAAAAAAAAAAAAAAAAAAGAAAGAAAAAAAAATTTATGCCAGAGAAGCCTGACAATACTTGAGCTATAAAACTCCAAATAGGATAAGCATCAATTAAGTGGGTTTTAGGACTTACACCCATTTAGGCATGCCTACAAGCATCTGTCTAAGAAGATAACTAGACAATATAATGCTGCAAGCTTAGAACACAGAAAACACTGGGAGGTAGGCAACATTTAAATGGCACTTTAGAGATTTCATTAATTTTGTTATAAGTTTCTTCCTACTGTGATAATAGTAAAAACATTTGACATATCCCAGTTATAATGATCCTACCCTGAAATTGCAGAGAGATTATAACTATATTTCTGTAGTGAGAGTTCCTCTTACATTTGCAAAAGGAAAAAAAAAGATATATTTCATGAAGGTCAAAACATCATATTATTTTCTGTTTCTGGCAATCAGGGAAAGATAATGGGTTTAGAACTCTGAAAAGTTTGTTCTAAATAATTTCTTATTTTTACATAGACATTCAATAACCCAAGTTTGGACTCAGATGGGATGCAGTGTTTTCACATTCTCAAAAAACTCTTGGAAAGCATGACAAGATTCAAATACTGATTAAATTTGGAGCATTTCTATTGGTTTCTGGAGAGAAGGACCATCATGCTGCTGAGCCAGATTGCTCTATGGAACACATCCTACTTATGACTTCTATATTTTTTTTTTCCTTCTAGTGAAAGAAGAGGAAAGAGTAACTTTGCTCTTAACTGTATTGAGAATTTACCAATACTGAGTTTTATGCTACTTTTTGAAGAATCATAACCTAAGTGAAACAAGACCTTTTTATTTAAGCTAGTCACTGTGACAGCGAATACTGCAGTCTGGTCTTTAGTAATGAATCTAAACAAAACCTTACCATTTGTTCCAACCAAAACTGTTGATATTTAATAATGAGCCATCAAAAAAATATAAGACATTCCTGAGTTCTTTGTAGTAAAAATTACTCATAATTATCTTGAAAAATTCCTGTACCTGATGTGGTTTTAGATCCATCAAAATGTTAGGATAAATAAGTAATTTTCATAGCTATTAGCACCATAATTAAATATCATGTTAGCATTTCACTTCAGTAATGAAATTTCTTGGCAAAACCTTTCCATCAGAACCTGTTTTGGGAAATTCCATCATTTCTAAGGAAAACAAGACTTTAGATCAGAAACCCCAGTTCTAATGGGAAACATTAATCTACCTGACATCTGGATGGGCAGCATGGAAACAGGGATGGATGTGCCACAAAGGAAAATTTTCAAAGCTGTCAAGGAACATAGCAATGGTGTCAGGTAAGTCAAAGCTCACTTAAAGTTGAACTTTTAATAATAAAGGGCTGAATGAAAACCAAGTATGGCACAGTTGCCAAGTGGGGCAGGTGGCTCAGTGACAGCAGCCATGGGTAAGGCTGAGATGGATCAACGCCCTCTTTGTCCCAGACTTCACAAGGAGAATTTCCCAGGGTTTTGTGGTTACAGGAAGGCACAAGAGGTACAAGCAGTGAATGAGGATCAAGTCAGGGACTCTGGTAAGAGAACTCAGTCCCTGTGGTCCTTGGGACTCTGTAGGCTGTGTCTGAGAGTGACAGGCAATGTCAGAGCAAGATCAATCTCTATCATCTGTGAAATGTCATGGCGATAAGGAGAGGACCCCAGAGAGTATAGGAAAGTAAATACTGTGCATATTTTTAAAGTTAAGTACAAAAAGGTTATCCAAGGACTACAAATTGCTGAGTCTCATTTTGGTTCCTAGGAAAATCATCAAGCAAGTCTTCTTGGAATACATGGGCATGTAAAGGACAAGATGTAACTTGTAAAATCAGCACAGGTTTACTGAAAAAAATCATGACCAACAAGCTGGTTTTCTTCTGTGAAGAGTAAGTAGATGAGGTGAGAGTTTTGGATGACCCTGGATTTTAGTTGGGTTTTTAGCAATCCAGCTAGGATGCCATGCTCTGTACTGATGAATAATTAGATGGTTAAAATCTGATATAATGCTTGGGCCTAGAGGACAGAGGTTTAAAGGATCACACTCTGACTATAGGCTGGCAACTAGTGGAGTATGGCAGGGGTTTGTCACAGGGCCTGTCCTGCTTAATGTTTTCGCTGGTGACCTGGTGGAGATGTTGGGGAGCAGACTCATTAACTGTGCAGACAGCACCAAACTAAGGGGACTGGCTGACCCTGAGGAAGTTTGGAGAGATGACAGAGCCAAGCCCTTCAAAGTAGCACATGGTGAGGAGAGGAAGAGCAAAGATAGACTGAAACAAGACAAGCTCAGTCCTCACGGACACAGTGAAGCAGTGGAGCAGACTGTCAAGAGAGGTACTGAAGCCTCTGTCCTTGGAAGCTGTCAAGATCTGACTGGATAAAATATGGTCTGATCACATAGCTGACTGCCTTTATTATTAGGTTGTATTAGAAGCTTCTAGAGGTCCTTCTCCTTCTAAATTGTTCTAGAATTCTACGAGTAGAGTAGCAACACAGAATTGTATATTGTTTTTTCTTGTAATTTATAAAGCAAAAAGGATGGTGGCATAAGTTTGTTTTAGTTATTTCTGCTGAAGAATTTTTGTGTGTGATGGTCTTTAGTTCTTATTATCTTCATCTTTCCACAGTTTTATGCTCTGCTTTGTTTAGTTAGTGTAATTGATTCTGGTTACCGGCTTGGTTAATGAAAACCACCCTGCCAATAAGCAGTTTAGAGGGAAAAAAAAAGCAAAATGTTATTAATTAAAAAACAGCTTCCCTCACCGATACTAGCAGGGCCAAACGTAATGCCTGAAAGAAAACTGACCTACCAAGAAAGAGAAACAGGGATTTCAAGAACACAGATGTTTTCTTTCCCAGTAACAAAATACACAAAGAAAGTACAGGCTCCAAATGTGTAAGGAGAGGAAAGATGTTTTAGTAGTTTGGCTTTATCCTGCATCAGCTGTCCTGAGTCAGGCTTCTTTGAAATTGTTCATGGCCATAGTGGAAAAAAAAAAAAAATCAGTGCAGAGGGCTTCTTTTTTTTTTTTTTCTTTTCCCTGAACTGATTGTTTCAAAATTTCCAGTGAAAAGTAAGTATGGTCTCTTATTTATTGTTTCTCATAAAGAATAAAAATAACTCCCCTTCTGGCCATTATCATTTCTGAAAAAAAAACAAGAAAACAACAAACTCAGAAGCATTTCAGGCGCAATCCTACAGGATTGCTTTGAAGTCAGTGGGAACAGAACCATGGCCTTAAAACATAATGTTTCAGTTAGATGTTGTCACACAGTTGCTCACATTTTTGTTATTTTCTACCAGTAAGATTAGCATTGCCTACTTTATAAGAGATTTCTATGGTTTCTGGAGGCCCTTGGAACTGGAGGCAGAGATTTCTATCCCTGTATCTCTCTAGAGATTGGCTCCTCTGAAATCGGTAGGAAAGTGTGACTTCTGGAGGTTTGATAGGAGTTGATTGCTGTAGGTACTAAGCCCATGTCCATACTGTAAAATTAAATGCTCTCACAGCAGTGCTCTGGCACTGCATCTCTCCAGCATGGAAAGACCTGCATCCATCCCATGGAATCCTTGTGCCCTGGGGCAGCCAGCAGCCACACCCAAACTGTTCACAGCCACCTCTGGCCCCACCTCTCTCCTGGACTGGTTTCAACAGCAGCAGCACTCCTGGGTCAAAAGCAGCTAGGTACCATCCAAACTTGTTTGTGTGGCAACAAAGTGGCAGGGCATGCTCCTTTCTACTGCTTAATTTATTAGTGTGCATAACTTAAGGGTGCAATTCATCTACCTTAATGTAGACCTCCAAAAGTTCAACTGAAACCTCTGCTAGTTACCCTGGCTTCCTGTTGTACTCAGTGGAAGCAAATCCAGGCCACAATTCATCTGACCTGTCTTGTGTACTTAGCTCAAAGAAGATGGATTGCAATCTGGGAATGCCCATTTTTTCTTCTGACTATAAAGTGAGTCTGAGGTCTTCAGGTCAGACTTAGACCTCTAACTATTAGGAACCTGAGATGAGCTGAGAGATACCAGCCTAATACATACTAATAAGTTCTTCAGTGTTTCTTTCAGATTAAAATATACTTTTAAGGACTTTGTAGGTTAAATTACAGATTTTTACTCAAGAAAAACAGTAAAAAAAGTCATAGAGAAAATGCCCTCCCAGAAAACCTAAAATGTTCTCTACAGAATATAGTGTGGAAGGGTGAGAAGTTTGGGTTTTTTTCTGAATGTGTTGCCCAGAACAGTAATGTTCTCCCACATGTCTCCCAGAAGTATGATGTATTCTATCAGCAGCCTTGCTATCTTCATTTTTGTTCTAAGCATGGAACAGTGCTCATTTAATTCATTTGTTTTTCTCAGGGATTGACTGTCAGAGAGGATCTACCTGAAGCAAGATTTCATTTGTCATCTGTGTCTAGAGGTCTGGGGAGCTGCAGAGGAGAACGAGGTCAGGACTCTGCCCTCCAGCAGCATAACTGAGACAGTTTGCCTCAAGTCTCATTAATAACCCCTCTTCCATTCTGACCTTCAGTCATAATAAATACCTGGGAACCATAGCTGTTGATTACATTTGCAGTTGATGCCAAGTTATATCATTTCTATTACCATTAATGTAAAGAAAATATTTGTGTCTGAAAATGTCACACTGCAGCCTATACACGTTTTGCAACCTTTAGTCCTTCTTACCTTCATTAGATATTTTTCTAATGATAATTAACTAAGAAAACATGACCTAAGCAAAGTTATCAAAGGAGAGCAATTATGGGAACATGTGCCATATTATTCCAATTAGGTAACTGCTCATGGTGGTTTCACATGGTAACAGGACAAAACTACTGTTCAGCCCACTATTCCCACTGTTACATTGATAAATTATCCCAAAGCTGCCTTTCATTCGACAGGTCTGTTTTTGGACAAGGGCCAGACAAAACAAAATCACAAGATTTATAAGTACTGCAGTGGGAGGGTAAAGAGGATCTGAAGGGCATGAGCCCTGCTCTGTCTTCTCAGAACTAAAGCTTAAGAAAAATTCTCCTGGTGGACCAAATTGTAAGGACTCTATTCAATCCTTAACCAGACATCATTCAGGCAAGCTCTTGAAGGCCATTACTATCTGCAGAAACAAAAAACTGAGTGGCAAATTGTGACTTGTGCTTTATTTGTGGGAGGGCTAGAAAGTGCCAGCCTTGGTGGTACAGATTTCCCTACAAGGGCTTTCCTATCTGTGAACAAGTTTGTGAAATAAGCAGTGGAGAGCAAGTACTGCCTTGGCTCTAGGATTCACTTCAGCCCTGGATCACTGTGAAACTCAGGGAAGCAGCACTTTGCACCTTCCTCCGTGTTAGACAATGAACACTGAAAAGGTTTGTGCTTCCCTGAAGTTCCCCTTCCTTCTTACTTCGTCTCTAGGCAGTGACACAAATGATACCAAACTCAGTCTGGAGAAAGACTTTTTTTTGACCATGGACTTTTATGGAATCTGTTGATTGAAATGAAATTGGAAGACTTCATCCTCTGAAACCAGGTGGAGGGCCATTCATCACCAAGCACCACAATCCCAGGCAAAAGATGTCCTCAGTAGCAGAGTACTATAAAAAAAAGTATCTTCCTTGAGAGAATATGGTCACAAAGAAGTAATTTCACAGATAAAAGAAAGGATAGGAAGTTAGCACTACAGAAAGAGGTTAACAGACATGATCTTGCAATCAAAGATATTTACCAGAGAAATTTGAACCCCATTATACTCTGGCTCATGGTACATAAGGAAGAACTGGTTTACATCATCAAAGACAAAAACCAGGTCTATAGGTAAGCTTTAAGAATAATAAACATCCTGAATTCAAGAATAAGTCTGTCAAATGAAGGGATATTGATTTTGGAACAAGAAATATTATGTCAAACAACATTAGTTTAATTGATCTGAATTTAGTTTAAGTACTAAAAGCATTTATATACAAACAGCAAATGAAAATTAACTGCAGCTGAGTCCCTTGATTCTCAGATTATACAATATGCACAGGCAACTGAAAGTTCTTGTAGGAATCCCAGCAGCATGGTCTGGGTTCTATTCCCATAGCATGACTCAATAGAAAAGCAATATGCTTTCTTTCAGAAAATATGAATATTTAAAGCCATGTTTTGACTTTTAAAAATACACAAAACTTTTCCTTTCCCAAAAAGAATTTATAATAAATTGCAGAAAAGACGCTAGAGCTATGATCATTGCTAGCATGACTTAGTTCAAATATTTCCACTTCTGGAATGAACCATCCAGGAAAAAAAAAAAACAAAACCACATTCCTTCTGAAACAAACAGATTTTTTTTTGTTGTTTTCCCTTCTATTCTAAATCAGCTATTTACCTAGCTATCTTACGTATCTCCAAGCCTGCATTTGTTGAAACCAATGCATAGAACCTTGATATACTGACTGCTACAACATATTGCTATTACCCATCAGGGAAAATGCAGTTACTTCTACAATTTATTTCATTTGCAGACCTAATTTTTTTCAAAGTGATTTTTTCTACATTTTTTCTGCATAAATTTTTTCAGATTTTTCTACAACTATGTTATGCACCTTTTTTTTTCTTTTTTAAAATTATTTGTATTTCCTAAAGTAGTGAGACTTTAAAGAAATTATAGCAATATTGATTTCACAATATAGGCACAGAGGTAAAGAATTTCACTTGCTACTTCTCACTTGCAAGTACATAATTTACTTGTTAGTATAGGACTAGTGATCTAAAATTTCTTGATCTTATGTTTGAGAAGCTTCAACCAATGAAAGTGCAAAAACTTTAAAATGAAATGAAATTTCAAAAATTTTTATCAGTATTTACAGTTTTAATTATTAATAGTAAAGTAGTCTAGTACTAAGAATGTAATAAAAGTATCCAAGACTTGACATATGAACTCTAGGTCTGATTTTGGCATAGATGAGTAATTTTAAATGTGTTAAGAATAAGTTCTGTCTGCAATAAATGACAGTTTATGGGGTAAATAACCAAACTGTTACCTGGATTATTAATTGAGTGATTAAACCCCAAGCTTTTAGACCAGAATCAGACCTTTCAGGTCTTCTTAAAAATGTCTTTATACATCTTTATCTCATATAATTCATGTAATTTTTCATTAGTTTTCTTCCATGTCCTTTGATGCCAATGTCAATGCCAAAGATGTGTAGGCAAAGAAATCTTATCCAAAGTTGTTATCCAAAATATTGTCTTATCCAAAATATTTTTTACTCATAGCACTCATTATCCATGTATCACAGTGAAATGTTAGGCAAACATAAAAGCTGAGATTTCATTTTTTACACAGTAGTGCCAAGTTGTTTCCAAGTCTTGTGGTTCAGATTGTGTCAAAATCTGTACATCTGCTGAAGAATTCACTGGGGAAATATCTGGGCATTCCACTTCCCAGGCTCTTGCAGGGTTTGTCTTAATAAGTCAGGAGTTTTCAGCCTCTTCTGAAAGTCTGCTGTGCACTTCAGGAAAATACCAGTGACTCTCCCTGTTGATTTCTTGAACCTCTAAGGAGGGGTTCACTAGTTTTCCCCATTATTTACAGGCAATCTAGTTCTCCTTTAAAATCTGTCTTCCTACAAGCCTGGTGCCTTAGCTATGACTGGCTGGAAGCCGATGGGTTAATCTGTGAAGTTTGACCTCTCATATGGAGCAAAAAAGGCAGGATCCAGAGGCACAAAGAAAGCCAGGAAAGTAAGGCCACATCACTGAAAAATGTGCACAAGGAACTTGTTGAATGATGGTGCTCATTGCTGTTGAGAAAGAAGAAACTTGACAAAAATTTTGCCCATATAGAAGCTGTGGGACCTTTTACATGGGATTTTTTCTTAGTTGCAGAAGCTAAGCTGAAGAATCCATGGCCTAAAGCATCGCAGGGGCACATGTAAGACCTGTTCCTGTGCTGTGCCTGTGATGAGCTTGGCAAGGATCTAAGGTATATCAGAAATCCAGCTAAAGTAACTGTGCACCAGCTTCTGAGAAATTCTTTCACTTAATTCAATGGAACACCAGCTTACAAGTGTCGTGCGTGTGGCCTCTGCTAACTGGTGAAGAAACCATCATTATGTAAAAAGACCTCTGCAAAGAGATCAATAGGTGTAAGTAAGGCAGGAGGATATCTGCCTTTTTTCCCCCTTAATACTCTATCAGGACTATGTTGAAGTCTTTCCCACTGTTAACTTCTGCCACCTCCCTGCCACTGGCTGAAAAAGAGGTGAGTTTCTGCTTTCTTCTGTCAACAACTGCTCCCTCCAATATTTCTTTCCAAACCCAATTTATGTGTGTCATTCATGAGAAAGTTTCTGTAGAACAAACAACTTACTGAAGACATTTGTTATTTTAATGATTAACATTGCCATGAAGCAGAATTTAGACAAACTCCATCTTGTGAATATCGCCTGTCTGAAAATTGTTCTAAAAGAAATTTTTGCTAAACAACATGGCATATTTCTTACAGTAGTGTTTCCTCTCTTTGTTTGCCCTATATTCTTTCCTTACTTTTTTGATTTCCATGTCAATTTTGTGTTAATGCAGAGACTATTAGTTGTCACAAATATACAGGAAATAACACATTACAAACAGAACTGTGCTGAAACAGTAGTATTTTCACTACAATATCACTAAATTCATGATGCAGAAAGATGCCTGGATGACCTGGAAATGCTAATTGGCAGGCTGAAATTGTTCTCATGGATCAGTACAGACTGAAGAACAAGAGCTCAGATGGACTCTGAGATTATTACTCTAGTGATTAATCAAATGCTGTTAGGACCCAGGTTAAGGTGCAAGAACTAGATTTTCTTGGTTGTGACGGCAAATTTCAAAGGATATTTTGTCAGTCTATATATCTGTCCTGAGATGACCATACTCAAAAAAAAAAAAAAAAGTGCCCAGTGCATTTTGGGAATCTAACTGTTCACACTGGTCAGTTTTAGCACAACTACACAGTTTTAAATGATATTTTTACAGCATGGATTATCGAAGCTGTGCAAGTTGGCTTCAAATTCAGAGACCAAAATCCTGGCACTATTAAGTTATCAGGACAGGCATAAATTGAAAAGATGTAACCACAGCCCAGTGAATTTGTGTTAGAGTTAATGCAGCTTGAGGGAACTGCAAAGCTTGGCTGTGTAGGTCTTGGTACAAATTCAACATGTCTGGCTTTCTCCCTGTCACCACATCATTGCTGCATGTGTAATGCAGGCAGGATTCTAAACCTCCAGGTTAATGTTAACACAACAAAAATTAAGGTCTAGCCAATGCATTTTTTAAAACAAATGTGTAGTGAATAAACCTGTCAAAAGTCAGGAGGGTAACTAAGTATGAATGACTGTATAGGATGTATGCTCTTAGCTGTCATTCTGGTAACAAAGGCTTGGCACTGGACTTTTGATCAACTTGAGCAAAGTGTTCTTTTTTATAGGATCTCCTACAAACAACAGGGGTGGCAGGGAAACCGCTTGGCTAGAGAAATACCTTTCAGTCTCTGAAAAAAAAATATTCCACAGGGGCTGACTTATTTACATTCCTTTTCTCGGGGAGAAAAGAATTCCAGAGACAGGTAGGGAATGAAACTCACACAAATTCCTGGGATACATCATGCCATGATGAACAATTATGCAGATTGAGCACATCAAGCTTCTTAATACATGCATCTACAGGACACTTGCAAAATGGTTTAGTCAGAGTTGCTGTAACTTTAAAAATATGTCTTTAGTTTGAAGATAACAGGATTAAGGAGACATCTTCACTGAAATAATATAAAACATTTTTATAACCTGCCTGTCCAACCCAGCGGCCTTTTTGTTTCTTTAGTGCAAGATACTTTTTCTGCATTTTAAGCTTGAGATGGATAGGGATAGTTATTTATGAAGCTGTGCTGGATGTTAGGAGAAACTTCAGCAAAGCTGGTAGGTGTAAGAGCAGCCCTTTATTCAAAAACATGTCAATGGAGCCAAACAGCTGAAAGAATAATCACTTAAATTAGAAGTACACACAATGCCATACTAGAAGTCAAAGGGTTCACATGGGATTAGTAGCATGAAAAATGACAGAGATTAGAAGTAAAGGAGCAAAGAAGCTGCAAAAGCCAGAGTTGCATAATCCTGTGAGGAAAATTAGAACTAGGTGACAATAGCCAGAGTATCTACTATATGTTTGCATATTACATATGCTTCAGACTAAAACTGTCAAGAAAAACTTGTGGATTTTTTTTTTCTTTTAAATGTCCTTCGCAGGTAAGGAAGTAAGATAATTCTAATGGTAGAGAATTTAAGTTCAAGGTTTTTCAATACTCCAGCCTGCAGGCTCATACAGCTACCTCAGTGCTAGGAGGCTTTACTTTCCCTCTGTCAAGGCTTCCTCATGCTAAGTAAAAGAGGTGTTCTTTTATTCTCATACCAAAGTCCCATTTTTGTGTCAGTATGTGAAGTTTCATTAAACTCTTAATTCATATTTGGCCATATCGAGCTGGTTCATTTATATTAAGAGGGAAAAAAAGGTTAAGAAGAATTTGGATAACAAGCAGAAAGGAATGTTTCATTTTAAATGATTTTTCATTTTTAAATGAATGCTATCTGATGTAATAAAAAAGGTTGAAGCAAAACATCTCTCTGTTATCAAAACACAACATTTCACTGGCTCAAACCATTTTTGTTATGGCTGCTTTCAAATGGATTAAAATGAAAGCATATTTCGGAATGGAAGAATTTGCAAAATTAGACTTCCAAATTCCTACTCTACTTAGAATGATAAATGATTCATCTTCAGTAAATAGGGACTCAAATCTGATCTACATAGCCATAACTGCAAGATATGCAGCGTGCATAACATTTAGATCTTCCATCTCTGCCTTTTTGTTTTATACAACAACAATGAACCCACAGAATAATTGTTGTAGACCTTTTAGTTGCTGAATCTACCTTAGTAGACCAAAACTCAGGTCTTTCAGCCCAAAGAGAACCTTCTGTTCAATCTTCTAACAGTATTGTTTGACCTTTATATCTCAACCTAATGGTCTTTGCTCTGCAGTGCCCTGTCAGGTGGATTCAAGAGATTTCAAAACATACATGAATGTGGATAGTTCAGTAGCAGCAGTAGTCTCCAATAAACATCATGATGCCATTGCAGGCCTTGAAGCCAAACAGATACATGTCCTGAAGTGTTTACAGAGAATACAGAGAAATTTATGCTGACCCCTAAGTCTGGAGATGGACAAAGACTCAGATGAGCTCACTACTGGTAAGATGCTGCTTCTGTAAAAGCAAAATACCCCCTCCCACCCCCAAACACACACACACACACACATGCATGCTCATATGTATAATAACATCTCAAATCACATAGAGAAATATCTGATCTTTCCAACAAAGAAAGCCAGTGCCGTGCCTGGAGTTTCTCTTTTCTCCCAGGTCCTTTCCAATAATATTTGGCTCAAGTTCAGCATGTTACAGGGCTCTCAAGCCTTTTTCCCAGATATATCTGTCTTGTCTCTCTGGGTAAAAGAAACTTATTTCTGGCTCTCTGTCAAGCTCCCCACAACCTTGTATTACCAAACAACAATGTTGAAGGCAGGAATGCATACTTTTGCTTTGATTTCCACAGAGAATCATAATTCTTTTCTGCTTCTTTCTCCCCTCCTCCTCTCTCCTTAAGGTGACAAATGGCTCTCTAGAAGTCACCCATTTCTTCATTTTGACCTTCTGTTCACCTCCTCCATTTTTTTTCCTCTGCCCTGGCCGATTCCAATTTGGGTAATTATTCTGTCTACAGTACGTAAAATTCTCTCTTTTGTTGTAGTCAACGATAATATCCTTCTCCTTCTGTTCTTAAATGTAATGCTATGCCTTGATAAATCATTACTGTGGTTTACCCCAAAAGGGAAAGAGTGAGTGATTCAGGACTGATATCTTTTTATAAAGTCATTCCAGTGTTTAGGAATACTTTGGGATGAGTGGTGTTATATTATTAGTCCTTAATCCCTAGATGATTCGCATTACATTATTCTCTCTATTGTACAGCTTTTTAAAGGGTGCCTATTTATTAAAGAGAATTGACACTAAAAATATGTAAACCTTTGCCTGTGGAAAAATGAAAATAGCCATAGCTTTGGAAATGTTTTAGCAAACTGAAATTCTAGCTGTTCTAAATACAGAACTGAAGTGACATGAAATCCAAACTGTGATATTTTTCTTTTTTTTTTTAAGCCTGCACTTAGATCCACATTTTCTTATTCTTATTACGAAAAAAAAATTACAGACACAAAAGATATAACAATCCTTTTTTTTCATCTTTCATCTTTAGAAAGGACCAATATCTTACTGAAAACCTGAGTCCATCCTAAAAAGTATTTCTCTTATTATGCACATCAAGTCATGCCTTGGGTTTAAACACTCTATAGATGAAGACAGCTGTTTGCTATGAAGTACCCATTGTTATTTTTGAAACAGATGCTTTGATTTGTTGGAAAGAACTAATAAGTGCTGATTTTAGCCCCAATCCAGTATGACACACAAGCATGTGCTTAAATCTATCGTTACGCAGAAAAGCATTTATACATATGTTAAAAATTAAGAATGTGCTTAAGTGCTCTGCTTAATGGGGATGATCTTGGACATGTATTTAAGTGCACTGTTGAATCAAGGCCAGAATGACCAACCTTAGTTATTGTGGAGTTTGCTATCTTTTTACTGCTTTAAGTTCAAACAACATAGCAATGCTTTATTTCATGTCCTTCACAAAGGAGGCAATTGCATACTTGACAAGAAAAAAGAGTTCATTACATCTTGCAAGCCAAGTAGTAGGGAGGATGGGAAAGCCTGCATAAAATTACCATGCTGCCCTTTCTTATACTGGTAAGCATGTGATATGTGATTCCATCTGTGGCTGCTCTTAGATGGCTGTGAATCTGTTTCAGATCTCAGCTGGTTATTTATACAGCAAGAGCTCCTGATTTTTGCCCTGCTTCACAATCTGACAGTGGTCAAAATGACATTTGCCCCACAGACTGCAGCTAATGTGTGCTGGATTCCTGTTTGCAGAAGGTATCAAGGAAAAGCAGGTGTAACTCTCACTTTTTATATGAAGATATATGCTATCTGTCAAACCCTCTGCCCAACATTTTGATAATTCCTTACTTGAGGAAAACTGCCAGATTCGATACCAATCTTTTTTCTGTGATGTTTCTGACATATAATTCCCTGTGAAAGCCACCTATACCCCAAGATTCTGGGAATACCTGGAAAGATTATTTTCTTCTGCTTATTAGACTGTGTGGCATTAGGGCTTTTTAAGTCATTTATAATATCCATGGTGTCAGACTCCATATAAATTTCCAAATACAATGCATAAGAAAAACTAGATGTTTTTTTGCAATTTTAATAACTCTTCAAAATAAGAGTGGATTAAAAAATTATACTCAAATCTTTGCCGTCCTTTGCATGCAGATCTGAACACTTGGACTATTCTGAAACAAGCAGCTAGACCAAAATCTTGGTGATTTACTTCCTTGGGTTTAGTTGGAAACTCTCACTTTTCAAAGTTGTCTGAAAACTAACAATTCAGATCTGATATGTGACATGTCAAGCCTCAGCTCTATCTTCAGATCATATCTGTTGTCAGCAGCAGAAAAACAATGAATCTATGTAGGGAGCAAGATGGATTCCCCTCTGCCTCGAGTGTCATTGAAAATGCCAATTATGTTCCAATCATGGAATATTTTTATTAGTTCTTATGATGAAAGGGTGAAAACTAAAACAAAGCTTGTCTCCCATGTTTCAGCTTGAGTTTGCAGTGCTGGCTGTCAGAAATATCAGCTTTTGAAGTACTTAATGCCATTTATACATGTTCATGCATAAAAGTATAATTGCCATTTATCTAATGAAAAACGTATCCTGATAATTTTCCACATTGCCTCACATTTATTGCATGTTCTGTTCTGCTGTTTCTATATTCTTCTAATATCCTCATCTTTACTCATATTGTAGTAACAATATACATCAGGCTTATAATTAAAACATTATGAAAATCATGAAAATAAGAAAAATGTAAAAATAAAGATCAATTACATTTAATAGTTTTGTGATGGAAATGCACATTCAGAGCTCAAATTTACTACAAAGCCACACTCAAACTATTTCAAAGCTATGGATCCACTACAAACAAACCTGCTCCTGTAATTGCCAGAAAAAAACCTAGCAGTGGTACTGTTTAAAAACATCAAAGGACCACTGTAGTCTTCTTCCCTACCTCTTTAAAGGAAGGGATTAGTTGAAAAGCAGTTCAAAGTGTAAGCAAGAGATGTTTCATGGAACTTCAGAATTTGGAGCAGGTGTTTTTGCCATATGTGCTGGTAGTACATGCAGTAGCAGCGCAAGTCATCCTGGCTTAAAGGAAAAGAAAACCTGACTCAATATTCCCAGCAGATCTCCCAGACAATGAATCACAGGTTGAGGAATCGGAAGATAGGGACAGGCAGAAAAAGGAATATTTTATGAGGGTTACTGTGAGGATGGAAGAAAGGAAATTATGCTTAAAGCATATTACCAAAGCAAGTAGGAAAAGTCAGAAGTTTCTTATTTGTTAAAGCCCCACTGATTCTTAGCTAAATTCACACAGAGGATATGTTTTCATGACAGATCTATAGAAGACCAAGACCAGAATTAGTGCATTCAGGTTGCCCTTCTCTAGCCATAATGCACTGCTTCTTCTTAACTGTTACTGCACACATCTAAGGTAATACTTTCCATAATCTTCTTTTCTGTAGTGCACTGGATTGCTCGCTGATGATTTCCTGGAGAACGGCCAGAGAATTCACCTGTTCCAAGCCAGTTTGTAAGGTGGGTAAAGGTGGATACTAGAAGATGTCCAGCCTTTAAATTCTTGCATAGTTAGGAGGTTTTTTCATGGAAACAAAATCTCAATATTTGTTGGATAGTTCCAGACAGCCCAAGCATAAAGCACAAATCATTTCAACCGCATGAGGCTTTGGACAGAAGAGGGTTTGGGCTCCAGCTATCATGCTATGTTATATGTGAATATCGCTCAGATTTCATACAGAAGAAGATTCTATTCAGTAGTATAAACCATGAATAACAGGCCTGGAATCTGACCTTTTAAAAATATAAGCAAAGGAGTTGTTCCACTTGCTCTGTTCTGTGAAGCTTCACAGATAAAAAGCACAATCACTCCCAACTTCTTGTCCTTATTAATATCAGTTATTGCTGTGGTACTTGGCTAAAAAGGCAAGTCAAGCCTTCAGTCTGCCCTTACCAGAAAGACATCAAAATCATAGTTTCAGAATACATAAACCAGTGCTCAGTGGAAATGTTTTATACTCAAAGCAAAGTAGGAAAGGCCAGACAGTTTTGCTATGCCTACTCAAATGAAGAAAAATTTCACTTGCAAAAGAGTGAGTATAGAGACACGTCTGCTTCTTAGCATCTCCTCACCAAGGAAGGTGGGGAAGACAATATGACTTTGTGTCCAACTGCATCACTCATCACACTTTGATCACACATGTCACTGTGTGACAAAGAGTGCACTACAAATCGCTGTATTTTATCCAGTACTGTTATGTACTGGAACTGTCTCCAGAATTGGGCAGCTCAAAGACCATAAATTCAGTGCAGAGGAGATAAAAATCCAACATTACTGTCTATAGGGTAGTCATGTAATTTCCTCTCTGGAATATGGCATCTGCAACCACCAAATGCTATAGACTGAATTTTGCAGACAGACTGCTGATGAGTTAGTATTCCCAGTGGGAGCCACCTGAGCAGTGTCCCACAGTGTCATGAGTAATTTGTTACTGCTGAACCGTCCATGCCTCTGCACAGTGTAGAGCAGCACCACACAGAGAAGCTGTCCTACCTTCTGGGAAGAGATTAACTTGGCTAAGCCTATCATATTTGATTAAATTCTCCACTAATCTGCTAAATCATTTTCAGTCTTGAGATCGTATCCTGAGAGCTGAGAAAGGAGCTAGTTTGCATTTTTTTCACCCAATGGATAGATTATGGCCTTGCAGTGAGATACAGCTCACACAGTTTTAATGTCAATATTTTAGATAACCCTATGTGAGCAAGTCACCATAGGTTGCTGCATCGCCCATGAAAATAACTCAGCACTTTTGGAACACAATTCCTCTGGCCTATATTAAATGACTGTGAGCTGACTCATATCCCAGAAATGCCTGTTTGTCTCATTTATGGAAGGGGAGTTTAGGGTGGATTCTTGAGAAAGAAAAAAAACATTTATGTTATAGACATCTCCAGCCAGTCAGATGAATCTTCTGCAGGGAGACTAACAAGTCACAGAGCAGACAAGACTTAAGCCAAATGTATTGAATATTTTTCACTCTGATTCACTGAGAAATTTTTCTGCAATCTACTCAGCACAAAGTAAATGAGGATAGTACAGCTGCATTTCAAGAGTGCACACCGAAATATGGGACTGGCTGCAGGAATGATGAGGCCCACAAGAGATTACTCAGTTTTAGACAAAACAATTCCTTTTAGTTTGTCAGTCTACTCATTTACGTCTGTATTTTTCCTTACCTTCTTATCTTTCAGAAGACATATTCATTAAAAAATTATGCAAATTTTGTGAGGAGACCAGAAATCATATTTTCTCCTTGTTACTAAACAAGATTGGAATTTGTTATTCATCTCACTCAAACCAGTGCAAATCAGGAGCAATTACATTAAAATTGATGGTGATAACCTAGTAGGAAGTGAGAATCTGGATCTACTATTTTAAAAATGGCAGCAAATCTTACCTTACATGAAGATGGAATGATGCAGTTTGCTTCTAATGAAATGGTATGGTCTTTTTTTTGTATCAGAGAAATAGCATTGTACCTGAACTGTTAAATAAAAGTTTTCACTTAGCTTACAGTACATTTTACTGTCATCAAAAAAGCATTTGGGAATAATAGTTGCCTATGAGTCTCTGTTGAAATTTTGGGATAATAAACTTTTATATCTTAATATTTATGATTCTAATAAACTACCACAATATTAAAATGAAAGATACAAGCTCTGAGGTCAAAAACTGCAACTTGTTTTAAGGCAAAACAATTTTGAATAATAAACCACTACTGAAATCTAATATCACTTCCTATAATTTAATAAGTAATCCCCTTGGTGATATATCCCGGATATTAAACTAGTTTAGCTCACTTGGACCAGCTGTTTTAAATTGGTACATAGCATTCTGCCAAATGATAATACAAAACTAAGCATGAAATGACATGATAACCATTTATGTTCTGATTTTTACCTTCATTGCTGATCACATATTGGCTAATCAGGAGCAATTAATTCATTATTGTTAATAGTAGTGAACGGCAAGTTCATAAAGATAATTCCTTGTTTATTAGTTCAGCTATAGCCCTGTAGGATGTCAGTTGACCAGATGCAAATGTTTGATTGGATAATATATCTCACAGCTCCCAATCCACCTAGCACGTGCCAAAGCAGTTAGTGTTTTTTCATCACAAGCATCCAGCTGCAGACTATAAGTATTTCCACAATGAAGTCAGTATAGCTTATATTTTAAAACTTATTCAAAGGACACTGTTTGAGTCTGAGAGAAAATACATTCTTGAAAGGGTCTGCCATGTGCAACCAAAAATAGTCCATAAATGTATCTTTCATTGTATTTCAAGGACACTGGTGTCAGATTGGTCAGTCATTAGAGGAGATGAAAATGTATCCATTCTTGTTCCATGTGAATGTCTGCTGATGCTGCTGATGCACCAAGTTCAAACTTTTCGGTCCCATGTGTGATTCACGATGGAAACTGCCCTATAACAACCACTTTAGAAATAGACTCTGAGCCAAGGTCAAAATCATGACATTGAGTCTTGATACTCAGTGGTTACAGTTTGCCTTATTGCTGCCTGAGGAGGCTCCCCTCCCAGGCCAAATGAGTGTGTGAACCCTATAATCTACCAGAAAGTGAAAAATGCTGTTCCACTCTACAGCATAACACTTTGCTCAAAAATAGGGCTTTGAAGTGATGGAAATACAAGCAGTAGCCAGCACAACCACCCAGGAGTAGGAGCTCATGGTGTCTGGTTCCCAGAGCAACTGCTGATGCTGTTGGGCACTGTCACCTGCTCTGGTCTAGGATCTGAACATTGTGTTGGTCAAACAATAGGACAGGCTGCAGCCACGAGGATGTGGAACCACATCCCACAGAATGTGATGATCTTGAGAACTATGTTGGCTTGAGGTCTATAAAAATGACAGTTTCATTTACACAATTGTTCTATTATGCTTTACTGAAGGGAAAAGAGAGAGATTGCTTAACATGCTTCCAATTTGTTTATTTGTTTTCCTTTATTGGGTAAAAGTAGTGCTCAGGAAACAACTAATGTAACTGACAGCACTGACTTGAATGGAGAAGGGATGATGGCAAACAGGGACAGTTCTGTTGGAGAGTGGTGAATGACAGGTTCTCTACCCACCCAGAAAATCCTTCTTCAAAAAAGTGCCCTTTGTGGGTAGTTAAAGACAACCAAAAATATTTCCATTTGGGAAAGAATTGTGGTCTAACCTCAGATCAACAGACCTAATCAACACTAATCCAAGCAAGCACTCAGCCCTGTTGCAAACAAGCACAGACTGCACTACTTTGGAAGCTCAGGAAAGTCAGCTATGAAACACAAAATGTAGGTCTACCCTCGATATTTCTGACTGACATTAATGGAAATGACAGTTTATTTCCAGAATAAAGATAGGTTGTGCTGGGGGAACATAACAATTCCCTAAGAATTACCACTTGGTAACTGATCGCCAAACCCTATGTGGTGTCAAATATTCCACAGAGGTCAGGAAAGAGCTATGTAGAACTGTCAGTGCTCCTAAAAGTTTGTGCTGGATCATTAGAATGCGGCTTGTGGACTGAAGTGGTCACAAAGAAACAATGTTTCTTTGCCACTCATTGAGGGATGCCAAATACCTTCTGAATTTTGCGGTAATTGATGTAACTGAGGCTGTGTGCTGAAGCAGCCCTGCCCAACCAGAGCAGTGGAACAGCAATAGCATCTCTTCTGGATATCATATTTGTGGTTTTCCTCTTTCATTAGAGTTGACCAAGTCGGGGTAAGATGCTGAAGCAAATGTAAAACCCATCACTTTAAAACATGACATCTTTGTATCTGATTCCCATCTGACTTAGATGGGGAATAAGTCTATGATGATAACAAAGTTGTACCTCTCTAGTCCAGTCCCTAAAGCAGATGGGTTTCTCAATTTCTATAATTTAGAAAATACAGCAAAATTCTTTAGAAATAGTAGTTAGGACTTCCTCTGTTTTACAAAGCACGAAACACTTTGGGGGGCTCAGAAATAATTCTCAAGTACTGTTTCAATGTGTTTGAAATCACTGACTAGTCTCAGCTCTATGGGAACACACACACATGCATACACAAACAGCCCTTGAAGGAAATCAGAGCATCTGATGGAAAAGGTTTACTTTACTCTGGGTGATCTCAGCTACATTATTTACACACAAAAATCTCTTAGAAGGAACCATAAAAAAACACATCAAAGTGCAGTGACTTTTTGTGCCCCTCCGTCTCAAGCTCTACAACACATTTTGCAGTTTATCTTCTCTTTCTGGTCAGTTTCTTTCAGATCTCATGATAAAACAGAATACACGAGAACTGAAACTTTGCAGGGAGAAAATATTCTTAAATATTTTCTTTTAGAAACTGATTCTCCTCCATTGGAATTTTTTTTTTTTTTTGGCATTTATTTAGAATGTTTCATTTTTTTTTCTTCTTGTTCTATAAGGGTCTCCCTTAGGAGATCTATACACATATGAACATGGGAATGAAGTCAGACCCTGTGCCTTGTGTGCTTCATGATTTGGTACCATTAAACTAATCTAAACCACTCTCTTTGCATTTTGTTCCTCTGTGAGTAGAGAGCAAGACTGTTTGCAGAACTACCAAGCCCCTACAGTTGGTGTGGTCCTTCAGAAACCTCCTAGGATGATCTGCACATGGGACCTGCCACAGCCAGGAAGCACTGGGTTTAGATCTGCATATTTAGTCACAAAATTGGAGCAGAGCAGGGCAGCTTGACATATTTGCTGAAACTGGACCTGTGTGCTACCACCTGTACATAAGAAATCAGGAGTCAGGAGACCTAAATTCTGTTCAAAAGAAGATTTCTTACGTAGATCTGAAATAATTGACTCACCCCTCCACACATCAGGTCTTTCCCCATAATTTTGGGGTGTTTAGGAGGGAATAAGTACCTAACATTCAGGACAGAGTAGCAGCCAGATATTGTAATAATGAGGATTGCATAAGCAGTTCAACTGAAAGAAGATTGCACACTCTTCATTTTGTTTTCTGGGCTATCATTGGATATCACACACGCAGAACAGTGGAAACATGCACACCTACACTTCAGTTCCTGCGTGGGACACCTTCTCTTGCAGGCTGGGATTTAATTACTGGCTGGATTCTGGTTATTCACAGGAATTCATACTCAGGAACAGGTGCAAACATTACTCAGGCCCAACAAGTCATCTCGCAGCTGCAGAAAGATGTCTGAATATCCAGCTGTAAAAAACACTTTGCAATTTCTCAAATCCACTATCTTCCCTCTCAGATGGAGGAGAAGAAGGAAAAGTCACAGCTTCATTATATAAACCAAGTGTCTTCTATTAACAAATTTGTTTTCTTCTATAACTGATAGCAAATCCACAATCTGGCCTGAATTTTGAATAATCATACACTTTCCTTCCTCTTTAGCATTCTTTCTACCTCTGTCTCTGCACTTGCCCTGCTTGCCATATCTCCTCCAAGATGCACTCAATGAAAGTTAAAATTTCATATTTCAGTGAAATGCAAGACTGTTGTTCTGCCCTGCATCTTGCACCATAGCATGACATTTGTATTGGCTGCTGTGCTTTCAAATTTCTGAATTACCCTTGAGTGTGTTTTGGCTATTTCCACCATTTTAAAGCCTCTCTTTTCCTTATGAGCCCACCTGGAAAATGGCAATAAAACTTACAAGCTTTAGGGGGCTTGTTTTCCAAAGTTCACTGCAGCTCTAGTTGCTTTTAAGAGAGCTTATCGCTTTATCAGGCATAAAGGATTGTTATTCTGTATGCCTAAATCTAAGCAGTTAAATTAATAAAACAGTTTGGTTTGCACAATAGCTATTCAGGATGGGGTCTATTAAAATACAGGTGACAGAACTCTCAATAATTTTAATTGTTTCCAAAGTATCTTACACAACCCAACAAAATCATTCTGCTATGTGTAAACTCCAGCTTGGACAAGAATATTGGAAGTTCAGTTCAAATAGCTGAAAACCAAGAAGAGTCTTAAAAAATCAATACATCGTTTTCCATCTAAAGATGTTGCCAATGACAATTTTGTTATTTTTTTTTCCTTAAATACAGCCTTTTGCTGTTCAATACAGGTGAATTAGTCTTCTAGACCAAAAAATGGTCTCTCTAGACTGAAGGATGGTGACAGCCTAGAGAGAAGCAATGATCTACACTCTTCTAAGAATGTAAACAAAGACAATTCCCAATTAATGGCATGTTTTCTGCTCTAAAAAGGCATAATTTCTAAAAAGGTGAGGAATGTTATGAGCAAAATTCCTGGAAACTGAAATGTAAGCAGAGAACTTTGAATGAAACTTGGACACTCTTTTAGAAGAGTTTATTAAATGGCTAAGCCCCTACAGTTTCACAATCAAGAAAGAACAAACTTTGGCTATAAGCCCAACATCATTTTTTGGAAACTGTGAATATAAAAGCAATGTATAACGTGAAAACAAAAAAAGGCAGATTTCGTTAGCAATAAAAATGAGAAATTATCAACAAAATGAAATAATTAATATGAGAAACTAAAAGCATGGGAAAATAATTCCTGTCCATATGAAAAAGAGCAATAACTTTGAAAGTTTTATTAAAGATAAAAAAGTGCTAGAAGTGATATAATTCTGACATTAGATAAGGATATTAAATCTGTTAGTAATCATAGAGAAGGATAAGATTTCAGTAAATATTGCCTTGTAGAAAAACAGGTTCATTTAATCATTTCACATGAAGATGATCAAGATTTTTCCAGTCCTTCAAGTAGCAAGGAGGAATTTAGGCAAAGTCTGTTAAATATTTTTAAATCAGTAGCTTGTATCCAAGAGCCCTTATTTTCCCGAGGAGTCAGCTGAATCACTAATGTTGCTCTTGAATAAATGTTGAAATACTGGTGAAATTCCAGAAGACTAAAAAAAGTACAAATTCTGAGCCAATATACAAAATGTTTGAATTAGTCAAGTTACTGGACATCAATCTCAGTTGAAAAAAAAAAAGAATAAGCTGATAAAGCAATAAATTTATACACTTAAGATGGGCTGAGAGTTCCCTAAAGTAACCAGTTATGGGGTACACTTCTACCCCTAGTCTCAGCTCTCAAGGATTGGCTGAAGCTTGGCCATATGCAATGTAAAATATTCCTAAAATAGTGTCAGAAGACAGTTGTGAATGACAGATGTAAAAACCAGTTGAAGAACTTATAATGATTCATAAAATTAGCAGACTTATTTAGCAGGTGAGACAATTTCAACTAACAATGTACTACAGCCAAGCTTCTGGAGTAGTTCTAAAATGAATCTTTAGAGATAAGCAACAGAGCAGAAGTTCCTAATGTAATTCTGAAAATAGATGAATCTTTTGTTGTGTAAACTGAGTAGCAAACACAAGCAGGGTGATGATTTTGCCTCTGTGTGTAATATTGACAAGATTGATACTAGAATATTGCATACACATCTGGTGTCCATATTTGAGGGGGGGAAAAAGCTGAAAAATTGAAAAGGATGCAGAAAGAACCTTAAAAATCATTTCAGGATGGAGAAAATGCCTTACAGTGGGGCACTGGAAATCCTCAATCTATTTAGATTATAGCAGATTTAAGGGTGGCTTGAATATATACCCACATACATTCATTAGAAAAAACTCTGAATACTTAAAGGAGTTTTAAACCAAAGCAAAAAGACCTAAAGAAAATCAGTAGATACAGGCTAAAACCAGACAAGTTTAGTTTGGAAATAAGGCACATTTTTCAGCAGTGAGGGAGATTAGTCAGAAAAAGAATCTACAAGGGAAAGTAGTGAATTCTCCTTCTCTTCATAGTAACATTGGCTGCGATTCAGAAAGATGTGCTTCAGCCAAACAAAAGCTATTTTTTAGTCAGAGATTTTTGCTCAACTTAACATATTAAATTGTCCAATTATTTCTTCTGCATTTAAACACTTTATTTAGGATACAAGTCGTTTAACTTTAGCTGTCTACAGTGTAGAAATCTGAACCTCAGGTAGCCTCTGCAGGATTGCTTTAGGGTCAACAGAGACCTAGAAGTCTAGATTTATCTCACCTATTTTAGAGATCTGCATAAATTAAGTGATTAATCCTGAGAGAGTCCTCTTTCTCTCTACTACAAAAGAGAAGTTATAAAGGGAACAAAAGGAGAGTACAGAAGGAATTTGAATAACTAACTCTGATAAGAGATTTCCAGTGAAAAAGCATGCATTTAGTCAGGTGAATGCTAAGTTTTGTGTCTGCATGTCAAGAAGGCATTCTGACAATACCTGAGCAATGCATCTAGTTCAACATGAAAGGCAATGCATGGACTTCTGCTGGGATTAGAGGTTTATGATATTTCTTCTGTGACTAATGTGTAGCTTTTTACATACATTTATTTAGATTTTGTCTTCCTTTTTTTTTTAATCATGAGATGTAATTTAAAGACAAACAATAAAAAACTATGCTTTCCCTACATTTCAAAAATAGATTTTCAAAAGGGAATTAAAGACAAGGAGTTGAATGTCTGTATTTGCTAAAGGCCCAACATCTCATTGCCACTCAGTAATCCAACCTCAGCAGCAGGACACAGAACAAAATCATCTCCAGTGTGAAATAAGAGCTTGCTGTGATTCTGAATTCTGGGATGTTTTCCTGTTTGCTTTGAACTCCTCATTAAAACAAGGTCGAATAAATATTTCCAACTACAGAAGAAAACTTGAGAATGAAATATAACTCAGAACTCTTCCTGGACAGCAAGCCTCAGTCACTGGGAGCAGGCACACGAACACACACAGAGTTAAAGGGCTGCGAAGACTGAAGGAGTTTGTGTTTGGAAATAAGCAAAATCTCCCACACCACTCCTGGTCAACTTTTTACACAAACAACGTGGCTTGAAGTCAAGGGAAGATTTGCCTCAGGAAGGACTAGAGGGTTGGATTCAATGTACTGTTCATTAGGGCTATTTTACTTTTCTTTATGAGCCACATGGGAATCTATCTCCCTGTTTCAACTGACATGAACCATTTTGTTTCAACAGTTTTTTGCTGTTCTAGCCTGTACGCTTTATTGATGTTGATTATAATTTGGTTGCTCACCAACTTATATTGAAACAAAAAGCTGCAGTCCAAAGCCATTTTTGTAGTGATTTAAGAACAGCTAACATGTACAATGCTTGGACCAAACTTTGTCATTAAATACTTACTACTGAAGTTTTTATTTTTGCTAAGAAACCTTTTAATACCAAATTACATCTAACTGACATACATTTTAAAGTGTATAACACTTCTTCTAGATAGACTATTAACTTAAATGAGAACATTAGACAAACAATGAAAATGATTAAACACTTAGAAGAGGCACCTGTGGAACATCTGAAAAGAGTAAGATTCAGCCTGGACATTATACCTTAACCATGTGCAATGACTAATTTTTATATATATGCATGTAATTTGGAGAATCTATTTAGCCTTACTGAAAATAATGAAAATATTAATATACTGAAAACA
Source organism: Irena cyanogastra (assembly GCA_013397155.1). Lineage (NCBI taxonomy): Eukaryota > Metazoa > Chordata > Aves > Passeriformes > Irenidae > Irena > Irena cyanogastra. Next base: position 277,311 of record VWZV01001707.1, on the reverse strand, counting down.
AAATAAACTTTTCTCCCTAAAAATCACTTCATTTGTTGACTTCCTTGCTATGAGACAATTGGGAAAAATCGGGTCTTTTTTTAGATCATATTTTTAAGATTGCTTGGAGTACAATAGTAAAATGAATGAAAATTTTGAAATTTATTGGTTAACTACTTAATTAATGATCTAACACACACTTTAACATCTCTCAAAGTTCAAAATGCATTTCTATGTGCCGCCATTTGTTTTTGTTTATATAGTTCAAAAAAGGTGCCAAATTCTAAAACTATACTTGCAGTCTTATTGAGCAGACAATTTTTTCACATATATTTTCTTTCCGCCTGAGAGAGAGACATGAAGCAGAGAACGGACGGAGCATTACTGAAGTCAGCGTATTGCTAGAGGATGGCTTTACAGTCCAAGATGAAACATGACCTAAGATCCTATCTAGAGCAGATGTGAACTGTAGACTATCCATGGTCAAGGAGAAAATTTTCATCTGGACCAACTGTTTCTACCAAATTGTCTATGATGGGACACCTCCATAGGTTTCTCATAAGTAAGTTTCTCATTTCTCTCTCCCTTCTGAACCAAGATCAGACTTAAGAATACTTTTCTTTTCTGAAATCCAGTTCCAGCTCAAAAACGCTGCCACAGTAGTGCCCCAGAGAAAACTCAGGCTCTGGAATGTAGCTATCAATATGCTTAAACTGTTAACACACCTTTGGTCTATGCCAGCTGCCATTTCCCCAGATGGCAGCTGAGCCCAGTTCAGGGTATCTAAATCCCAATAAATTCTTTGGGTATGGCTAACGTGTAACAGAGAAAGGGGTTCCATGTATGGGTGTGATCCATGTGGCATCTGCCCTCAGGTCCAGAAATCACGCCCTGAACCATTTTCCTGACAGTACAGTTTTAGTCTTTGTGTTCAAGAAATAATATAGTAATATGGAAATCATAAACTCTACCCTTAGGAGGATATGGGAAATCCTAAGGATATCTGTGGAAAAGATGAGGGACCACAAAAACTTGCCAGTCAAAAGAATAAGGGTACCTACAAACAGCTGTTGATGAGCAAGGACAAAGAGCAATGCCAGCTGTTAACAGAGTGTGCTGCTGGGGACACAGGTGGCTATGGTGAGGACAGCAGGATGGAAGAGATAAATGTTGGAGCAACAACTTTGTGGCAGTGTCCCTACAGCCTTTCTGATCGCTTTCTGATCTTTTTGGAAAGGTCACTGGCCCAGCATGACTCACATCCACAGTGTTCCTACCTCAAAGTGGTTGTACTGCATCTAACAAAAAGCCCACCTAGACCCAAACACAAATACAAAAAGCAACTGCCAAGGCAAGAGCATAATAACAAGGTAAGTGGCTAGTAAAACTACATTACCTCCAACTGCTCATAATTTAGGGATTTTCTGAGCTCAGCAGGTTTCTCTTGCTTTAATTCGCCTGTTTCTCCTCTTAAATTTTGCTATATACAGCATCCTATGCCAAGGAACTCCACCACTTAACTGCACCCCAAGTGAATGAGCTTCCTGCCTGGTTTTATGCCTTCCTTCTAGCTCCTGCTAAACAATCAAGCCTTATGGCCTCCTCAGCATCACTCTAGGATGGATCAACTTTTCCATGACTGCCCCACCATCATTGCTTTACCAGACCTGGCGTCCCCATTTCTTCAGCCTTCAGAAAGAAGTTTATCCATACCCTTGCCTTTGCCCAAACTTTTTTCAGTGCTGCTGTTATATTTGAGTGATTGCAGCACTGTGCACAGCTACTCCAGTCTCTGTGAATTTATAGAGTAGCAGACCAAGCTCTCATTTTAAAATCCTGCATTCCATTCCTAGTTTCTGACAATCGGCGTATGTTTTTGTGCACTCCTGGTAATGTGAACTGATTGTGTTCACACACTGAAGCCCTTGGAGCAAAGCCTGGCTTAGTACTTGCCCCATGGATTTGGCACAAACCCATGCACTGACCTCACATGATCTGCACAAAGTTTGTCTATCGTGTTCTTCCCACTGAAGTTCACAGCTGTTGTTGCCCTGCCACATCCCTGTCAGCAGCTTGGGATATTCTCACAGTCCTTTTCTTTCCTCTCGTGTCCCTCCTCACCTCAGCCCAGGGTAGCCTGAGCTATCCTGCCACAAGGGCTAGATCTCCTCCTGCCCCCAAGTGGCCTAACTTTAGGACTGAAATTTTGGTATTCTTAAAGAGGACATATCTTTTCTGCTTGCCCTAGCTGTGAAGAATGTATTATTTGCCATCTGTCATATTTATTATTTTCTTAACAGTGACAACATAGATGTAGATTGCAGGTAGAAGGATGCAGTTTGAGGAAAAAAGTGTGCAATGTCCAATGAAGTGAGTATAAGTTGAAAAAATAGGTTTTGTGGATAGATGTGGGATGCTTGACCGATTCACTGGATCAGTCCTCAGACTATCTGAAAAATGAACCACAGCTTGTTCAAGAAGATGCCTGATTTCTCAGCTCCAGAATGGACCCTGGAGGTGACCCAATACATGGCATAGACAGCCTGGGAAGGAGGGATGCGGAGAGAAGCAATTAGAAGGTTGCTGCAAAGAGGAACAGAATAGTCTGTTCTCCAGATCTCCTGACAAGAGGAAGAAAAACAGTGTGTTTAAATTGCAGGAAGGGACAATTAGGTTAGACAGTGGAAAGAACTTTCTGACGGTGAGAAGAGTTAAGCCCCGGAATAGCTCGCCTGGCAACTGGTGCTGTTTTTCTTGTTGACAGTTTGTAAGAACAGGTTAGACAAACATGCCAGGAATGGTTTAGGTCTACTTGATCTTTTCTTGGGTCAAATGGAGAGATAAGATCACTTCTTCTGTCCTTCCCAGACTCACCTGCTACAATATTATCATTTTTCATCCCAGATTTCTAAAGATAAAAATGGATTCTTTTTCCATGTTTTTCACTGCTGCAAAGAGTAGCTAGTTGTAAATGTCTAAAAATTCTAACAGACACAAAACCACGTTCTGTGCTTGTAAAAGTCAGAAACCCCACAGTTAAATTAAGAATCTCTGTCCAGTTCTGCCAGTTTTGCTTTGTGTGCAGAAACTAAGTATGACACATTTCTTTTAATAATAAAATATTTACTCATTAAATATATTTACCCTCTTCTTTGGAAGTCTTTGCCTTTTATTTGCTGATTATTTCACAAGGTGAAAAGTAAAATGAGTGTTGTGGCAGAAATCTCTTTTCAGAAGTTGTAAATAGAAACCACTTCAGAATACCTCTGGTCAGAGTTCATATTTGTTTGGCTTTGATTACAAAATTACAGATATCTGCTTAAAGTATTACAGCCAAATACTGGCCCAGTAGGGATTATATTCCCAGTTTTGAGATTAATGCATTGTACAGCTCCTGGTCATGAAATTTAAAAGCACTCTAAATAGTGGCCACTGGCCGTTTTATGTGACAGCCTAAATAATTAAAAAGGTCTGTTTCAATCTCATACCCATTGAGTACATTTTTGTAATGTTTTGCTGCTTAGAAATGGTCTCTGCACCAAAATGTAGTACTAAAATAAGAATTTATCCTGTATCAGCTAGGAATCTGCAATCTGTTTTATGATTCTACAAGGATGTATAAAAGAAATAAGCTATAGCTATCCAATAAACTTCTCCCCGTTCAGAGATTATTGCTGAAATTTATTCCTTCGGCTTCTGTCCAAACAATCCACAGTCAATATTTTCCTCAGGTCCTTGCTGACTGCTTATAACCTATGTGGAAATCCTTAGATTGCTGGTTGGAAATCACCAACATTACATTGCCTGAATTCACAGGCTTCATTCCCAGTTTTAAAAGAAGCCTCGTGTTCAAGATTGGTTAAGCATCTCCCCGTCTCTACAGACACTCACAGAGGTGTAAGTAGTCATTCCCAGAATTGTTTGTCCGACGTCACCTCCCCCATAAACACCCAGGTCTTTGCAGTCGATATGTTTAAGCCATGAGCATGCTCTACATGCCACAAACTGCTTAGAGATTGTGCTCAGACTACAATCAAAGGCTTCATAGTTTATGTTCAAGCTTTTCTAGGAAGCTATCTCACTAGTCAAGTGTAACCCTCTAGGCCTGTCCAAAGCGTCTCTAATTCAAGCTACCAAAATGTGAAGAGACAACTTGTTTTGAACCTGAGGTGATTATGGGATATACACCTGCCTGAACAGGATGCTCATCTGACACAGTGTGATAAAATTATCCTTCTTGGACCCAGGATGTGCAGATTTAATCTTAAATTCTTAACTGTCACCTGGGTGCTTTTTCTGCAGGGAAATCATATGTTAAACATCTGTCTGAACTTAAAAAACAGGACCAGGAGGAAGCTGACGGGGCAGAGACACTGCTATGGGACAATTACATCTTTAAATGTTATTTCTATATATCTCTGCCTAAGTCAGCTGCTTGTGCACCAAAAATCGATCCTCTTTCTATTCATGGAAGCTCTCTTCTATCAGGTTTTTCAGGCATATGTCCTTTTGGAGTGCTGCAACCACCTCAGGAAACAGTGCTTTCCTTGCTCAAAGAAATGTGAAAATAAAAACTGCCAGTGTTATAAGCATCATGAACAAACAAAAGCATTTTTTAGGATCTATGAAATACTATTATGAGGGACTGAATTATTCTTGTTGACAAAGGCTGATTTTCTAGCAAAATTTGCTGAAAAAACCAGAAAACACTAAGTAACTCTCCGCTGACATCCTCTGTCAATCTTAATGTAAAGGCAAAGGGGTTGTTAATGGCTCTGACATATAAAGCACTCAATTTTTTTTAAAGAATAGATATTGATACTGCATATTAAATACATTTATTTCTAAAAATATTACAAAATCTTTCATGTGAAAATTGCATTAAAAATATGTACACTCAAGATGTAATACTATGGTAGTAGGGAAGGTGGGGGTGTCTTTTCTTTTGAAGCAGCAATAACATTTATGAACTTTGTACTCCCCAATTTTTTTCTCCACACAAAGTTTTTTTCCAAAGGCAGGACAGTGGTGTTTTCTAGTTCAGAGAGGATGTGTTGTGACATTGCCAATGTCTTGACTTTTTTTTCTTTCCTTCCTCTTTAGGTTCTTTAGAGCTAGATATACAGAAGATAGCAGTTCTATGGTTTATCTATAGTCCAGAGACTCAGAAACAATGAGGCAAGGTGAGTGAAACTTCCTGCTGATGACAATGTGCCAGAAAGAGAAAGAAACAAAAAAAGAAGGGAAGGTGACACAAAAAAATTACAGTCAGATTTGAATCATCTGTGTGAATGCCTCTCCTATTTAAAAAGTTCTAAAAATTTGTGTGACTAAAAAAGCAAAGGATATCCTGAAGAATACTGAGGAATTTCCACTTATTGTAGTTCACATGGACACCAGATCCACACAAGAGGAGCAAGATCTGCAGGCCAGAAGGACAGTGTTGGATATTCAGGAAAAGAAAATAAGCCAGAGTAGATATCACCATGTTGCACAACCCAGTGGTCAGTGGTGCCAAAGAAAAGGTAACACAGACATGAAGTGTGCGTGAGCTAGAGTGCAGAGGAGCAGTGGGGCTCCTGAAACAAAGTGCACTTACATCCAACTCCTGCCTTCAAAACTCACCACACATTTTAGGAGGTCTTTCAGAAGGATTAGGAAGATACTGAAGAGGAACACCAATTTGAACATATAAAAGTAGCATTGCTGTTATACAAAGAAATGGAATAGTAGCAGAAGAGATAAAGAGTAAAACTAAAAGTAGTGCATGTCTGTAGTTAACAAAAGATAAATGCAATAGCTGGCTACACAATGTACTATACATCTTCAGAAACTCTAAAAATGCATGTTAAGGGAGACGCTTTGCCAGATCAGTATGGAAGACAAAATCTGATGGTAAAACATTTGGCTGAGTGTAGGATAGCACAAATAACCAGAGTAAAAAACAAACTGTGCTGGATGCTTGCAGGAGATCATTGGGATTGGTAAGGAAAAAAAATCAATACTTTTTGTAGAGCTTCTGAGGACACTCCAGAAGTTACTGCAGTGGGGTTAGCAACTCCACAGGATGATGTTTTCCCTGTGAAATACACTTTTTCTGTATACCTCACTGAAACACCAAGGAGGAATAATATCTGAGGTGGCAAACTGAGCTGACACATGAAAACAGCAAGGGCTTATGTAGAGGAAAAAGCACAGTTCCAGTAGGAAAATCAGTCAGGAGAGCCACATTGGATGAAGTCTGTTCCAATCTGAATGGTGAAATCTGTCTCACAAATGCTCATTTCAACTTTAAATATAATTATTTTAGTCGTAGCCACTCTTGATTACTATCAATGGATAGTCCTGTGAAAAGACATTATGTTGTTCAATATCTTCAAGCCAGTGCCATAAGCCAATATACCATGTTTTTACACACTAGCTAAAAAGGGACAGTCACTATTTGTCTGATAATTTAAGCTGCAATCACCCAAAGAGACAGCTGGACATGGCTGCCTTTAAATTCAAGTTGTCACTCACAGTTTTTGTATTACAGTAGACACTATTAGAATATTGCTCACGTGAACCACTGGGGAAGTATCTGCACACGGCAGCTGGAGTCAGGAACAGAACAACTGGCAAAGCAGGCAGTGCAGCAGTCCCAATGGACAAAGAGGATTAATAAAAGGCTGGATTTACCCATTGTTTATGATAACAACCTATGTTCATTCCCCTTTTCCTGTGCATCGGCTGTTTCACCACACACCTTTCCACTGAGCAGCGGAGTAAATAAAAACTGGTCATGCTGGCTGACATTGATAAAATCAAGTTCACAGGCAGATATTTCAAACCCTTTATTTGCAGGGCCATAAAATACATATGCTGTTTGATTAGGATATGATGAAAAGAATTTATTAGCAGATGTGTATTCAGCTACACTGTTTTACTGGCAGCTTTATGAGATTCTCTCCTAGGCTGACAGGTGCGGCTTGCCAGCTGCCTTGTACAGCAAACAGGGGATGGAGACCATGCCATGTGCAATGATTTAATCAGTTACCATCAACTGCTGGAAAATAAACAAGCTTTTGTGCATTTCTTTCAGTCCCATGTATATTAATTGAAACCAAATATTACAAATGACACTGAAAGAGAGTATTGCTGATCAGAGGAAACTTAAATTTAATAGGACACAGCCATGTAATACATAAATATAATAAAGCCCAGTCATGTAATACATAAATATTTGGTTAAAAGATAGCAGAATTTTGTTAAACTTGGCAATGGGAAGTCTTTTGAAGTCTCATTTGTCAGTTTCCATTCGTGGGACAGTCAAATCTAGTCATTTGGGTCACAGCTGGCAAAAGAAAGATGATCCTCTTGGTTTATTGTTCTGATACAAAATTGTCATTACAAATTGAAAACACAGGGCAAATAAAAAAGGGCAAATGGGGAACTTGTGTGGTTACATATTTTTAACTGTTGCGTCTGGCTGTACTTTGCTTAATAGGGGTTGCAGAATTCAAGATGTCTATATCCTGGGTCTCATTACTATTGTTTAAAATTTCTATACCACTAGTTTACAATTAAAACGTTCTTTCTCAATTCAGTTCTCATATCCCATGTTTTCAGTGCTCTAAATATGTGTAACCTGAACTAATATTTTTATTAAGTATCTGACAGCTGCCTTGAAACATTTTTATTTTAAATATTTGCATGTCAAAATACAGATATATAAGACTTTATTCCACAGCCGAATGAGAATGTTCCTACAACATAATGAAAAAGTAATATTGGTAAACTGAAGAAAGGACATTTTACAGAAGATCCTTTAACTTTGTTTTCTTCATGTTTGTGACAAAGAATTTTCATGATTACACTGTAAGCAAGGACAAGTCAAGAAGAACTGTAAAGCAGATAAGAAATTTGTCAAACTGATTGCGTAAATAATTATAGCAGTGGTCTGTTAAAAATTAAGAAAATTGAAGCCATGGAAGCATTTTGAAAAAAGTGAGCTTGTCTTTGAAGTATCAGTACATTCAAATTCTTTCTCCCAGCCTAAGCATATATTCAGATTTTAGTAGATTTTCTGTCCTGGTTTAGAGTCAAGCTCTTGCACAGAATTAGAGGTGCTAGAGAAGAAACAGCATCAGTAGCAGAAGACTTTATTCTCTGTCTGTTTTTTTGATAATAATAATTTCTCTGAGGGAGATTACTTTTGTTCTTTTCTCTTTTAATGGTTTGAGAGAGATGAGTTTCTAGTAGTGACAGCCAAGGCATCCAAAACTGTGATAATAACTGCAGGCCACATTAGGCAGAAATATGATATTTTATAATGGATTATGAGGTACTGATTTGCTTTCATTCACTCTTTTTCTCTTCATGTCCCTTGGTGTATTTTCTTGATGAAGCAGAGACCACAGCTCAGTCTTGTCAAGATTTTACAAGGAAAAGTGTACCATCAAGAGCATCTGCTCTGCAACTGATTAGAAAATAGAGTTAATACACACCTACCCTTGCAATCAGCTTCTGGGGATGCCTCAGAGAATTTGCCTGGAGAAGGCAGTAGGCAGTAACTCAGTCTAGACCCTTCCATGCAAACAGCCTCATCACATTGCTGTTCTGCAATTCCAGTGTAAAGTCTGCCTTATGGCATGTACATACAGAAACACTCCTTGCACCTTTCTCATGGAGAGGCTTTCTGTCTTCTCCTGAGCAACACAAGAGCCTCTCCATCAGCTTGGGCTCCAGGCTGTGTAAGAATGGGTTCTTCTCAGAGCCTCTGGAGAGGATCTATACCAGTAAAATAGATGATACTGTGACCCCAAAGGTAACTTAGCATGATATGGTTATCTGTCTTTACCTCCAAAATAAGGTGGCCACACTCAGACTCAACATGGGGAGTATCTTTATCCCATACATTATCCTCAAACCACACCTGGGAATCATCAGGGAGAGTGCTAGTTATCTTGAGTCAAAATCAGGCAAGGCACCATTTAACATTACAGATAATGGAGTTTTAGTGTCTGTGCCTGTGCCCTGTTTAATTTGCTGGTAAAAATGAAACCTTAGGATACAGCTAAAAAGTCTGCAGTCTGGATCCACAACCACAACAGACTTCAGGATGTTATAAACCCATCATAGGATACATTTATATTGCATGTCAAGCTCAGGTCAGCATTCTGGATCTGAACTCTAACTTACAGACACTGCAAAAATTTACAGCCCTAAAACAGGGTTGCAATTCCCTCGATGGCAGAGGTTTAAGTCCTTCGGGCTCCTAAGGTCCAATGTGTGCTAGCATATGATGTTCAGGTCTATTTTGCAGGCTGAAATGATCAAAGGCAGTTTGAGGAAGTGTCTCCAACTATTTCCCAACATCTGGGCACAAGCCAGAGATGCAGAAATGCCCTCTCAAGGCAACAAGGAGCATGAGGGAGTCCTGCAGGGCTGTGCCTCAGCTGGCAGGAGGACTGTTCACTGTCGTCTGCTAACCAAGTCTCATACAGTATCCCCTAGGACACAGATTTAAGCCTGTGTTGCAAGTATGGCAGAGTGAGAATATAATCTTCTGTAAAGTGTTCTGACTGTTCCATTTGTTTGCAACATATCAGGTGTGTTGTCCACTGGACTTACTTCCCAAGCAACCTTGATTTTTCTCTCTGTCCAAAAGAGAACTCTGCCATCCATGCCCTATCCTTAATTAGCTCAGGCAGAGCATGACTATCATGTCAGAGATATCCTGTTCTGGTTTCATTAGCAAAGTTTGTCTCCCTTATCCCACCTCTAAATTTCTCCTACAGGCAGAAAAAGGCTGCCTCTGCAGAAGCAGATGGCTATTTTACATGCCAAAGTACAACCTTAACCTCTCTTCCAGTGGTTCTGGGACTTTTGAGAGCATGCATATTCTTTAGTGTCCACATGTACAGATATTAAGAAGTCACAAAACCTATATCACTGACTGTCAAACCACTCTGCACAATGTCTGGAGTGTAAAATATCATCTAGTTATAATAATTGATTGATTTGAGATAAGCATATTCACTGCATCAACACAGTTGTGTTCAATATTTCCAAGATATTTCTGGTTCTCAACACCTGCATAAAAGGGCAACTTATTTCTCCTTTGTGCATCTCTGTCTTCTGCTCACCTCACTGCTTCTACAGACTGGTGTACCTCCAGAGAAATGCAACAATAATTAGATTCTTCTGAGTCCTTTTGGGCCTTAATGATTTTCTAAATAGAATTAGTTTTATTTTTGCTCCCCAAACACATAGAAGCAGCAGACAACATTTCATCTTCGGCACAAAGCCCCACCAAAACATTTTCTTAATGTTATTTATATGGCATTTTTATATGGAGAGAAATTATCCTCTGGAACCCTGCCAAGGATATTGCACAAGTAGGTGAGGGCCAAGAAACAACTGCCAACCTCAGAGATGGCAACATGCTTTCATCTCCAGGGTCTTTGTTTAAATTCCTTGTTACAGATTATATACACCTCTGAATGTACTTTTCTTGGAGAGATGAAATTAACCACCTTGAATCTTGGGTTGCAGTCTAACTTCAGGATTGCAGCAGCACACCCTAGCTACAAATACAAGTTTATTGAAAAGAAGTAATGAGATTCGGTGCTGGAACTAACAGTAAATTTTCAACCCCAGAATTAAAACTGCCTAGTTTTGCAAAGTGGCCAGATTTCACAGTAAAATCATAAAATATTTTTCAGTCTTGACATCTGCAAAAATAAATGTGGGGTAACAAAAAATAAATATGACTTGAGAAAATGTTTTCTGAAAGTCTTAACAAAAGTGTTGCCACTTTTGCAGGCAACACTCTTTCATTTTTAACCACATTCTTTTGTTATAGGTCTACATTTCTGATCTGTCTCTGTCAATTTCTTCTAGATATGTTCAGTCATTACACTCATGGTTTTGGTCTAGGTTAACAGAATGTAGACACATATACATTCTCAGACCCACCTATAAGATGGCATCAAGTACACTGAAGGATGTCTGATGACAAAACACACTGCTCACCCTACACTAAGTCTTCCAAACACTTCTGCATGTCATTAAATTCATATTGGTCACAGAAGAATTTTCTGACCATGAAAACTTGGTGGGAGCTCAGATGAGTGGTAACAGATGGAGAGTGATGAGGTTCAGTGTAACTACACATATAGGACAAGTCCTTGGTGCTCGTCACTTCTTGAAGGGCTGGGGTTTGAGTTTTGACTCAAACCAAGGCACACTGGTATATGCTGTTCACCTTCTTGGCAGTATAGCAAAGTGTGTGTCATGTTCAAAACATTCCTCCTGGAAAGAAAGAGTTTGGGGCTGCAGTGAAAGGCAACCTGGGAACTGCTGATAAAGCAGAGGTGTTTTTCTCCTCCCAACAAAGATGCTAGAGTTAATTTGTTGCGGTTTTGTCTGCACAAGACCTATTATATGGGCTGTAATTTCACGGGATGGAGACTGTGAACTCCCAGGTCACTTGTAAACCGATCACTCCCCAGCCTCTCCTCCTTGTGCTTTTAAGTGTTTTGAGCCTGGTAAATTGAAACCTGAAGAAACACAGAGCTCTGATCTTTGGGACCTCTAGAGCAAACCTGGACTTTTGCTGATTTGCTCTAGGAAGTAACTGCTTACTTACCCCATAATTAACACCACAAAGCTGATCTTTGGAAGATAAAGTAAGGGAGGTCAGAGACAGGATCAGGGGAAAGGGTTTCATTAGAACTGTAGCATTTGCAGTCTGATTTTCTCCTCATTTGCATCAGATTGATCCTGGAATTGTTTCACTAAAGTCAGAGGTGCTAACAACTATAAAATCTGTCTGGATTAGAAGCAGGTCATTACTATCACATCTTTATGGATTAAAATCCATAAACTTAGTAAAAACAGCAACAGAAATTGCTTGTTAGCTACATGACTAACCACACTTTCACTCTTATCTCACAACAGAGGCTGCATTAGCACTTCCTTACAAGTTCCAATTTACATCAAGGTTTCAGGCACATAAATAAGTCTTCCAGTTGACTGACTTCCTTTAGCCAAGCAACTAGGTACAGTAGCATTCATAACATTGAATAACTCTGTTAAACAATCTTTGTATAAAATAACGTGTTTACCAGTTTTTACTTGCATTTTGCTGCTGGGAATTTAAAGTGCTATCTTATTTTAAAAAGCGAAGGAGGGAAAAAAATAAAGACAGAAAAAAAAATGATAAAAGAAAAAAAAAAAGCAATAAGGAAAGTCCAAGCTCTCAAGTGGTGGAAATCAGAATGGCCCTCACATTTCCTCTTTGACAGGTTGATTTCAGATTGACATCCAGTTTACATTAGTGAGGAGTCAATGAAAATATGTGACATAATAAGTAAAATAATCAGCCACTGCTAAACTAAGACTTTCGTGAACAACAATAACAACTAAATAGGTATGACATACATATATATATACATATATCTCATATATTTAAACATTCTTTTCTGGCATCTAGTTTTAGACTCAGATTCCTGCTTTCCACACAAATGTGATTGTACCACAATTTTTTTTTGTTGACAACTATTTGTATCAGAAATAAAGAATCATTATTTTGAGGTTAGAATAAGACTTATTTATACCACAGGACTGGATCCCACCACATTTTAAATTTATGAATAGTTTTGTGAAACTGGATGAATAGTTTTCGTGTGTCCCTTATTTTGCATCTTTGTCACACACTGCATCCCACATTGAGTCTTTGGCATGTGATAGTTATGCATCCCAAAGATGTTTTCCTCATAAAACTGGCTGTTTACTTTTTGTACAGCAATACCACAAGCTAATGTTCTTTCTTTTTAAGAGGGTCAGGGTCTTTGGGTCTATTTTAAAATGAAAAATGAAATAGTGCAGATCAAATAACTTCAGAACATAAATCAAACCTCAAACAATCAAAAGGGCAGCCTCTATTTCTTACCCAGAATATGTGAATACTGAAGATGGAGAAACAGTCTGTTAATCTGCCTTCTTGTTTTAGTCTGTATCTCAAATGTAATTCTAATACACAGGAATTGAACTGCCAAAAATAAGTTCTGGCTTGCAAGCAAGAAGGCATCACATTGCCAGTTATGGACACAATAGTCCTGTTTTATGACTACACCAGGGAATATTCTGGGCACTGCAACTCTGCCACTTACATGGTTAAACTGTAAGAATTGTCCCTGACATGGTTTTGTTAAAATCACCTAGCATTTCCCAAACAATTTCCTGGCATAGTGCAGAAGTTAATATGGGAGAATGACCACTCAGAACAAGCTGATTGAAATAGTCCACATTTTGGAAACAAAGAAAACTTAATAATATATTAGTGCCATGACAATGCCAGCTGGCCCTATGGTCAGAGAACAGATACATGGACTGTTTGCTGTGTAGTATAAACTTAGCCTGTATGACTAAGACACCTCAGCACAGGAACACTGTATTTTTGGATGCCTCTTCCCAGAAACCCTACCAAGTGAAAGAAAATCCGTAAAAGAAAAGAGTAGCAGAAATATCCAGAAGGGGTTTTCCCCCCCACATAAAACTCCACTTTAAAAACTTAGAAAGATGTGGGTTTTTAAAACCACTTAAAACTCCAGAATGTTTTGCAGCTGAATGGGAGATAAGAGCAACAGTGGGAATACCAAAACCTTGTGCATAAATTCCTGACTGCAAATAGTAGTTGACCTGTAGACATCATATGGCTTCAACACGAATATCCTTCAAGTGCTGCACAATTGTTTGAGGTATCTCCAGGAATTCCCAAACCATGTGCAGACCTTTCTCTAGGCCTTACACTGGCTAAGCAGTGGATGGCATGCAGAAACCCCTATGAGGTGCATGCACACTGCATAGGGCAGTGCTGTGCAAAGCCCCTGGTGGAAACACGATGGCATTTGTCAGAGTGCTGAACCTTGCTTTCAGTTCAGGGACTACTCAGGCCTTTGCTCACCAGATCTTCATTGCTCTGTGCTAATTCTTCTCTCTCATATAGAATCATAGAACTGTTTAGTTTGAAAAGACTGGGCTCTGTCTGTTGTCTACATTTCCTCTCAGGTAAGTGTGTCTCCACCTGAGGAGGGCTGGTCTCCACCCAGCTTCTCTGTTGTCGAACCTCCCCAAAAGAAATTGCACCTGTAAACCAAGTTGAGGACACTTTCCTGGATCTTTAGTCCACTGACAAACTAAGCTTTCATTTTGCTAAAGTAAACAGGGATGTTTTAACTAACTCACAAGGCTAATCATCTCAACTATCAGTAGAAAATGTGGCTCTGGAGCATCCCAGGTAGGAATGAGAAAGGAATGTTTGGGGTATACATTTTCCGTATAAAAGGTAAGATGCTAGGGAAGCAAGTTTAATATAAATTAAAATAGCACTTTTTCTTTCCCATGTAACCCTTCCTCTAGATGTTCAATACGTGATCTACTAGAAAAAAGTTGATGTGCAAATGACCTACATTCACCTTCCAGAAGCTGCTGGTCTCTGAACCAACGACATCTTCAGCAGTGTGGCTGCTGCCAGCATAGCTCCTAACGTGGAACAAGCAATGAGGGCCCATGTTCTGCCATAATTCCCACAGTCAGCCCATTGTCATTCATCATGGGCTTCTGACTATTTAACTAAGCAAAGGGCATGAAGCCATAATCAGTAAGGAAGGAATGTAAGAGAATTAGAGAACCTAAAAAAGAAAACTTCACGAGTACTTAAAGTATTCTTCAATTCATAGGGTTTTGTTGTGGGTTTTGGTGGTGTTTTGTTTTGAGGGGGGTTGTTTGCTTGGGGTTTTTTTTGTCTTAAGCACAATAAATTAATAGGAAAAAATTATTGGGGAATGGTTCTATTTTTAAAATAAAGAACACAGAGAACCTGTCAGATCTTGGAATCTTTGTTGCCTCTCATTTTATGAACAACACGTGAGCAATATATTATTGAGGACAGCTAAAGAAGGGGATTGAGTGGGAATGTTACTTGATTCAAACCTTACCGTTAACAAAACTCTCCACCATCAAGAATCTGTCAAGGGAGTTCCTGTATTCAAATGGACAGCAAATTAAACATATCACTAACCTCGGGGAACCTAGGAATACCAAAACAAGGGATATTTTTAGCCAATTTGGCTACTTGGGGGTGGTGTCTGCTCTCATTAAAATCTTACAACTGTTTCTTCCAAATGTCAAAATTGTAAAGCTGTTGACTGATGCAGCTGAGATAACCCAGGCAGTGGTACCCCAGTGCTTTAGGTGACAGTGGTCTCACCGTGACAGTGCGAGGGAGCTAATTTAGCTTTCAGAGAAGTTAGGAATCCTTCCAAGCTGGTTTAGAATACCTTCAGAATCCAACTCATTACCTTGAGCTTCAAACTTCAAGCTATGTACAGAGGGTGAAGAAATCCATTGGTCTGGTCTGGAAGCTCTGCTTTTGTCTTCATTTCATGAACATCCTCTTTGCATCATGAGTTTCAGGGCTGTGGAAAAACTCAGGCCAGGATTTCTAGCTGAGTAAAAGCTCATGCTATGAAAATTATAAGAAGAAAAAAAAAAGTTACACAGTCAAAACCAGCAGTGCAAATTGACATCCACAATGGGCAGGAAGCCAAAAGCTATGCTAGAAAATACAGAATAGAATATGTACAAAACCAGCTCTGTCATTTTGGAAATGGCTATCAGAACATGGAGAAAATATACATCTGTGTTACAAAAAATAAGGTCAGATGTGCATGTGCACGTTTTTGCGTGGAAAGAGGAATTTAACTCCTTCCCTGAGTAAAGAACTTTACTCTTCCAATATTATGACTTTTCATTGCTTGCATAGGAATACTACAGTAAAATATTCTCTGGGCTCAATTCATTCCTACCTCTACCTCTCTGGTGACTTCGCTGAGTTGATGAGGAAGAACCTTTCACAACTCACTGTGCTATTTTAAGCTCCTTTAAATTTTGGCACAGAAAACAACTACAGCAATATAATAGACCAGAGGAGCTGTTACTGCTTCTGGCCCAACTATTCTCAAAGCTCAAAGAACTGAAGTTGTCTGGACCGTGAGGACAAGACAGTAATCTGGAAAGTCTATTTAGGTTAGTTATAGCAATGTAGTCAAGAAAGGATCTCTCAGGAATGGGGCATTTACATGGGGTTGAGAGAATGGGTGAGGAAGGAACATGTGTGCTTGTCCTTCTGCTTGACTAACCCAAAAAATGTTTGGCAGACCAGAGTGCACAGCCCACAGCAGCCAGAGCTGGCACGTTCTCAGGCTTGTCCAGAACATGAATCTAAAAAGTTTCAGATTCAGTTTGGAGTCTCAAAATGTGTGAGGAGGCTCAAAACTACCACATCTAGACTGCACTTACATAAGACTATTAAATTAATTAGTCTTGCAGCACAGTACAAAGTGTAATTCAATCCTGGTGATAGATTGGGAGATTAATCACAATTTACAGCCTTGTGAAGGCAGAAATACACACACACACAAAAGTATGTAAAAGGAAAGAAAGGAAAAGAAAAATATTCAAGCACTCAGAGACTTTAGCTTCCAGTAATAATTAAATGTATTGATGACATTTTTGAAAGATAAACTATTTCTCCCTTTCTCTCAGTTTTTTGTTGATCATAAAACTGGGGTTTGACTGCTTTCAGTTTCTAAAAAAAAAGGAAAGAAAAAACAAAAGCAGAAAACTGGGGCTCTTCTTTTTGAAAAGAAACTTTGATACTTAAAATAATTTATGTTTTTTCTGGCTTCTTTTTTTACCAATTAAAAAATCTCAACAAAATTGACTTTTCCTTGATAAAAAAGCTTCAACTGAAAATTCAACAACCTTCAGTGCTAGCCCTGGGCTAATATGGTCTTCTAAATTAGGCATGAACATTATTACACCGGTTTTTGGGTTTGGGGGGTTTTTTGATTTGGTGAGGTTTGGTTTTCTTTTTCTTTAGTTTTTGATCAGAAAAAATATGTTGAATTTCAAAAAAGTAAAACTCCACTATAGTCTTGAGAGCCCACAAAAACCTTCGTAGATAATTTGAGAAGTGAAAGGTACCATTTTCGTTCCTAAGCCTTTCGCATACCATTCAACAGTCAACACAAAGTCATTTCAGTGGCAGATCTCCTATATTGTATAGCCTGTATATGTTATTTGAAAATCACGTTCATGACTAAAAAGTGGCTGTGTGTGTTATTGCTTCTTACAGAAAAGGTGTGAGATCATTACATTCCTTGAAATGCTTTTAATTTGTAGAGGGTATCTATAATTTGAATTTTTTTTTGCTGTTTTGCAATGATGTGCTATTTCTCCATTTTGGTTGAAAATCACATTAATAATAAGAACAGCAGATTTGAATTCTCACAGTTGTTTACTGCAGTGACAGAAATCCCCTGAACACAATTATCTCAGATGAAGATTTTCATGTCTGTCACTCAAAGCCTTCCTAAACACAATGTGTTTTGCCCTCAGTTGACTGAGAGGGCCTGAGTTTCGGAGAATAGGGCTTCAACGCTTCCTGAAAGTGTGACAGCTTCAAAGTATGTCCAATGAGACCCTAGAACCACCAGTCATTTTGGAAAAATGTTGTTGCTGTTTCTCTGATCCATTGTCTTTTTCAGAGTGGCACAACTGTGTTTGCTGTGCACAATTCCCAACAAACTGATTGATGTGGAAGGCAAGCCAGGAAAATCTTTGCTCCACCCCACTTTGCGTGTTCCACGGTCAAAAATGTTCAATAACTGCCCAGATGGGGAATATATTTTTTCCTTTCTGTTCCTGTACATACTCCTTCTGCAAATTGCATTATTATTGGGTCGCTTGCAGGCTATTGACTTCATTCTACAGCTTGTAACCCTTTGCATAGTCTCCCACCTACCACATTGCTCTGGAAATGCCACCAGTGAGCTCCTGCATAAAACGTCCCTAAGTTCCTGTAAATGGGAACAAAGGGAACATATGGATTCTTTGATTCATCCTTGCTACACACAAACACACACACACATTTTTTTACCACCCGAATGAAACCCACGAGTGGTCAGAATGTTTTGTGTGCAGCCCTGGGCTGTAATGACATTTGTGCTATATCTTGCTCTTGCTGGGGTGTTGTATAACCATCATCGCCCGAGCCTACGTCTTCCTTCCTTCTTAGGTTACATGACCAGCACTGAGATTAGGAACAGGTTTCAAAGTATGTCTACATACTGGTAATTTATCACACACACATTACACAAATAAATAAATAATACACACATATATATCAACTTAATTGCTGCACATGTAAGTACCTGATTTCACATAATGAATACTTCAAGGAAGCCTATACCCCAATAGATATTAATTACTCTGTCTGAAATAGAGGCCCCACTTTTCTCCTAAACATGCTACATTCAGTGGACTATTGTGTTCATGCTGTCGCTCATCACTGTGCTGGCCTAAACATTTTATTTGCTAAAAACAAAAGCAAAAACGAAATCCCCAAAGGAGAGAATTTTTTTGTTGGTTTTTTTTTCTTTTTTTTTATGAGTGATATGGAAAAGGTTGGATAGTTTTGGAGCAAGACTCAAAGCCAATTACCTTTCCAGGTTTTATTTGCATGGTTTTATCTAAACTGTTTTGGTGTCAAAGGATAAGACTATTACAAGTATCATCTTTGGAGAAAAGAAATCCTTCTGCCAAGGTATACTTCTGGAAAATTTGCATAACTCTTAGTTTACACCAGTGCAGGTTAAGAGATGATTATTTTTTTCTGGTAGTGGCTTTGTGCCATCAGCCAGTGCTGGCTTGCTCCCCAGGAGCAGTCCCTTCTCCCCAGCTCGGCATATGCTGCACCAGTAACAACAGAGGTACCAACACTTCCCCACAGGAGGAAATTCCAGCTTTTACAGGGCCATCCTCAATTTCAGAGGAATTTTGTATGATTTAGGACCACTACAAATTTCTAGTCCTGATCACAGCAAGTCTGAAGTGCATACAGCCTTGTAGGCTGGAGGTACATTAGATATAATAGCCCTGCTTGTGTTCTGCTCTGTTAAAAGGACACCATTATTCCAAGTCCCAAGTAATTGCTAAACAGTTACACTTCAGCAAATTTCCATGAAAGATATACAAGTCTCCAGAGATGTTCTGGCACAGGAGTGTTAAGTGCAGCATCTTTATATTTTAAGTAGGTGATTCTTTGCTACATAAATGTCCCAGCCTGCTGCATGCACAAAGGTAAGATGACCCTCCTGAGAGATTAACAACCTTTTTACCTCCTCTGTGCCTTATTCACAGGCAGGCAGCATCCTACCTCCCCTCTCCAGCCCTGCTTTGCTTATTTGTGTTTATGGTACACAAGGCAGTAGATAAACAAAAAGGAGTTTTAGACACTTTCTGTTCTTAGCTAAACCTTTTAGTTACACATTAGGGAACAGAAGTGTGGTACGACCCTCTGTTTATTTGTGGTTCTTTTAAGTGATGTCCAGAGACCTACATTTCATGGTTGTTTGAAAGTTTATATAACAGTGGGAAGCTGTTAAACAGCAGTTTACCTTCACTTTTTTGGGTTTTTTTTACCATGTAAAGGATTTGAAATTAACACTCATTCTACCATATTATTTTCAATATTATTCAACATTCTCCAGGTTTTCTCTCCCTATAGAATATATGTTTCCTGTAAGTAATGACAAGAGCATTCATGTCAACAAATCTAAAATCTATTTGGTAACTATGCACTTTAAAATAGCCCTTGAAATTTCAAAATAAGTTGCCGTTCAGCTGTCTGTAAAAAAAAAAAACTGATTAAAAAGAAAAATCTGCACTCTTCACATTAGACCTATGAACAAGGCGAAAAGTACTTCCAAAAAAATGTCTTTTCTTTTTACTTCCTTGCATTCTATTAAGTAATACGTAATTCGATCTTTTAAATTAACTGGATATGTGTTTTTAAAATGCTCACAATGTCCTTGCACGTCTCCCAGTTCCTAAAGTTTGTCATGTTCAAACACCCTTAGGATCTCTCTAGCACTACAATGCATTCAGGAAGTAAGGTTTTATTTCAAATGTCTAAAATCTCGCCTTTTTTCTTTATATAATTTGACCTTAATTCTGTTTCCTTAAGAGTCAATGGTACTTTTGCTTTGCTATAAGATCCACTTATTTTACTGCCTTATATAGCAGCAGCTCCTTCCAACACAGAACACTTCTTTCATTAAAAAAGAGAAAAGCTAAAAAAAAAAATCCAGATTGAATATATACTTTATTTAGTAACCAGGTCTTAATGCAAAGTCACTTTGGGATATTGGATATGTTGTTTTCCTTCAAATCATCTTAAACCTTCAAGCTAAGAAACATAAAACAATTTCAATGTAAATCATTTTGCATATAAATTTGATCTGGATTAAGAAATAACTGTATAAAAACCGCCAAAATTTTAATGCAAAGTATTCATTTTCTTGGCTCCTTATATTAGGATGAAAGAAAACCCACTTTTTAATTATGAATTTAAGTGTTTGGAAAATAATTTTCAGCCTGAAAGACAAACCAGTTTTGTTGTTTTTAATATTATTTGTGTCCAGGAATTTTTCTGGGAGAACATAGATGGAATTCATAGTAAAATAAATTTAATGTAATTCCATCATTTTTTTGGAAAGCTCACATGACAGAGTCATATCCCATTAATTCACAGTGATCACTAGAAGGCCAACTGAAAACTACAGAATAATACAAACTAGAGCCAAAAAATTTAAATGGTTCACTACACAAGACCTCATTTATTTTAGGTTTAGAAAAAAGACATGTTGTCTTCCCCATGATAACTTTGTGCAACAACTCTAACTTAAATGACCATTCTGTAATGAAAACAATTACCTTTTAGGGTTATGAATTCTCACAGTATAATGTTATGCATTTATGTTTTTTCTGAAACACTTCTGGATGCAGATTCAGACTCTGCCACAACATGTAAAATATTCTGCACTGCAAGGCAATGATTGAAACAAAAATTCTCTTCTAAAGTTACTGAAAACTCTATAGCTCACAAAGACAAATTTGTCTTTTTATCATTATTAGTATTTGTCAAGCTATACTATATATATTCTCTCTATATATATAGAGAGAATATTCTATTCTCTAACTCTTCCTAGAAGAAAACCTTGGTGAGTGACAGAACTGCAAATCCAATCAAATGCCATGAAAACTGGCCATAATAAGCTTTGCTATAGTGAAACTCCATTTAAGGGTGCAGCAAAACGAAAATCGCAGAGAACGTTTATGCTTTTTGACCGAGCACACTGCATTTACACAGCCATTTGAAACTGCTGACAGCCAAGTTTTTTAGGGAGGGAAAGAGTCACACTGAATTTCTTAATAGGTAATAAGAATAATAATCAGGATTTCTGAGAATGCTCCCCAGTACTACTTTTGATAGAGTGTAATCAAAGGGACCAACTGTAACTTTTGAACATTTAACCAAAATTCGTCTTAAAAGACAGATGTGGTGCGAAAGCTCTAATTCACAGTTATTAACTTACTTCCTCCTCCTCAAACACATACAATAAAAAAAAAAAAATTTTAAAAAAAAAATGAAAAAAGGAGATTTAAAAGATATAAGCCCTGCTCAGGCCAACAAGTTGTTACATGTCTTGAGCAAGGACAATTTTTTAAGTACAATCATTTCCTCCAACAAGGTAACTCATGTAAACACCATCAGGGTCGTACTGTTTGTTCTGTGCTGCCAGATGGGGGATATAAACCATGCAGAAACAATTTCAGATTTCCACCCTGATTAGTTCATCTTGAATATTTTCACAGTGTGAATCTGGAAGTCAGAAGTTTACATAATGGTTATAAATTAGGGAGAAATCCTGCTGCCAAGAAAGTCACACTCAAGCAAACAAACTGTCTCCTTCCTAACATGTTTTAGGTGTTGCTTATCAAACACATTCTCAGCTGTAGGTGGAAAAAGACCCTGAATTCCTCGTCGGTTTTTGGATTGCTGTTTTCCCACCGCGGGCTGTTTAGTCACAGCGGTGATTTACCCGCACCGTCCCCATCCCCATCCCGTGCCCGGTGCCTGGCCCGGCGAGCCGAGCTCGCGGCAGCCTGCAGCTCCCTCCGGGGGCCAGGGGAGAGCCCGCAGCCTCCGAAACCCTCGAGGAGCTCTGAGCCATCGGCCAGAGAGAAACTTCACTGAGTAAAACATACCCCCTGCAAGTCCTCGAGTCCTTCACACCAAAGAGTTTGGCTACCAGGCAGCCGAAGGGGTGACTTGTCCTGCACCCCTGAACTCCTCTCATCCATGTCGTGCCTTCCTGAGCTTCTTCACAGCACAGCTTTGGCTGGTTTTTACTGTCATCCCTAAACATAAGCCTCAACCCCGGTATTATTTTAGAAAAACTCAACATAATGCCAGTTCTTATTAGGCTCGATGGTGGCCGTGGTTGAAAGGAAAATAAAGATCACAGCGTGCCTGCAGAGTAGATAACAAATACCCAAGTAAGGTTTATGCAAAGGCAACTCTCAAGGCACAGGCAGATGGAGTAGGCAAAAGGTAAAGTTTACACATTCTTTCCAATTGACTTGGCTGAGTGCTAAAGCCAGTAAAGTGCTTGCTTTTCTTTAAAAATCAATTTAAAATCCGTCATGTGCCAGACATATAATTGAAATTTTTGGTTATTGTAAGTACGGGGTAAATTCCGCCCTCTGATACATGCACAAGTTCAGCTTCCCTTTAGGATCATCAGGGTTAATGTACATACATGTTAGGGCAGAGTTTAATATTATCTCCGTGGAGCAGAGAACACATTAAGTCAAACAAGCCAGTTTCATTTAATACTAAGCATGTTTAAGGAGAAATGTCAGAGTTCAGTTCCGCTGGCTAATGGTGTAAATCAGGAATCACTGAAGCCAGACACCTATTCTGATCTTATATCCAATTTGTGGTAGGATTACTCACTGAAATAAATCAGTTCTTTACCAAGAATCCACCTTACTGACACATGAGCAGCTCATAAACTTTGCTCAGACAAGGAAATCATGCCATGCAGGTGAGTAAATTTATTTGCGTGGTTTAACTACTTGCTAAAGTTACTCTTATATTACTGCTGTTGAAGTATTTTCAGCTGAAAATTACTTCTCTTTTTAAACAAAGTTTTGTAGGAAATACCAGTTTCTTTTTTCTTTTATTATTTTTTGCTTCTTGGTTTTGGGGGTTTTTTTTCTTTTTTTTTCTCTCCATTAACTTTTTTTCTTCCTCCCTCATATTTTTTTCTCTTTGCTTTTTCTCTTGTCTGTCCTTCCTTTTCCCTCCCTGAGACATACTATATGAATTAAAAAAAAACCAAAAAAACTCTTCAAACTTATTTTTCAAAATTTTCTAACCAAAAGGTTTTGACGTTTTAATGAAAGCATCACAAGTTTTGAGGTTTTGTTTTGTTTTTCTTGTTGTTATGTTTGCTTGCTTTGTTGTGGTGGTCGCGTGTTTCGTTGTCATTTTTGTTAGAGCTCTTTTTGCTGCCGTTGTTATTTCGAGAAGGAAAAGGCAAGTTTCCATTAATTTACCTGGGAAATGAAGAAAATAGAAAAGAGAAACAAGTTTTCCAGGAGGCAGAGGAGCAGCTGGAGCCCTGGAGTGCAGTGGACAGAATCCCACCGCAGTTCAGCTGCGCCACATTCGGTTGTGTTCTGCGGGGGGCAATGCCTGTGCTAATATCAGAATTATCCCCTGCGCTAAAGGACTTCAAACACTAAAAGCACACATGAGGTAGCATACGCGATGCTTTCAGATGCGTTTCTCACGACCAGTAGGTTGCTGATCCGTTCGAATCCCTTACCGAGGGGCTGCGGCGGACGCCCCGCCGGGCGGAGCGGGCCCGGGACTGAGGGAGCCGCGGCCGGGGCGCACCTGGCAGACACCGGGCGAGGCTGCGCGGCTGCGGGCTGTGGCCTCCTCCTGCTCCTCCGCTCCAGGAGCTGGGAAACAGCTGCTCCTTGGAGCGGGAGGCGGTGACCGGAGCGTGTGAGCTGCCGGCGGTGCTGCCCCGGGCCGGGCCGCGGGCCCCGGCGGCGGCTTGGCAGCCACGGGCACGGCGGGCCCCGCTCGCCGGCTCGCTCCTTCCTCCTCACAAGCTGTGTAATGGCGCCTCCTGCCTATCAGCATAAGGAAGCTGCCTCTGGAAGCTTAGCCGAAGAGCTTTTCCCGTTACCCCGCCGAGCTCCTTCCAGGGCTGCAGCGCCGCGTCCCTGCGGGAAGGTAGGGAACAGCTCCAGCCCTGCCCCACACCAGCGGTGGCCCCTAGGAGACTCACAGGAGCTCGCGCAGGCCGTGGATGGGGACATCCGTGGATGGCACCCTCAGAACCCAAAAGAACAGGGCAATCACACCCTGTTCTCCCCACTATGCATCGCAGAAACTGCAGAGATCCAGAGTTCAGTGGAGATGCCAGGTGAGCTGAACTCCATTTGCAGGCCCGTGTTAGGGGGGTTAGACGCTGTCTGCAAGGGCTCTGCCTCCTTTTGGGTTGTCATCTTCCTCTGCTTCCTGCCTGCAGACCAAAGAAAACCCTGGCACAGGTAACAGCAGCCCCCTTGGTCACTGTCCTTGGCTAGCATCTGGTAATTTTTGAGCCTCAAAAATTTTGAGCTCCACTATTTGGTGGCTGTGGAGCATAGACGAGTACTCAAATTGGAGGCAAGGCAGAGTTTTCCACAGACAGTGACTACAGAAGAAGACAAAGGAGAAACTCAGGCAATGGTGATGTTGTTCATACCGTTCTGATTCTGTTGCACATAGGTTCAATACAGTAAAAATTAAATTGGTTTTAAAGAAGTGGTTTTTCAGAGAATAATGAGGTATCCAGACTTCTCTAGAATATATTCTGGTATGAGTTCTTTGTATTATGTGTAAGGAGATCTTCCTTTGTGTCTAGCTACAATTGCTTCATTTTTTTTCACTACATGTCAATGTGGCTCAACCAAAACTCAGCCCAAATAAGATAGAAAATATTAAGCATGTAGATTCTGGTCTGCCATACTTAACTGTAAATTTCTGATTTTCTCATTTTCAAATGTTTTCCTTGTCAATTAAACGTCTGATACTTCCAGTAAGCATGTGATGTGAAGAGTAAATATTGCAATATAATTAGGGCTTCGGTAGATGGTTTTAAGCAAGAGGCATAAGTTGCTCACGCAGATTTCCTCACATAATTTCTCACATTTATGGCAATACATTCAAGTGGATGTGGAAATCGCTTTCATTAACTTTGAAACAGACATTTTAATACTAACATCTAAATGTACTCCCCCTCAGCTGTCTGCTCATCATATACATACATATATATATATAAATATATAGTGATATGTAGTGAACCACCTGTGCATTTCAGCTGTGAAGAAGATGACAGTACTTCAGCCTTTTCAAAACATCCCTGAGCTATGTCAAGGAACAGTCCTGGTTCCACTCAGCTATGTTTTTCAGTCCTGCAGATGATATCTAGCTGCTTTATAAATGCTGATGAAATTGAAATGCGTAGATATGCCATAACTGCAAGCATTTGGATCAGCATATAAAACAAATGTTCTCAGAATCTCCAAGACTCAGACTCCACAAAGCTCTGCCTTTCTTTTATAAACACAATGACCTCAAGGAAGAATGTGTAAACTCTCCCTTCATACACCTTTGCCCTTATTTTCTCTTTAGTAAAGGAAGAACCTCAGCTTAAAGCAGTTATATCTGTGGTGACTATACATCTGCAGCCTTTCAAGAGACAGTTGTTCTCTCTCAAGCTCTACCTTTAGAGCTAAAAAAACACAGACCATGGGCTAAATGTGATTTAAATGGAGGCTTTCCCACCAAGGTGGAAGAAGATACCTGATTCTCAACAATGATACCTCTAAAACCCATCTTTCATGTTAGGAACATCAAACTCTGGCCACAATGTTGTTTCTGAGTCAATTCAATGCATGCCAAGCATTTGTCACATCCTATTTCTGGATTTACAGACAGAGGAGGTCTGTCAGGATAATTGAGGTGTGAAGTCAGCTTGTGCACTGGCACCTGCATTTCAGATAATGCTTATCTCTCCTTTTAACTATTTTTTGTTCTTTCTTTTCATTCAGAAAAGTGCTGTGGGCATGTGGCCTACAGCCAGACTGCTGCTATTCAGGACTTTTAATGTATTCACCACTCTCATGACCAAAAATTGAAAAGGGACAGGTTTTTCTGAGTTTCCATTTAAATCTCTGATGTGTACAACAGAGACACCAAATATTATTTACTTTTGCTTTTATTATTTTTTTTTCAGTGATGCATTTAGTTTCATTTAAAGGAAAGACACAAGTGGAAGAAGAGAAAAGGACAAAAGCACTGTATTTGATAATTTCTCCACTTAAATCTTGAAAAGGCTTTGACATCAGCTGGAGAATGGAGGTGTGGGTAGAACCCCTTCCCAGGACTACTGCTTGCTGGAATCAATTTTGTGGAAGACTGGTTTCATACTGCCACATCACATCAGATTACATTCTGATTATTATATCTTTTGGACATTAAGAAAGAAAAGTATTTTGCTAATTTTTTTGTATAATTTACAAAAAATATAACTGAATTCAAGAGGTTTATCACTAAAAACCATAAAACCACAAGAAATAGGAACATATTCATAAGTGTATTTCAATGTGACAGCCAAAGCTTCACCAGCCTTCTCAAAGCTACTCATTTGCCTATTAGTCAGACTAGAGCTAATTGGGCTCTTCAAAAATCAGAGGTAACCACTGAAGAGAAAACCTCTTTTTTAGCTTTTATCTTTACCTCCAGGCTAGAAAATACCATTAAAATTCCCAGCCATCACTACTGGCTTATGATGCCTTGTCAAAGTAAGTGGGAAAACGTCTTTTAAATTCTGTATTCGTCTCCTAAAGAAAAAAAATGAAGAAGATAAATCTTGAAATGTTTTGACCTCAATGCAAAACAAAGAAAAAAGTCTTAAGCTGAAACTGGAGGACATTTCTGCCCCCCATGCACACACCCAAAAAAATTAAAGCGTTTGTTTTTCACATTGAGTATGCAATATTACAAGACATAAGGAAATCTTTTCTGAAAGTCAGAAACATCTGTAACTACAATTACAATGCCTATGGTACATTATGATTCTGACGTTTAATTGGAAAACTCATGATACAAGACACTTAAAACAGAATCAAAGCAGGCTTTTTTAATCAGCAACATCTATTTCAATACTCTTCATCAAAGACAATGTGGGCTACTCCCTGGCTGACAGCAGTGGGACCAGGTTTGTAGCTGATAAGCCACGAGATTTGTCATAACACAGCAGAGAAGTGGGCTCTACTCTGATCAGACCTTATATGTTGGCTCTGAGGAGGCAGGGATGCTGTCTTGGGAGACATCAGGTCTGTGGTTGCAGCTGGAAGGAAGCTGGCAAGTTTAGCTCGTTTAACAGCTCCATCTCTGTGACTACTTATGGGGGTGATTCAAGAGCATCAAGATCTGCTCAAATTCCTCACCAACACCCTCCAACCGCCAAAAGTGGAAGATGGGAGAGGGACCACACATAGCCACCGCTCCTGCCTGTTAACAATTAAAATGTGTTTGCAAAAAATTAACAATAAAAATCTCAACTGTGTCATATTCGTTCCCTCACACATGAATTATGAGGTGAGCCCTTACTTTTGTACACATTTGTGGTACCACACTTCCCACACTGTAATGTAGTCTCCTTTTTGTACTTACTCAATGTAGGCTGGCTGGCAGCAAATGATACACTTTGGGTTTCCATGAATATGTTATATGCACATAAATTGGGCATGGTAGGAGGAAGCGAGCCCATGGGTCAGGCACATTAATAAAACAGAAATAGAAGCAAGTAATAGCCATGATATCATTCTTGTCTTCTCACAGCATGCTGAAAATGGCATTGTGTGAACCACCTGCACCCTGTATCTGCTTGCATATGTGAAGGCTCCAAATGAAAATTAAACCAGTAACTATGGGCCACTTTCGGGATTTTAGCCATAGCTCCTTACGTTTCCCTGTGTCTGTCCTCAAAGTGAAGAATTGGCTGCAATTCATCCCCATGATACATTGGTAGCCATGATATTTCACAGAGTAGGAAATGGCAGCAAGAGCAAAGTTTTGCAAGCAGAGACTAAAGCAGAGGTTCCCGTGTTCTCTGTGACTCGTCACAATTTGGCGTGGTGTGAGGTGTGAGGTACCAGCATCCATCAAGCTCTGAGCAGCCACCTGTGGCCTGAAGGTTTACAGCAAGGCTGGTCACTCTGCACTCCCTTTGTGCCCGGTGGGTGGGAGTAAATGCTTCTAGGGTACTAGGTGACTCAGCTGACCAATAGATATTGGAATGTGATTGTTCCCTTCAGATCTGCACCTATTTAATCTCTATTGGCTATAAAGAGGACCCAGAATGACTCCCTTAGATTTAGGTACCTACTCAGTAAACAGAAAATTAGGAAAGAGTCCTTCCACCCCAACTAGGAAATGCAAACTAGCAAGTAAGCTTGTTTTTTTTTCCTTAAAGACCATGGAATCACGGAATCACGGAATGCTTTGGGTTGGAAGAGACTAGGAAAGATGTCCTCCTTGATTTGTTGCTTGATAACAGAGAAGGTTGCTTGTTAACGGTGGAGTGGAGATTTGTGGCCATTTTGGCCACAGCAACTATAAAGTGATTGAATTTAAAATCCATTGATAGGAGGAGAAGTGGTAGAAAAGCTTCTACCCTGGACACAAGGAGAGCAGGCTTCAGACTGTGCAGGGAATTAGTAAGGTCTCCTGGGAAAATGCATTTGAATGGGCTGGGGTCTATCCGTGCTGGTTGCTTTTTAAGAACCACCTCCTAAGGGCAGAGGAGTAGACAGTTCCTAAATGTTGGAAGGGAAAGAAATGAGGCAGAAGACTGGCTTTGCTGAGGAGGGATCTTCTTTTGGAGCTAAGGCAAAAAAGGAAGGACCGTGATTGTGGGAATTATAAATTCCCGGTTGAGCCTGAACTTGTGTGGGATCTGCTGCTCCAGTTGGACCCCTGTAAGTCTATGGGGCTTGATAGGATTCCCCCTGCCATGGAGGCATTGGAGGTAGTAGATGTTTGAAATTACCTCTTACTTCTTAGTTTTAATTTTTTTTTTTCCAAAACCTCAGCCATAAAAAATTCAGATAGAATACACTGTGGTGTGCTGACATGCTTGCAGAAGGAGCAAGTGTTCTGATTTTGATGTGGAAGAGCCATTTTGAGGAATTTCTGGCTTGTTGGGAAGTTTAATGAAGTAGAAGAAAAGAACTGGAATGAAAATACTGAGAAAAAGTAAACTGATGCACACATAACCATAATAATTCCTGCCCCAGTGGTGGTAACTGTGGTGCAGCCAGCACCAGGTGGCACTGCCAGAGCTGCTCTGGAGCAGGGACAGGGGCTTCAACAGGAACTCTTGTGAGTAGCAGAAAAATCCAGTCCCAGTATATTAATTTAGCATATAGGATTTGGGTTTCTTGATTTTTCTTGAGGTTTCATTT